>CM046832.1:13760400-14215400 GCA_025618425.1 Heliocidaris tuberculata | reverse complement strand
TTTCCCCGAGAGTTGCCAAAGCTGTTGTATATATTATTTGCTTACACTCTTGTATATATAAACACAACACAAAAAATAAGTTCCCCCTAAAACAAATCTCTGTAATTTTGAATCAGGAATCTGAGGAGTCTTGAGGAAATCTGAATACAGAGACATGTACTTCTCAGCTACCTTTCATTTGAAATTCAGGGGAAAATCATTAATTGGTCACGCTTCAGTAAGCACACTCTAAAGGCAAAATGGCCCGCACATTTTAAAGTTCACAAGCCCATTGTCATAACTTTGATTCAATGATATCGGAACAAATTTCAAATCTTGAGCATCAGGAGGACTTGCGCGCAAAATTTCACGGTATAGAGGGGCTTGCTAAGTATATTGGTTATGTGATTGCCATGCTTGCAAGCTCTCTATTATGCCTTGTCAAACAAGGGGTGTGTTTACATATAATCGTGACAATATCATTTGACTACTTTTGAGAAAACGATACAATTTTCACAATTTAATAACTTACTATTGAAATGATCATTTAACACAAAATTGCACTCCAAAAAATTTACAACACTCAAAATTGTACTATGTAAATTTGACCTGAAATGAATTACACACATGCCCAAAACGTTTTTTTTTTCCTCTACATCTAGAGCATTTGGGGAAAAACTTCCTTCTGACAAAATTTGGCGCATATGTTAAATGGGTTGAAATCGACTCGACTTTGGGGCCCTTTTTGGGGGGGGGGGGGGGGGTCTGGGGGCCAAACCCGTTTTTTCGTGCAGGACATGGATGGTCTAAGTAACTTTATATATAAGGGGTCAAATCTCAATGTAAAATGGGGTGACTATTTCGGGACAGGCTCATGGCCTATCATAATAATGGCTCATAGAATCGCCTACTGACTTTATTGTGAAAAAAATGTTTTCCTTCGCTCTCTCTAGCCAATGATACGTGCGTGTGGCCGCCCCCTTACCCTGAGAACTGCACATCTATTGCAAATCATGAATTCACGATCGTCGACCAACTCAACCTAGGTATCAGAGGCATCGAGATTGATAACTGGTACTGCTATGGTGCGGTAAATAACTTGCTTAATATTGTTGATTTACCATAAAGATTTCATTCATCGAGGATTTGATAGTTTTTTCGTCTATTTTTACTCATTTTAATAGTTTCCCTTTCTGTATTTCTCCTTATCCATTTTTTAAAAAATTGTTTTTTAATATTGTTTGGAATCTTGATATGACCTAATGGTATGCAATCTAGAGGAATGTTTGTGAAAAGAATGGATTATCATAAAAAATGACGACTTATTATCAGAAAATGAAATACATAATCATGCCGCAAGCTTTAATAAAAGCGATCAATACAGTCATACCCTGAAAATCGACACACAGTATGTTACTGTGAAAATAGATACACCTTCATCATTTCCTCTGTCCAATTCCACCATTTTATGATTAGGCCTATACTTCTTTGAGGCTCCGCCAAAACTTATACTGTTTGAAGGGGGAATGGAGAAATACATTAGAAAAAAAAAACAATACAAAATTACTTGTACCAGCCTCCCTTATAATAAGAAAAGTCGACTTCATTGCACACCACTTTTTAAGTTTCTTTCCACAGATGCGAGTTTGTCACTTGGGTACCCATGAGTATCTGGGTGTATGTGAACCTGATCACATGTTGTTTGCTGATCTCATCAGTGACATAGGAAATTGGTTAGATCAACCTGAGAACCAAGAGGAAATCATTCGGCTCTACTTCAATGTGAGTAAAAAGTTCCTTTAAATTATGTTATTTGTTATCATTACAGGCAACTAAAACTATATTTTTCCTAAATTTATATTATAATAATGAAGATACAGGAACTGAAAAAGTTTGAAATGCATAATTATGCACAAGGCAGAAGAAACAACATAACAGTAATTTGTATTATTGTACATTGGCGGATCCAGGATGGCACGGGAGGTGCGCGCCCTTCTGTTTTGGGGTGTAACTCTCATCAATGCAGGTATAAAGTTGTGCCCCCGCCCCGAGTTTGGCAACACCCATATCATGTAAGCGGAAGGTTTAGCTGGCCCGACCCCCCCCCCCCCCCCCTCCCCTTCTCCATCTCGAAATCCAGGATCCGCGACTATAGCAGTGGAAATATTGCTAGAATCATCCTGGATGAAAGTACATTATCAGTTTGCTGGAATGTATCCTTTGTCCGCCACGTTGCTGTCATCGTTTCTGAATAAAAGATTACCGTAATATAGAGCAGTTGGGGAACTCTCATTATTCCGTCACCGAATTTCAAATCTCTTGGTAATCTAAATTTTATTTTTGCCTGTTTGATTATTTCTATTTTATTCCCTCGCAGGAGAAGGAAGACCAAGGCCACGATGATGAGGTGAATGCGATCATCCAGGAGGCGTTCGGTACACGGGTATTTACACCATCAGACCTAAGGGATACGTATGGTGGTTCATGGCCTACTATCAGGAAGATGAGAGAGGTATATAATGAAGGCAGGGAGATGGAGTATCTTGAGCTAATTGGGTAGATATGAAGCACTACGAGGTATTGTGGCGTAGTGGATAAGTCACCGGACTTGAGATCACAAGGTACGGGGTTCGAATCCCAGCTCGGCACTAACGTCCTTTGGCAATACATTAATCTACATTTGCCACTCTCGGCGACCCAAGCGTAGTAAATGGGTACCGGTAAGAGTTTGTTCCATGAAGCTTCAGCAAGGCTGAGCCGGGATAATAATCTAAAGCTCTTTGGAAGCGCATAGAGACATTGATAAACATGTGATCTGCACTATACAAGAACTGCGTATTGTTATTATTATTATTTTTATTATTATCATTATAATTATTATTATTATTATTATTATTATTATCATTATTATTATTATTATTATTATTATTATTATCATTATTATTATTATTATTATTATTATTATTATTATTATTATTATTATTATTATTATTACTATTGTTATTATTATTATCATTATTATTATTATTATTATTATTATTATTATTATTATTATTATTATTATTATTATTATTATTATTATTATTATTATCATTATTATTACTATTACTATTATTATTATTATACTTGTTACGAGAACAATCTTTTCTCCCATTTCCTCCTATTCATAACCATGATTGTATATATGATTAGTCGCTCTTAACTTCGCCTCTCTCTCTCTCTCTAAAACACACGCACACATACACGCACACACACACACGCACACACACACACACACACACACACACATCCTCTCATACATCCTCTCACAATCCTCTCACAATCCTCTCACACACCCTCTCAAACACACCATTTTGTCCTCTCCGCTCCCTTTACTCCATCCCTCCATTTATCTGATCACCTTTTCCCGAACTCCTTCTCCCCCCCCCCCCCCCCCTCTTATCATCTTATACTCTCCCTCGCTTTACATTTAATTAGTGGTACTTAGTTTTTTAGTGGAACTTCAAGATCACAACCATTTCAGAGCGTTTTTGGTAACTCGGATCACTGGTCCCTTCTACTCATCTAGACTTGCCGCCACCACAATGTTTAATGAAATCTAATCTATAATCAATTGAATACCTTTTTTTACATTTTTTTTTTATTAATGAAGGTTTCTAATGTGTTTTCATTATCATACCAACAGGATGGTAAGCACGTTCTGATTGCAGCAGGTGGTACATACGGGTTTTTTACTCATGGTGACGTCTACATTCATCCACTTTACTTTGATGTTGATCTAAGAACTAACCTGGTGAGCTTCGTTGTAATTCTTTCTCTCTTTCTGCATGTGGTTATGCTAAATCTCCATTGTTTAGATACAATATAGTGATACCGAATGGCGGTATATTTTGAGCTGTCAATCTTAAAAGTGCTCTTTCTTTCTTTTACTGTTATCGAAATCAATTAGTGATTAAGGTTTCATCTCTTTTAATTAGATAGAAAAGATGATAACAATTTTAATATTAATGATGTGTTTTGAGCTGGTCACCTAAGATTATGAACTGAATATCGACTTCATCTCTCCTTTTTATTTGCATTTCGATTTTAAAATTCGTGATATAATAACATGTGGTCATTCTACTGTCATCTCTTTCTATGTAAGATTCCCTTCTCTCTCTCTCTCTCTCTCTCTCTCTCTCTCTCTCTCTCTCTGTATCTCTCTGTCTCTCTCTGTCTCTCTCTGTCTCTTTCTGTCTCTCTCTCTGTCTGTCTGTCTGTCTCTCTCTCTCTTCCCCTCCCTCTCTTCCAATCACTCTCTCTTAATTCCTAATTTTCATTTGTTTAATGTCTATTCTGTTTAAAACGTTTCTTATCTGTTCACTTTCCAGTTTATGCCATATTATCCCGACTGCAGAAGTCCAAACGACACCAACATTGTGCGTGTATATAGTGACAGTTTGAACTTTCCACTCGTCGAGAAAGGGTATGTAATGAATTATTCTTTTCATGTTATGCTGCAGGCGATTCTTTGTAAAAAAAAAAAAAAAAAAAAACAATTGGTACTTCACTTCAGGATTACAGAGAAGGAAATAATGCGGGCAAACATATATTTACACGCCCGAAGCCGCCACTTAGCCCCTTAAAATTTGTAACAAAATGTTCTTTAGTTTGTGGAAAATAATGTATTGTTATAATTTCTGATAAAACTACATTTATTATGCCTTACATAATTATATAGACGACACTCTGAAACGTTTGGCGACCCCATAAAAGATGTAGATTTATCTATTTATCTATCTATCTTTATATATATATATATATATATATGCCTGTCGGTGTTTGTACGTGGTGTAGACGAATACCACTCAACCCGCCACTGTGGTCTAGTGGTTAAGGCGTTTGGCGTACAGTGCCAAAGACCCGGGTTCGACTCCAGGCGGAGACAGTTTTTGCAAACCCTGCAGTTATTTCCACAAAAAAGGAAGTCAGTAAGGAGAAACAATGAATTTAGCTACGCAAATTATTTCTCTCATTCAATTCAATTGATTTCTCAAATTATGTAAATTTACCCACTTGAGTTGCCAATGCTGTAGTATTAGAACAAATTCCTCACACATATATATATATATATATATTTTTTTTTTTTTTTTTTTTCCTGTTTATCTTTACTTCTTTTTTTTTCCTTGTGTGAATATGCAGTTATTACAGCGGTGAGGATACTGTAGGATCCATCAAAGATTTGACTGAGTATGTAAAATGTCGTATCCAGTACCCTAGCATGGACATGATTAACCCAGACCTTATCAAGACTGGAGTCTGGACCTGGGCTGAGGGTCAACCGAGTGGAGACCTCTCCTATGACTCGTGTGTTATGCTCAAGTAAGCTAACATCTTAAAACATTTATTTTTGAACGAATGATGTTCATATATAATGGAGATTCATGGGTACGATATAAAAATGTTTTATTCATCCATTATGTTCAAGGGAAAGATTATGAATATGATTATTATATACAGAATGGTTTCATTGATGATGATGATGATGATGATGGTGGTGGTGGTGGTGGTGGTGGTGGTGGTAGAAATGATAATAGAATGATGATGATGATGATGATGATGATGATGATGATGATGATGATGATGATGATGATTGTGGTGGTGTTTCAAACAGTAGTGCTATCGTCTCAGGTCGTTAAGGATTATCCCAGTTTAGTCTGAGACATCTACCCGTCAGATATACCTCAATACCCCCTTCATTCTACCCTGACAGAGGCTCTGACCATCGTTGGTACGTATCTTCGGACTGCTCCGAAAACCATTATTACGCCTGCCAGCACGACACCGACCATGAAGTGTGGATGGTGAGTGATGGGGCGGGACCGTACACGACCACGGGCGATGTGTGTCCTCAGGGATACTCCTTCAGTATTCCACACGATGGATACAGGAAACAAAAGGTACGGGGTCATGTATCACATCCTCAGTAAAACAGATCGGAATTACATACACTGACATACTTAAATAATCCGAAAAAACACACATAACTTAGAAATGATCTAAACGGAACATGTTCAAAATTTCACGACACTATTATTCACAAGGCTGTGGAACGTGTTTCGATCTTCTAGCTGTTATTTTTGTTTTTGTTAGTGTTATTTTCTAAATTATCATTTTGAAAGATCCCTTTTGTATTTGAAAGAAACGTGTTGTAAAGTATAGTGTGAAGCGTATACAGTTATCACGTATTACAGTGTTTTGTGGGGGAGGGGTTATCTTTCAATTTTGAATGTTAAAGATTTGATTTATGTTGCTTCTTATCATTTTTCTGAGCAGATTTTCAAATATCATTATCAATATAGGCCTATGAGGTATTTTCCAGTGATGTTCGTTGTTAGCAAAATTTGAGACTGTATATATATCAGCTATATTTTTCCCCTTTTAGAAACACATTCACAGTTCAGGTCTTATTCAAGTGAAAAACTTAAATTTTCTTTGACAACCCTTTCTCGTCCATAGCTGATCGAGTCTTCGCTGGACAAGGATGTATGGCTCAACTTCTCCCCTTGGCTCCAGTCTGAACCAGTTGAACCAACTGATGTTATGATGACAACCGCTACTGCAGACCGCCTAGGTGCATCTTGGATCAGTCTCGTCCTCCTGGGTGCTTTACTTGCACTTTAAATCCCGAATCAATTAAGTCGTCTCATCACTTGCAATTTCAATTTCCGTAAGATACTGGTCAAGAGAAAATAGACTTGAATTCGAAAATCCGACGATCCCATGAACAATCAGAATTTTGTAGTTTCTACCAAAATGTTAGAGAGAATTCGCTTTTACAAAATTAAAATGTGATGATAAAGTAGTTGAGTATGGAAATGCATGGGAATTTCATACCTCAGTGCAATTCACCGTTAATCAGTATTAGTAAGACTAACATGCTTCATAGAATCATGTATTTTATAAAATCTATTTAAAATGTTAGACATGACAATATTGGAAACATTAAAAACATATCATATAGCGTTTTCAAAGAAAGGCTTCGCCCTTTTTTCTACGCAGGTCAAAAAGCGCAGATCAATAAAATCGTTAAAAAGCGGCATGACATTCGGCGCATTTTACAGATTTATTTTATTTGGGCTGATTTTGCCCTTTGTATTTTTAAAGGTGTATCGATTAATTTTTATGGGGGTTTCATTCATTCACAGTTTTTTTTTTTTTTATAAACTACAATATTGTTTATTGATATACCTTTTATATTATCATAAGGTGTTATTTTTATGTTGATTATATTGATACACCCTGTAGCTGATATAAATAAAACTAAATTTCATTATCAGTATGAATGTTTATAAAATATTATTTAACCGAATTTAATAAAGAAATCTGCAAATGGAAATGTAGTGATTTTGCTCGTTACCAAGAATGACTCTTCATTTTACAATGCAGTCATGGGTGTCGATCCGGGGGAGGGGGGGGGGGGGTATATATCCCCCCAAAATTTTGAGGTGGGGGTGACCTGTATTATCATCCCCCAATATTTTTGGATAAAATAAATAAGAATTATGATACTTTAACTTAAAACTAATAATTATCAAAATCCATTCTAATTGATCTTGAAATGCAATCACATTCTTCCATAATAAGTAAGGAAATAAGAAATGCCATAATTTCAATGCGAAATTATAGAAGAAAATTCGTTCACTCGCATTGTTATTTTCAATTAAGGGGTTCCGTCCACTGGCGTAGATTTGTTCTCCATGAATGGTCATCCCCCCCCCCCCCCCAGTCGAAAATAAATTCTTGCATATTTACGCCATGGTTCCGTCGATAACTAAATTTTATCTAAAATGCTATTATATCACCTGTTTATTAATTATATGTACTTAGCTGCATGATATTACAAAATATGTAAGTTCAGCTAATAACTCATCAGTGTCAATTAGGACGTGGGAGATACTAGGGGATCTGTACCTAACTAAATTCTCAATTCTGCCAGTAAAAAATGGAGACCTGCGACCTTGCCTAAATTGCAAATGTCAAGACAATATCATTGTACTCAAGTTTCTTATATTGCAGCGCTGCCTAACCAATGTTTGATAGCCGGTTAATTCTCACGATCTCATCATAAACATGGCGAATAGTTGTCAAATATAATTTTAGTCAGCGGGGGCATAAGACGAGAAAATTTTAATTTTTCTTGAGAACTAGAGGGGCGTTATCACAATTCAAAGATGTTCAATTGAGAGCCAGAGGGGCGCTATCGCGGTATAATGTCTATGGTGATAGCGCTTTTCTGATTCTCAACGAAACATCTTTGAATTATGATAGCGTCCTTCTGACTCTAACCAAATCATACGCATTTATATACACTATCATGCCAACTTGGAATCCCTTCGAACTGCCGACTGTTACCAGCTACACAATATTATTAATATTTTGTTGTATTTGCTGTGACTTTAGACAACATTTAATCACGCAGAAAACCATTTCGGGATGCTCTAAAATGCAAGTTTTATAGACAGATTTTTGAAAAAGTCCCTGGTGTGGGAGGGGGGATACCCCCCACACCCTCGCCGGTCATCCCCCCCCCCCAATCATGAACACGGATCGACACCCCCCCCCCCCCTCCCCCTGCATGCAGTCTTTCTAGAAATATATATTATGTATTGATTGTACAATACTGAGAACTCTATTTGAGCATTAACTTCCTTTATAATAACTATTACTTAAGTAGGGTTTTTTTCCCACCAAGATTCTCAAGAGCTAGTGGCCACCATCCTTTCCCACTTCTGCGGGTTAGCGTTGCCGTTTTTGCATTCATTTCTGTGAAACAATAGAATTCGAGAGTCATTAAGAAGAAAAAAAATCGGCCAGTCGTATTATGTGAAGGAGTGGATGTCCGAAGAAAGAGGGAGATACAGAGAGAAACATGGAGAGAGAGAGAGAGAGAGAGAGAGAGAGAGAGAGAGAGAGAGAGAGAAGATTAAGAAATCAGGAGAGAACGAAAGGTAGGGGTGTAAGAGAAAATAAATAGAGAAAATGGTAGGTGATAGAAAGAGAGAAACGAGACAAAGTTCGCTTTGAAATTAAATCTTGTGGACGGGATAATAAACACGAGAGAATATAGTTGAAGAAGAAAGGTAAAAATGAATAATATTAGTTTAACTTCGAGAGGGGGTCTTTTCGATTTATTAGCAAATTTAGCATATAACATACACATTTCCCTTTAAATCATCTTGCATCTCTCTTTCTTTTTCTCTTCCATTCACTATCTCTTTCATTTTTAACTTTCTCACACTCACATACACACCCACACATGCATATACGCCCACACCAACCCTACAGCCGCTTCTCTATCTCCTTCACTCTCTCTCTCTCTCTCTCTCTCTCTCGCTCTCTCTCTCTCTCTCTCTCTCTCTCTCTCTCTCTCTCTCCCATGTTTTTACTATAGAGAGCTCCCCCCCTCTCTTTTATATTTTTCTAGTTCTTTATTCAAATAACGATATCTGTCAAAATACGTGCCATAATATCCTTTGCAGATAACGCAATTATTTACCTTTCGAAATTATATAATACTTCGTGCTCTTGAAATCACTAAATTAAGAATTCAGGCATATACATACACATATCCCCCCCCCCCCTAAAAAAAAGGGGGGAATAAGTGAGAAATGAAACAGTGGTATGTAATATCTACCATGCTTTATTTCATAAAGACATGCACATCATTATGATAGACTACATTCATGTGAGGGTAAATAATTTGCTTAATATTTTTTATACATTAACATGTATACACATTCAGGCTAATATTATGATTGTGCTAGCACAGGTAATGATGAATGACAACAATAACAGACATATTCTGAAAATTGATCAATAGAATGCAATCAGCTATACGTCAAAGTCACAAACATAACGGGAAAATACTTAAACATTAAGCACAATAGTACCATGGTACAATTGCAAGACTTGACACATTAAAAAGTACATTCGCTCTTGAAAAATTCAATTTACCGATACAATCCACGATCACTTAACGCCTTTAGAGAGAGACAGAGGGAGAAGGCTTAAAGAAAATGATTTCCCGCCTGCTATATGATCATTTATTTGTTTGCGAGGAAAAGTGAAGTGCGATTAAGCAATTTGTAGAGCCACTTGAAAACAAGCTCATCAGCTCTAATGTGTGATGATGAACCAATGTATAGGTTTTTTGTTTTTTCTTAATATGACGGGAAATCAATAGCACTCGAGAGCGATTTGCTGCTCGGCCAGGCTCGGGTGGCGCCGCTGTGGCATTACGGTGGTAGGTTACCAGGGAGCCCATTGCCCTCGTGTGTCTCATGTGATGGATGATCTTTTTGATATGGGGAGAAGTACCTTGTAGCCTTCCAGGCCCCTAAGGGACCTACCAAGTACACTTTCCGTGAATGATCGCTAATATCACAGCTAACCGTCCTATGACATTTCCCTTTTAATTTGCAGCATAAACTACAGGCTTGACCTCTTAACTATACATGTATATCATATTGCACTAAAGTGTTGTTTCTTTTTTACATTGCTTATGTAATTTATGTACATCAAACATGTCTCTCATTTTCATGATACTATAAAAATGTCAAATAAAATGCAGAAGTGGAAGCTTCTTTTAATGTTTTAGTTGAAACGGAGTTGAAATAATGATGTAAAACGTAGGCAGCGACACTTTTTTTTTCACACATGACCAATTTTTGAGAGAGAAAATATTCCAAGAAATCTACTTTTCCTGAAATGGTAGAACACAATGCCGGTAGACAGATTTTTTTTTCTTTTATTTCTTTTAACTATCTATTCAGCACAATTGCATTTAGCTTATTTGAAGCTCTAAACTTAGTTGATGACAGCTTGTTTATCAGGCATATACAATAATTGACTTGAATCTGGTGATTTTTAGACATAATTATCATCAAAGACACACTTTCAACTATAGACTTTATATTCATAATTATGATGTAATTGAATACAGTATTTAAAAATCCTTAGATTATGTATACCCCCTCCCCCCCCCCCCCCCCATAATCATTGATTTATAATACATAAAAGCAATCAACATCCATATGTAATGAACATTTCCACTAAACCTAAACAAGTTATGACAACGGTTGTTTGTAATAACACGATCGAATCATGAGTTCTATGAATAAAAGTTTATTCGGGAAAAGGCTATGTTTGCAGAATAGTAACCATTCAACGGACCATGCATTAAAAAAACTACATTATGAGAAAATATATGAGAAATAGATAAATAACTAATCTGCTTTTTATTTTTATAAAAATGTGTTATATCAGAATCAAAATTTATTAAAATGGGAAACTCGTATTTTAGCCATGGTCAACTACAAACACGATAAATCAGTCGAGGACATAATCATAATTGAAAATATTGATAGCCAAAAAAAAAAACCCTGTTTTTATTGACGGGACTGTCTCATATCTGTGTACTGAAAAGGGATATGCAGGCAAGAACTAAAATAGTGAGAAATTGCTTGGCTTAAAAGAAAGTGTAAGAAAAAGTATTACAGTTTGCTTTCATTTGCAAATCATTATCATTGTCATATTCTTTATTATTATTCTCTATTTTGGTATTATAGTTCAATATGGCAACACAATGCAACCAAAATGGTACCCATAATCTTTCCCTCAATGAGTATTTCAAAAGTATTCGTAATGGGTTTCTATAAAGCGGACACTCACCAAGGAGTATATTTATTGAATGATAAAACTCCAAACAAATTTCAAGTGTTTTTTTTTTAATTCCTTTTTTTTTTTAAACAAAATGTATGGTTGCTGTAGATAGCATAACAATTTTGCAAAATCAGAATGATAGTCACGTACACTTGTGATGTATCATGTAAAAATGACACTGATTTAATACTTTGATATGCACCTATATATTTATGCACCATATCGACGAGACATCAAATTTATATCATGAAAATATTTGTTAACTTAGTATCCATTTCAAAGAGAGAATTGGTTTATGATCTTTTTAGAACTGGGTAGGAACAAGTGGAACCGTACCTGGCCTCTTTAAAACCTTGGAGTGACCTTTCCTTCCATTATCCGATGCCTTGTCGTGCAACTTTCGTGTGTGTTTCTTGAGATCAAAGTTTCTGCAGAATCCTTTCCCGCAAATGCCGCAGGTGAAAGGTTTCTGTTCCCGATGGGTGTGCATATGGAAAGTCAGATTGTAGATCTGATGAAAAGCCTTGTGGCAGATGTGGCACTTGAATGCCTTTTCGGAGCTGTGGGTTAGACGGTGGTTCTTGTAGTTTCCTTTCTGGTGGAACCCCTTGCCGCAGAACTCACATACGAATGGCTTAAAATCGGCGTGGATCCTCAGATGTGTGTTGAGGGTTGAGCTACGGTTAAATGCCTTGCCACATTCATGGCAACGATGGGGTTTTTCGTTGGTGTGGATGATCTTATGTCGACAGAGGGTACTTGCCTGGCGGAACCCCTTTCCGCAGACCTTACATACGAAGGGACGAGCACCGGTATGGACAGGCATGTGCCGGGTGAGGTTGTAATGTGCGTTAAATATCTTCCCGCACTCGGAACACACAAAGGTCTTTGCTTTATTGCCATCCTGACGACGTGTCATCTGCGAGGCGGTGTTCGATTCCCTGGCTGAAAGCGACTGTGATTTTTCAGACACAGCTTCTCGAAGCATCGTCGGATTATCGACGGATGCATTGTTGCTATAATTCTGTCTGTTTGCATTCCCATTTTTGCTCCCACTGACGTTGCTCATGGAGCCAAATTTGGCGTCAAGTTCGCCAACCCGTTGGGCTGATTTAAATGCTGATGGTACAGCCAAATCTGGCATTAAGGAGGATTTTGCAGCTTTTAATTTCAAATGTGTAGACCAAAAGTCAGATGGAAGAGGATGATATGGCGGGGACGATGAGGATGAAGTGGATGATGATGGAGATATCGTTGAGGGTGAAGAAAATAACGTCGGCATTGCTCTAGATTTCTCAACTTCTCTGGGCCAATTTCTTCTCTCTGGAACTTTCTTATTTGGTCTGCACAGAGATTTCATGAAGTCTAACTCTTTACCATCATCCGACGAGAAATGGGTGCCACGAAACTGAAAGAAACTTGGCCAGCTTGGACAGAAACTTCTGCCCATAGCATAGGTAGGATCTTTTGCATATACTACCCTGTGCAGTGACTCGAGAGCGTAGTATTCAGCATGGAGGCCATATAAGTTGGACGCTGCCCCAGGAATAATCGTCGGGTGAAGACCGGGTTGAAGCAATTCCTCGCTCTGAGATGCAAACACTTTCTGAGATCTTGCTTTGGACTGTTGATGTAGTGGTGTGTTGGTATGACTACGTTGCGACAGACTCTTCAATTTGTGGAGCGCATCCTCATTCACAGATGGGTCAAGCTTAGATTTCTTCATCTTCTTGATCCCCAAGATGCTATCAATGGAGAATGTGATGTTGGGTGATCCGTTCTTGACTGTGTGACTCTTTCTTCCTACTGAGTCAGCCATTATTTTTTATACCTCCAAACACTTGAAAATAAACTTTCCTTTGATAAGTATTTACTGCATTAAAGTTGATGTTTTTGTCTTAACAATGTCTAAATCCAAAGGATTCTCCAAAGTTATTCAGAAGCAAAATGCTCTCTTTTGATAAATGCTAAGGTCGAAGAAGTGAATATCAGAAAGCTTTAAACGTTTTCTGAACAACAGTTATGTGAAGAAATGTTCTTTTGAAAGTATTTTATAATCGTAAATTTATGTCCGAACCCAACTCTACCATATGCATGGTGACTTTCTGAATAGGCTAACTAGGCAGAAAAAAAACCTTCCCCTCAGCTCCGCATACCATTCAGATGACGAAAAAAGATGTCGAACATTCGAGCAGGTTGAGAGGTCCAGCGATGAGCGGGGTGGAGCGAGCCGAACGACCCGGGAGGAAAATTTGTTTGTCACCGTAATGCCTCGAACACCGCCCTCCGTTTGAGCTCTGCCGCGGAGTGTTGGCTGCAGTGAGGGATACACTCTCCGTCATTCATCCAGTGCCCTGCGGAGCAAGTTCAACGCAATAGAGGAAGGGGTTGTTAAGCTGCGGGGTAGAGTGGTGGTATAGTCTGCCCCAGACAATGGCATAGCGGGATAACACTGACTAAAATCACTTGTTACTCTCTTTGTAACACAGGGTCTTCTTTTATAACAAGAAGGTGGACAAATACAAGAGAAAGAATGAAGGATTTCCGGCAATTTGTGGTATTGAATATACGTCTGTTAGGATAAATTAGAATCTCAAGTGCTTCTACTTTCTGTAGGGTTTGACAGTCCAATCTTGATTGGCATGCGATCAGACATGGTGGTTGTCTACAAAAAATAACAGGTAGATCATTAACAAACAAATGACATCTGATTTCTTTACCTGCAATCGACTTTCTAAAAATAATTCCGTCAAATTACTTTGATGGTAGATGAAAATTGTCTCTAAATAGACTGACAGAAATTTCGTTCTCACGCTGAGCTTTTACATGCTAAATTTGCCAGTGATATCCTGAGAAAAGGAATATATTGCTTTATGATTTGATATTTTAAATGAGATTTTTATTGTTGGTTACGTAAACTTTTGACTGATGAAGTTATTCTATTCCGGTTTTGGATGAATAACTGAACATGATGACAGAAAAAAAAATCTTCTGTTGAATCCATCTATTCTAGGATATGCCTAAAGCATGCATGTGAAATTAAATTCTGAAGGAATACAGTCATTATGGTTTGTTGACTTAATATGTTATTTCATAAGAAAAATAATATACCGGTGATTAAATATCAATTTAACTAATATTTCAAGTAAAAATAATAATAACTGCTTTACTTTTTATGGAGATTTTTTTCTCCAAAGTTTATGAATGGCCCAAATGAAAGTATTTTTTAATATAGGTAATAAATACACCTTCCCACGAGGTCAAATTATATCGCAAAAGTGAATGTATGGAAAGACGTTATTTAAGATTATATTAAATTAAATTAAATATTTTTCATATAGCATTTAATTCTTAGATTTGATCATTTTGATGGGTTTCATATTATGTAATATCAATTCCAACCATGAAATTGTGTTCAAGAAGGGAAAGTGACATCGAATATCATTCATGAAAAACCTATAACATATTCATGAATATATTTAGTTTCCTAAATCAATTTTTTAAATGTTCTGTTTTCGACAAGTCGATGAATACGAAAATGTCATATTCCCAAAATAATCATTAGTTTGCAGTAGCAATTATCAAATAAAAGATGGTAACATTTTACCAATTACTATTATATTGTAATCATTGATTTTGGACTTCAAATATGGGAAGAAAAGTTGGTTGGCCTTTATTTCTTTATTACTGGTTTTCTTTTTCGAAAAAAAATAATGTGACCGTTTTATACCATGCATTACTGCTTGCCCCAAAATTCATAAATATTTTTTTCGAAAACATTCCAACTAATTTCGAAATCACGATGATTGCAAAAATATTTCAAATATACCTGAATAGAGATATTTTACAGTAATAAAAATCATAAAAGAATTTATCATGTCTTCAAACGGATATACCCCTTTTCTTCTGTACCGTGTTTACTCAAAACATTGTTTGTCAAAGAGTTCAATTTCTACAAAATATCGACGGTTGAAATATAATGGTATGAAATGTTGGAATAACAACCAAAAAAGTACGGTGTGTATTACAGTTAAAGAATTATACAAAATATATAAATATGAAATCGTTTTCTCTTCGATGCCCGGAAAGATCTGAAAAATCGAAGCTTACCACAAAATTTGAAAGGGTGTTCTCCAAATAAAACTCGCTGAGAAACAGCAAGAACACAATCGTGGAGTGGAATTGGCCGGCATCAGCCCGCCCGACGACTGAGGTCTGGTGTGGCACAAGACAAAAAGTGGAAAGTTGAGGAGCGAAGAAAGACGCAAAAACGTACAGGAGAAATTGCATTAAAAAATGCCTCAATGTCCATACAAAACGAGACAAAGATTGAAATCACTTTGAAAGCTGAGCGATAAAGTGACTCCAGATGAACTGCGTCTCATCTTTTATATGTCCAAGTTAGTACATTTTTTCTTTGTGACGGATACTAAAAAGTAAAATGTCGGGATGGATAGGCCGACTGGTCATTCTACTTCTACTGTGCGCCATATACGTATATGGGGCGCCGAAATGGGTGAAAAGGGTGAATGGTGAATGGTGCTCAATCTGCGCGCGCGTCGTCGCAACAAAGTACTTTGTAAAGCAATTAATGCACTTGTACATGAGGAGCTCCAACCAATGAGTGCTGAGATCGTGTATCACTCGACATTAACCGATTAATGTCTGTTTAATGAAAGGAAAAAGAAAAACAATGATGATTTATTCTGTCATGACTGGATATCGCTGGAGAAAGTTAAAATAGAGATTTCGAATCACGACTTAAAGATATATACGAATCACATCTTCCTTTGGTCTCCACACTTATCGTCTGGACTCTGGAGTATAAAACTGTAAATACGATATACGATACAATTTATTCTTCATTTTGAAGAATATATCATGAGTTCAACTGGATTATGTTGGAGTAGGGATTGAGAGGTATTTTTCGTCGTCGTAATAATCACTGTCTCATCGTCGGTGATAGTCATTAAAGAGATAAGTATCGAGCCAACATTTCAATGAAAACGAATCATGATGTAAACAATTTCTCTCTCCCCTCCTCTTTCTCTCTTACTCCTTTCCCCTACTCTTCTTTATTTATTTCAGTACCACTTTGAATGATATGGCTTACACAACTAGTAATTACATTTCCCCCCTTTTTGAATAGGCCTACTCTCTTAATTGTGCATTACAGACAACAATAGTCATAGTAATCATTTCATATACTAATGAGTTTAGTTTGTGTTAAGGGTGTAAGGACTAAGTGAATATTTATCGCCTTCCTGACCTTGATGCTCTTTCGTAGTGTTTGTTCGTTTTGATTATTTACATTTTCTCACCTCCAACCGGGTACTTGTCATTTTACAATCCTTATGAAACAGTTTTGTCATAATTATGATAAATATCATTACCCTTCCCAATTCCCATCAGGGGCGGATCCAGGATTTTCTTTTTAAAAAAGGGAGGGGGGCATAAATCTTAGAAAATTTTCTGACAAGCAACCAAAAAAAATGTAATCACACAATCATATTTTAGTCTCTTTGTCCTCCCAAATCTTGTGACAGACCAACAAAAACAAAACAAACAAAAACAAACAAAAACAAAAAAACCTATCAGTTCTAAATGGGGGGGGGGGGCACAATGTACACTACAGAAAGCTTCATATCCTGCATGTGCCTATTTTATTTTTGTTTGCGTTAATGACAAATAAATGGATAAAGCTTATTTAAGTTGAGCATATGAACGATTCGAAAGGCATGTATGAACTATATTATTTCCTTTATTTTTTATTTTTTTATTATTTCAGTTTATCTTAGAATATGCACTGACTGTGAGGAAGGAGAGATTGGTGACTACACACACTGGTGCCCTAAATTCAATGAACAAAATTTCGCTTTTCTTAGAGCATATAAGAAAAGTTCATATTCTTAATGAAATTAGATAACGAATATATCATACTCAGTCTAGCAAATTACATAAAGGATACCATACCATTAAAGGGAGAATTATGAAATGAATTATATCATATCAATCTATGTACATGTACATACGAATCAAATATCATTAACCTACACTGATATGTTTACATATTTTGTTATTTGAAATCTATAAAGTATACTATCTTTTCTCTCTTTTTCTTTTTGAAACAAAGTTTTTTTTTAATTTATTTATTTATTTTAGGTTGCATTGTATTTATTTTCCAATCACGATGATATAAAATGAAACATTACAGACAAAACAGAATGATACAGATAACATCAGAATATTGTGAATTTGCTGGATGGCCCACTCAGCTATATGTGAAAGTTACAAAGCTGTTCTTCCCTGGGGTCCAATTATATATATATATATATATATATAATTATATATAATGTGAGAAATCAATTGAATTCCTTACTGACTTCCTTTTTGTGGAAATAACTGCAGGGTTTGCAAAAACTGTCTCCACCGGGAGTCGAACCCGGGACTTTGGCACTGTACGCCAAACGCCTTAACCACTAGACCACGGGGGCGGGCTGAGTGGTATTCGACCACACCAGGTACAAACACCGACAGGCAGTCCTTGCAACCCTTCGCAGTTAATTTATTCCTTTTCTTTGAGGGACAGGGGAGTATTGAACAATGGAAAGCCGCATGCCTAGTTAGATCCATGGCGGATTCATGTATTAGAATTAATTAATTATTTGCAATGTGTGAGAAATTTGTTCTAATACTATAGCATCAGCAGCCCTCTTGGGTAAATTTACATGATGTGAGAAATCAATTGAATTGAATGAGAGAAATAATTTGCGTAGCCAAATTCATTGTTCCTCCTTACTGACTTCCTTTTTGTGGAAATAACTGCAGGGTTGGCGTACAGTGCCAAAGACCACAGTGCCAAAGACCCGGGTTCGACTCCCGGCGGAGACAGTTTTTGCAAACCCTGCATATATATATATATATATATATATATATATATATATATATATATAATGTGTGAGAAATTTGTTCTAATACTATAGCATCGGCAACTCTCGTGGGTAAATTTACATAATGTGAGAAATCAATTGAATTGAATGAGAGAAATAATTTGCGTAGCTAAATTCATTGTTCCTCCTTACTGACTTCCTTTTTGTGGAAATAACTGCAGGGTTGGCGTACAGTGCCAAAGACCACAGTGCCAAAGACCCGGGTTCGACTCCCGGCGGAGACAGTTTTTGCAAACCCTGCAGTTATTTCCACAAAAAGGAAGTCAGTAAGGAGGAACAATGAATTTAGCTACGCAAATTATTTCTCTCATTCAATTCAATTGATTTCTCACATTATGTAAATTTACCCACGAGAGTTGCCGATGCTATAGTATTAGAACAAATTTCTCACACATTATATATATATATATATATATATATATATATATATATAATAATATTATAAATATATATATATATAATATATATATATATATATATATATATATTTATATATATATTTATATATATATTATTTATTATATATATATATATATATATATATATATATATATATAAAGAAACAAAATGACAATATTATTTATATTCATGAATTAAGAATATACAAAAACAAAATACATTTAAAGAAAAGAACAGGGAAGAAAAGGTTAAATAAATAAGAACTAAATCTAACAAATGAAAGATTCCTTCATCTATGTTTGAAACAAAATATTAATGTACATCATGTACATATGTCAACGATGTTTAATAAAGTCAATTCAATTCAATTCAATTTAAACATCATTATTTTGCAACACAATGGCGTATTCAGAAATTCATTTATGGAACTAAATTCCTGTTTCGGTACATAAGCTGCCAACGGCGGCCCCGCACGAAATGGCAGCGTCATGGGTATAGGTCTTGGGATATCCTCCCGCAGTAAACATTATTTTCCAGCCATTTTCTGCCCCTTGAAGTAATCACACCATATTGGAGATCATTGCTTCTAAAAAAGTATGTTCTTAGTGATGTTTGTCTATATACGAACAGAGGGAGGGGGCATATGCCGGCTCCGCAAATTGTTTTAAGCCACATCAGGATGCCCCTATTCATGGAAAAGACAAACTTTTTGGAGAATTTAATTTTGATATCAACCGTGGAAATGGCATGACGCTATGCTATTATAAAAGATGAGGGGGTAATTATTGTTTATGTTGATGCTCTATTGATGTCAATGTTTTGGGGGTTTTATTTCTTACGTGACTGATAAGATTACAACGGGCAAAACTTTTTTTTACACAAATAAACAGGAACTTATTTGATATAGTCGATCTGAGGGATATTGCTCTACCAAATAAAACATTATAGTTTGCCGACTTGCATGGTTATGAACCGGGGACCTTCCGGTTTCATGACGATTAATTTTGTGTGTGTGTGTGTGTGCGTATGTTTTTTTTTTTCTTTTTTTTTTTTGGTTTTCTTACCTGACTGATAAGATTACAGCGGGCAAAACTTTGTTTACACAAATAAACAGGAACCTATTTGATATATAGTCGATCTGTGGGATATTGCTCTATAGTTTGCGGACTTGGTTATGAACCAGGGACATTCCGGTTTCATGACGATTGATTGTTCTGTCAACTGAGCCATCGCGCCTCTGCAAATCGTATCATCTGAAATATAAAAAAAACTAAAACAAGGGTAATGATGCTGCAACAACAAATTAATGAACTCAAAAGTTGTCTTGAATTGAATTGATGAAAGGAGGTGCGGGTATAAATATCAAATCGTCTCTCTGTTTCGTTTAACAAATTTCAGACGGTTACCACTGATTGAAGGAAGATTGCGATCTTTAAATCAGACTAAGAACGGTGTGATAATGTGATAATGATTTATATTTATTATTCATTAGTTCTAGAACTAATTTTGATCTTTTTAAAGCATCAATTTAATTACAATCTATAGGTCATTTTCCCAGTTAGCTTCATTAATCTCAAATAAGGCAGACAAACCATCACCCCTCTCTAGCGTCCAGCGATTTTTTTCTCTCACAAACTTACTCATCCCTTCTCTTTCTCTCTCTCTCTCTCTCTCTAATTCTTTCTCCGTCTTTTTTATTTTCTCCTTTTCCATCCTGTTTAATTTTTACTTCTAATGATTAATTTCATGCAAAATACATTATTAATCTATCTGTTCTAATCTTTGTATTTATATTTCATACATAATCGACCAACATATAGTTCTCTTCCCCTTCATAATCTCCCACTGAGACGAAATAAGCCGCTATATCCAGGTGTTTGCCTTGGCAAGATTGCCTGAATATCAGCCTCATTACGAAACTAAAGAAATCATTTTGAATCCTCGAATTTCCGAATGTGAAGATCTATTCATGTTGAATAATAGGAAGGTACATCGACCTCTTTCAAGTATGTCTTAAGATAGCCTAAAGGTATGCTCTCAAAAAGCGCCATTTCTTCACTCCATTCATATGTTTCTTTTGACTCGTCATTTGAAAGGCAGAACTCGAAATCTTTTTAGGGGCCATCTCTGAATAGACCCCGACACCTAGAGTAGAAGAACCTTGTCAGTGGAAAGGGGGTGAATTCGGCGATAACAAGGGAGCAATTAGTTTTTGTTAGGCCTCGACTTAGCGGCATTAAATGATCCATAGGAAAACAATAGCTGAACAATCCGACACAGTTTACTGCCTGTGGGACTGTTGGCTCGAGAGTACTTCGCGACAATGGCGATGTGATGTATAAAAAACTGAAAGCTTGCCGTAAAGGGGTAGTTGGAGATCCGATCTGTCAATATTGCTTATAGCCCGATTTTGATCGGCTAGTTATCAATAGACTGGCTAATAAACGCGTTACTGTTCACACATTAGTTGAGCTTAGATTCTTGGGAACAATTCTCTCGGTTGGGTATCACCCCTTGCACTTTAATTGTTCTGTAAAAAAAAAAAAAAAAGAAAGAAAGAGAAAAGAAATTGAAAATGGATAAGGAAACAAAAAGGTAAACGTGGAATAAGCGAAGTTATTAGGTGACTGGATTAAGACCGCAGAAGAAATGCAATAATTTGATTGTCAAAATACAAACGGACAGACTCCCAATGACATCATGATTGAATTGTAAGCCCTATACGCCGCTTTACAGGTGATTAAGTTAGACTCTACTCTTAAATCTAGGCTTATGCAGTAAAAACTATCATTTTATGAGCATGATGAGAATAGGCTGTAAGCATTGCCAAAATTTTAATAAACGTTAGACAGACACATCACAACAACCTTGATAACGTGATGGTTGGAAACAAAATTATTGATTGGTTAATTGATTTCGGAAATGAAATAACAGATCCAAAATTTTATTCAATGGTGTGAAATGAAAAATTTATTGACGGCAATAAATATAATCACTGTGCAAAGATAGCTATATGATCTCTTTTCTCTCTCTCTCTCTCTCTCTCTCTCTCTCTCTCTCAATCAATCAATAAATTATATGTTTCTCCTCCTCTCCTAATATTCCATCAGGTTAAACTTTTCATTTACCTCTTTTAAAAAAAAATTGAATCCACTCTTTACATTTGTGACCTGAATTATATGTTATTTGCCCTATACTTTTTTTTAAACCTCTTCATGATAACTCATAATCTTGATGTCACTCATGATGGCTCATACAGAAGAGTGTGAAATGGTAACAAAAAGAGAACTCAATTATGCCATTGGGGTTAAACACCTCGTTAGCCACCCCCTGCTGATCAGTATAACCACCATGAAAGGCCACTTATCTGTCCCTCGTCTCTGTCCTATCGCAGTTGAGTGACACAGTGGATGAAATGGAAAGAAAATAGATGCAGCATCGTTCAGAAGGAACATGTCGTTTTTCCTAAGGTTCATAATTCCGAAAATGTAATAGAACCCTACATCATTTTTCAGAATTATGAACCTTCGAAATAATGGACCCTATTTAATTAAGTGTAGTAGTAATAGTATAGTAGTAGTGGTCATAGTAATGGTTTGATGATAAAAACTGGCTGAATTGCAGAATGTTGTTGAGAGTACAGAACATAAATAATCATTGATACATATACAAACTTAAAAGACTCCTCCACTTATGTTTTTCCTTTACAATTACAATATTTACATTATACCAATTATCGCTTTATCAGTGTAAACCATAACCAAGTCCACTGAATGATGTTGTGTTATATCTATGTTCCAATTCATATATTTATTATGTTCTTGTTTTTAATTTTCATATGTACTGTTTAAAAAAATTTGTAGAAGATATAAGTTTGTGGAAAAATAAATAAACTTTGAAACAAACTAAACAATGAAAATGATACAAGTACATTAATCGGCGAGCCAATACATCATGACTGAATTTCCTAAATACATCAGTTATGCAAGTCTAGGTACATGTTGATAACTTTCACAAACCAACTAGAGGAAATTTTTCACAAAACATTTATCAGTTTGTAAGAAATATTAGAAGAAAAAAAACATATACATATATTTATTTGCAGAGCAATCGTCGCTGTTGCAAGCTCTCGGTTTCGTTTTCTCACTGCATGATCCATAAGTCTGAAGAACCAAGAGAAACATGGCGCTTTATAAAAGTTTAATACTCATATTATAAGGACGTCGTAAGAACCTTTTTTGAACAAGTGGGATGGGTCGGTGTCGGACCAATATTTAATTTTTTTTAAAGAGTTGAATATGGTTGATAAGCAAAATCGACAAACGAGCAAATTGAAGAAAAGTCCTCATATCTTTTAATTTTCCAACGAAAATCAATTCCTAAATTTACAATATTTCCAGTTGATTTTTTTTCCGATTATTTTTTTAAATTGGGACAATTATACGCTCTACAGTGCGTCCCAGAAAAAAGTTAACAGTTCGAAAAAGTCTTTCCAAATTCATATTTAAAAACATTTAAAGTAAATTTTCATACCTGTGGACAGCTCATGGTCTCTTCTATCAAATGACACTAAAATATCTAACAATATTGTACGCTCGATTGAGCAAAGGCCAATTTTGTGAAAGGGTGCAAAATCCAAACTTGACAAGAACTGGTATTGGCTCTGGCCGGTATCAGGCAAGCTGAGATTCATGAAAAGCCTTTGAACTTGAAATTTATTGTCCGAACTTTTTTTGAAGAGGAGTGCACCCGCCTCCACGCGTGTTTTGGGATAAAAGTGTTCACCTCTTTGTTTCCATTATAACCTTTATTTTCTGTTGCCAAAACTCCTGTTCATATACGATTTACTTTCACCCAGTCTTATCGACAATATGATGCTAATAAATGTCAATATTTATCCCTGTAATATACCCTTCAAGTAGATAGAGTTCAAATCTCTTAATCTTCTTAACACTTCTAATGACTCTTAATTGGTCTTTGTTTCTTTGTTGCTACAAGTACTTAATGAACTTACAAATTGAAGATCATTAATACGAAGTTATATCCACCTGCTGGAATGTTTCGGGGTTATCCGTGGTTTTTCTTCGACGTAAGTCATGTAAATGTAAGGGAGATAATAGGATTTTAGGAAGTTCTTCGCATTGTAGCTCAACAACTTCTAAGCTTAATATAACATAACATTTATTAAGAGCTGAAGAGGGGCTGATTAAGGACCACATGGATACATCATTCGACATGCAGGGGAAGAGGGTGAGTGTAAGAGGGCAGATGTTACTTTGATAATTAATAGGAGACTGTAGAGACCATGGCCCCAAGCGGCGACATCCGCCCTAAGAAGAGACATTACAACACGATTGTACCCCATTCATGACGTTATTATTATACTCTTCAAGGAGTATATTTAATGCGATTTCGTATATACCCAAATAATTGATAGCACTGCGGGTGATGATTACCACTAGTGTTATAATCTGGATCTTCTTAATATTCTTGTTAAAGAGTGAGGAAGAAAAAAAAAATATATCTAGTCATGATCATTTCTTAATTGTACCGATTTTTTTGTTAAGAAATAAAATTGCGGCAATCATCATTACAATATTGACTAAACATCGTAATTGTTGTGGGATATTCGTCGATGGTGTATATGTTAACGAGATGGTTTGATTTGGACTCTTGGGGTTAAGGTTCAAGGTGCATGTACGAAGAAGATGTCAGATGTTGGAGCGCTGGCTCGAGAAATCAATGGCGAGTATATATCTTAATTGAATCCCATGACGGCTTAATCATTACTGATGCCCGATGGTTTTGCTTATTAGGGTTTCTGTATATAGAAGATGTGTCTCTGTTATAGGAATAAATTGTCGAACGTTAATGAGCATCATCATGTGTACAATGTATTTGTATCTAAGTTATCAAGTATAGCCCGTGACTAAACATTGGTTTGATGGTCAGTGGCGCATATGGCAAGGGTCAGTCATTCGGGAGGGGGCACTGGTCCTACAAGATGAATAATTGCGGGGGAGCATAAGATGGTCGTGTCAATATCTCACTTTCTTTCTCCCCCCCCCCCCCTCTATCTCTTTTCCTCTTTCTCTCTGTTTCTCTGTCTGTCTGTCTGTCTCTCTCTCTCTCTCATTCTCTCTTCCTTTGTCTTTGTTTGGGGAGGTATTAGATGGGTAGGACACGTGTCCTCCCGCTCCCAGATGTGTACCGCTGTTGATTGCATCAAAATAGTGTTTAGATTTGCTTATTACGAAGTTGATCACAGCTTGGATTTGCCCCGTTACATTTATTTCATTACCCCCCCCCCCCCCCCCCCCATTTAAAAATTATTATTGTATTTCTTGAATTGTTTTCTGACTTTTCTTACACATTCGCAAAATTCTAATAAATAAAAACACACTCCTACGTTGACCACACAACTAGATTATGTGTTGGATACCATTCTCTACGATTACTTTCTGCATCATCGCCTGCTACTTAGCCCCAACCCCAACCATCCAGACTCCCACATTTCACCCCCTCTCCCCATTTGTTCTCCCATTTGTGTCTCTATTGTCCGTGTCCGAAAGGGATTTTTTTCATCCCGACTGAGCTGAGTTCTATTGGGTCATCAAAATGGGCCTTTTCTTCAGACATGGCAAGTGTATTTCATCCGTCAATCACTCCTTTATTGTTAACGTTCTACGTTCCCTCCAATGACAGTCAACGATTAGTTTATGCATGCTTTAATATCAATCCTACCATCGTATACCTTTCAAGAGGATCATAAGATCTATAAGCACACCGCATAATCGATTTGTTATTTCCAGGAGCAGTCGCCATTACGCTTGTTTCGCGCTAAGAATGTAAAAGCTTTTTAGATGTACTCAAGTCATATACTGTAAATTGTTTGGCTAGGAAAAGGGCAATAGAAAAAAAGAACTGCATTTGAAGCTCATGAACCACACGTTAACATGCTTTGATGGCATGAATTAAAGAACATAAAGATAATTTATTCAGGCTTTCGCCGCCTCCTGTCAATTCATTTTTACTGTTTTTCTCAATCGTTTTACATTCTAAGAAAATAATTAAATGAAACTCCATAAAGAGACATAAAAGCACATTGTATTGATCCATGTCGTCATCTCTTTTAGCGGAAGTTTGCTTGTTAGGAGCCTAACTTAGGACAATGCGATTAGATTAGATTATTTTGGTCCGTTCATTTCGAACGCGCCGGTAGTGTAATGACCCCGAAGCAAATTAAACTGTATAGTTTGACAGCTAAATGACTTCTGTTTTATTGGTTGAGTGTGACACAGAAGAAAACATAACTAACAAAAATGGAGTAATTCACATTTTGAGGACGAAGTGGTCAAGAAATAAAGTTTTTTGGGGGCGTGACTAATATGTCGATATTGATACTGTTATGAATATTTTATGGTGCTAAATGGAGGACGAGCAACAAAAAAAAAACACACAAAAAAAAAAGAAAAGAAACTAGAATGAAGTACAAATAATTTAATGTTTAGCATGGTCAGCTTTAATTATTCAAATTCACGACCCACTCACTCGCCACGAATCCAGTGTATATGTGTGTGAAAGTTCAAGTTGAAACGAGGGTCATAAGTTGACGCAGTTCCCACTTTACAAGCCATGCTTTATCATCAGAAGATGTGAATAAACTTAAAACGTATGTGAGTTTTGAATTTGCTTTTTATTAGTGTTCTTCAACATGATGTAATCCATAGGAAGTTTTAAATTATTATTATATTTACATGTAGATGAGCCATTAATTGCAAATTTACTTGTAATTTGGGGAACTAGAAGTGCTCAAGGTTCGATTGCAATATAGTGCGTCCCAGAAAAAAAAAGTTAACAGTCAGGAAAGGTCTCCCCAAATAAATATTTCAAAGTATTTGAAGAAAAATTCCATACATGTGGATAGCTTAGGGTCTCTTCTATTTCATGACACCTAAATATCTGGCGATATTTTATGCTGGAGTGAGCAAAGGGCACTTGTGAAAAGGTGCAAAATCCAGTCAAGAATTGACAAGAACTGGTATTTTTTTCTGGCTAGTATCAGCAATGTTGAGAGTCATGAAAAGGCTTATTAATTTACATATCTTGATCAATAATAGACAATCTGTGAAAGAAGAGGTTCTGATCTCTGTATGTCCTTACGTATCTCATAAATATTTCTATGCTTCAGTGAGCAATATTAACCAATTTATTGAGTGTTTTGAAATGTTAGTTTTGGCAAGGTTTTAATGCAAGCTGGCTTCCTCCGTCAACCATAAAGTTTTGATGGGATATGTGAGGGCATACAGAAAAAAAAAGCCTATTCTTTCATAAATTGCCCTTTAATGATCAGAATAAAGAGATATTTCTAAGCCTTTTCAAGACTCTTAACTTTGCTGATACCAGTCAGAACCAATACAAATTTTGTCAACCATGGATTTTGCACCATTTCATAACAATGGCTTTTGCTCACTCAAGCGTAACATATCGTTAGATGTTCTGTGCCATTAATAGGAGAGACCCTAAGCTATATAGGTATGAAAATTTTATTAACATACATCATTTTGAAATGTTCATTTGGGGAGACTGTTTCCAACTGTTAAACTTTTGACGGCTCTCAAATTTGTTAATACCAGCCAGATCAAAGTACTAATTTTTGTCAAGTGTTGATTTTGCACCCTTTCGCAAAAGTCGCTTTTGCTCGCTCGAGCTTAAAATATTGCCAGATTTTTAGGGATCGTTTTGATAGGAGAGTCCCTACAGTCCCCACAGGTATGAAAATTTCCTACAAATATTTATGAATATTTATTTGGAGAGACTTTTTCCAATTGTTAACTTTTTTTCTTGGACGCACACTACATAAAAATGGCAGTTATGTTAAGTGCTTTATCACTATATAAAGTTCCCTTCTTTGATTGTATCCCACCGCTGTCACCATGTTTTATTTTGTGTTCCAACACAAAAAAGTTCATTAATTTTGACAAGCGGATTACCCGTGAAATCACATGCTTATTTTGTTAAATAAATGTAGTTATTTTAATATTTGGTTTAAAATCAGGGACGAAAATGACCCCCCCCCCCCCACCCCTTGAGAAAATGAGAGAAAGGGAAAAGGGCGACAAAAAAAAAATTGAAACCGTTGAAAATGTTATACAATCATGTTTCGAATGCGCTGCCACCATAAAAATGGAGACGTTAGATACAATATTCAGGGTATTATGGCGTATCGTTTATTATTCAACATTTTCACTGCACGTGACCATAGTTATCATACTTCAGGTGAGATAAGATGAGGCAAGTAAGAGACAATTCCATTAACATTCACTTTGAGTCTTTGACTAAAATGAAAATATTTACTTGTTTAAACAAACACATTAGATGTACACTAAAGTTTTGAATAAAATACCGCCTTACTTCAATTTCTTAATATCTTTCATGAATCTTTAACAAACATAATAATACGCTGATGTGTACATTTTAACGAGTGTAGATATGATTTTTCCATAATTATGTTTATGATATCACAACCTATTGGAAATTACAGTTCTTCACTTCCAGCATAAATCCTGATGATGCCTTGGTTCCTTTTATCTTGTGCAATCATGATTTTCCAACACGTGTGTCAACACTTTAATTTATAGGCCTATACATGTATATCAAGAGAGAGATACAGCGAAGTTTCATATGAAAATTTAAAAATTTAAGTAGTCCTAATATACTCCGTTGAAAAAATACAACGACAACACCATTGCGAACCTTAGGATAAAATGGCAGTGTGATGTTAAGGGAAATCGACAAATGGAACAAAAGGACTTCTTCGATCCTGACGACAACAAGTTGTCTTCGTGAACTGCAAATTGAGAACGGGCAATTAATCCTCAACGGACGAATAATTTGTCAAATCACAATAGAATCTGGCTTGTCTCTATCTCAACTACCTCCCCATCATCATGTTTTCATGGCCACGGGTTTAATTGTTCTGCGTGGTCTCCACGGGCATCGATGAGGCACGCAATATTGGCCAGAGTGGTTTGGCTCATGGCGGTAAAACACCGATCGCCTTTCCCGCCAATACTGCGTGCGCCTAATACCTGGCTATCGGTCGTCTGCCTAACACTGTCCTCCCATCAGGACCATTATCTGGAGAAATCAAAACTGATCGACCGTAAAGAAATCCTGGCTGGTAAAAAAATCAAGAGTAAAAGAATATGATAATAGAAGGGGTCATATGACTTGTTATTTTGTTTGCCATCTGTTGGGGGCGGAAAGAGATATTGGGGCTTAATTCTTATCATTTCAGATATTTCACTAGCACTTTCATTACTATGATTTCTGAAGCTAAGTTTTGACATACTTTATGCTTTTACACGAGTTAGTTTAGAAAGTATACTTTGGTACAGTTTATCATATTATTTAACTACTTTAGATAATGAAGTACCTCGTTCAGTGGGTCACGATATACTATAATTATAAACAAATCCTGACATTTGACTGTTGAAATTGAAATGAGCATATTATTCGAATGATACAAAATATGTATTTAAAATTTAAACAAACAAACAAACAAATATGATATTCCCGATAAAGAATTAGGTTTCTCCCAGAAAGTTAGATCTACAGGGGTTTCTTTTGTCTTTGCGCATTGACTAAACAGATGTCGGGAGAAAAAAAAACTACATGGAAAACGATAAAAAAGAGAGCAAATTTTCCTTTTGATTGCGCCAAACTTCCCGTATATTTGCCAGTCCTGTATACAATTCAACCACTTCTACATGGTTTCGTTTTAATGTGGAATGTTAAAGGTTCCCTAAAGAGTATCAAATTAATTACATATTTTTGAACGCGATTGCTCTATTTTGTGAGCTACACTCTATTTACTTTTACTGCTCCCTTTAGTTATTTTTTGACCATGCGCCTTCCCTTAATTCATTTCCTTCTGTGAATATAATTATTTACATATACCATGTGCATGTTTCCCTTTTCAAAAGATGTAAAATGTTATTGTCATATTATTAATTAAATGATAGTTTTTAAAAAGATACCTTGCGAATTCTTATTATGTTTATATAAAAATGAAGTTGTATGCACACAAATACAATGAAGATAATTTCCATTTACAATTATTACATGCGTCATTTAGATGTTTGTCTTTCTTTTTCCTTGTAGTAGAATCTATTAATTGCCTTGAAAGTAATTGCCATTCAAGAAATGTATCGAATTCCCGAACAGTATAGAATAACCTTCTACATGCCATCTCCATAATTAAATTGCTCTCGAACATTTCACATTTCAACAAAGTGATTAGAAAAAAAAAGTCGTCACTTCTTATTGTTGTGCACACTGTGAGATCAATGGGCAACAGACACTGGTTGATGTGAGAACACAACATGGAGATAAAAAGAAGCTGACAACTAATCAAAATGCAATTTTTCAACGATTAATTTTGTGAAAGACGATTTGAATTCGATTTGGTGTACTTGTATGTGAGCGAGGGGTAATTTGAGACCATGCCACCAGGCGCCACGCGTCGACCAAGCTCATCGCTGGTATTGCCCCAGAAGCTCGGGCGAGAATTCCAAACGAGTGCCGCTGTAAACGATCTCTTCGCATGCTCTGGAGGTTACAATCTACCAATTTGTCAACCCTCTTGGAATGTTACCAGTCTTTAGAGGAAAGTGTTCCTGCAAGCAAGTGAACTATGAATACACTTTCATATGATAAAGTTCTTATCATCTCTCTGGAAAGAAACGCAAAGACGGATTCAAATACATTCTACATAATTATATTGTCATGTTTGTCATGATTGTCTTGTTTAACAATTGGAATACATATCAAAATATATCGTTATAATGATCTAAAAAAAGCTTAGTGACGTTTTTGTTTTCTTGGGGGTATTTTTACATTGTTAGTAGACAGTGATTTAGAAATCAATTGTTTTTTTAAGTTACGAATTTTCGGGATTTTATTACTTCCGTCATGCAATACTGAAACTTTTTGTCAAGTTATCTTTACCATGTTTACCGACATATATAAGTAGCTGCATTCTACATTGATTTTGTTTAATGGTGTATGAAGGGCCTTGAGCTTGCTAATTGTGATTATGGTTCTTTTGTAGAATACGTTAATAATAAGTACCTTTAAACTTATTTTCATTTCATAATGAGTATATGGACGCGTCGATACTTTTAGCATTCTTCTCAAAATGGCTCTATCTTCAAGTTTATTCAAGTTCAAGTTCTAGTTCATTTATTTTATCTTCGGAACCCGTTCGAATTTCCTTTTCATAATACGACTGCGTGATTATGGACTGACACTGTCTGTCTTATTGAAGCTGGTGATAAAGATTTGAATGCTAATCTTAACCAATGAATTTTGTATTAAAAAGAAGCCATTGCCAGGACTTTTTTTTTTTAAATAGAGAATTGATCAATTGTTTGATGACTAGAGTTACGTAATTGACTTAGATATTTCATTTGTTGAATATTTCGTTCCTCTTCTGTACCTAATAATCTATTGTTTGTCCTATATAAGGAGAACAGTTGGTCCTTTCGACTATGTCAGGTTTCTGCGATTTCTCTCTACATGTCTTTTACCCTAATCTCTTGATAGAAATGGAAATTTTCCTTATCAATATAGGCTTCTTGTGTATGCCTCTGTTTGGAGGAGAAAAACGACAACAATACAAAGATAAGAAAATATCCTGATCGAAAAATAATGTCGGCCTACGTTTGGCGAATCGGCGCGTGCACGGTAATTAGGTCAACGTACATTTAGGGCATTTGTTATTATTTCGAAGTTATCTTGCTCAATTGAGTGTAAAATGTAGATGTGAAAAGTAACTGATTGGGTCGATTAAAATGACATGTGCTCGATATTTGAGGCGATATTTGGCGGTGGGCGACAATCAAATCTGTGTTAAGGAGCGTATACAAACATGATTGAATATGTCATCAAAAGACACCAGGGACTTTTCTTTAGTTCATTGGTGTTGCCTCGAGAGCCAAACGAAAACTTTCTGGTTTCTCTTATTCTAGCCTGTCTTTGTTTGATTCCCTTTTGTTTATTCAAACTTGATCGTAATCCATGGTTTCCCCTAGAAGCAAAAGCCCTTTACATCTGTTACACTTGTCAGTTCATTGAAACTTCTTTATATAGTTGAATATGAAGAAATTTTCACCTTTTGTGACCCCGCAACTGAAAGAGAGAGAAAGATTGGCTGCATCAACTTCAATCTTTCTACATGTATTATGAGACTTTCGTCATTATCTTCATAATTGCTTCCTCTTTTTCGTCATGTCTTTGTCGATGAATACATACAGTTGGATGACTTCATGTCTAAAAAGTCTTTGGATTAAGGATGTCCAGAATGCAGGATGATGCGATATAATCCCTCACAAAAGTTCGAAAAAAGAGAATCAGTGATAACTTGGTCTATATTGTTTCATTTTGTTGATTGTGTAATTTTCTAAATTTTGTCGATGTTTCTTCGTATCATTATGATCATCGTTGAACTTTCTCCATGGGTTTCTGCCTTTAACAACTTTACAAAGCTTTTAGATGTGTTAGAGATAACTGTTTGTTTCTACCATCTATCCACCTCGTCCGTTGTCCCATGCACTCTTTTCCTCTTACTTTCAACTTTTCTCAATTTTTCAAACATGATAATCTATTTTTGTGGACAAATTGCAATTTAGAATGATTCTAAATATATTTCTGCATTATCTTTTATTATACGTTGATCTCGAACATTCTAAAATGTTTCAAATTCTGAACTCATTCGACGATGTAACTGACTTAATGATGGAGACTATTGCTTTCTACAGTAGAATACTCCTGTTTTTTGTTCAAACAGCTTTTTGATACCGAATTTTCCATATGAATAAACTATGTATATTTATACTAGCACACATTTCATTCACCTTATGTCATCAATTCAATCAAATTTTCATTGTGTTGCTCAATGAATTATGTTAATGTTTCTCGACCCAGCCTCTGGATAGGATATAAATGATCATATATGATCATTTATATGAAAATGAATATATTATAACATATTCATTTTCACTTAAATTCTAGTAGTTTTTGCGCTGGTGGTTTGACGAAAGTAACAAAAGTTTGTGCTTTATAAGGAGCAGTTAAAGTAGTTAAAGCACTAGCTGACACGTTTGGATGATTTTCAGTCATCCCCCCCCCCCCCCATCTCCCCCCCCTCCCGATTTACTTTCTTTCAGAACATGATCTCTGTATCTTCTTTTCTTTCCGAAATCGATTTCATCACTTCAACTTAATTGTCATTTTTTTAAAACTGTACATGTGGTACAAGTCGTCTGTGAAATCCAGTGAGCATCTTGATGATGGGGGGGGGGGGGGGCACAAATCAGAAGCATACGGAAGCATACACAGGCTACACTTAATCTCGTAATTACTGGAAGAAACTCCCCACCCCTCCAAGTATTGACTCTTGTGTTGACAACAATTTGTAACTTTGTTTTCATTCATTTTTATCACAGTGCCTATAAGAATACACTAATGTGACGAGAAGACGTCTCATAGAACGATTGTTTATGGCGGACTTGAAGCCTGTCTGAAAGTTTTGAGGACGTCAAGTCCTCTGCCCTTCTCAATTCAATCACATTCCATCTTACTTCAATGAAAAGTCGTCCTGTTAGCGTGAACACTTCAAAAAATGTTCGTATTTGTCTTTTTTTTCCCCTTTCTTGTAAATTGAGTTATTAAGTTACATTTGTTAAACATTTCAATACTGTTCGTCCCTTCTAGCTTTTGGATAAACTTATTTTGGCGTCTTCTTGTTTTGATGGAAACGCTCTCGTCATACGAAAGGAAATGCTGCGTGCGGCAAAGATAATTTTCTGCATCAACAAGATTTGCCATGTAAATAATATGCTACCACGAGCTCGTGTCTTTTTCTATCGCTCTTTTGGCGTTAGACTAGCTAGTCGTGTTGATTTAGGATGGGTCTGTAAATCTCTGATGTCGCCCTTTCTCTAATTTTCATCTTTCCATGTCGACGCTGTCTTCTGATTGGGAGCAGACGACATGTCAGGGTTTGTAATTCACGCGGGCTTTCGAGGGTTTCTTCCTTTCTAATTATATCTCCATTTTCATCAGCGTTCGAGTCTGACATTCCAACAAGTTGACGGACATGGGCGGTGGTGAAATGCGATGTCGTATTATTTTAGCCGCGAGCATGTCTTGTGTTGCGTTGGGAGAAGGTGTCGCTAACAGTCATTTGAGAAAAGCACCAATGAAAAGATTCGCCAAGCTCTAATCGCGTTGATGGCAATTTCATTTAGCGTACGAGTAGTGTCGTTAGAGATTGGTAGATACGATAAAAGAGAAGGGAGTGACGAGGAAAAGAAAAGAGAGATTGCGTCCAAATGGCTTCGGAGACTAACCGGTGTGAGTACAACAAATTGGCCCGCAAATTGCTGGAGCTGATATGCCGAAGAGAAGTCAGGCAACTCTGCTTCCTTCTTCATTACCACAGCTCATTTTGCCAGCCGCTGGGAAACCCGGCCGCGTCTTTTGTTCGGCGCTAGAGCGGCTCAACGGCGGACCAGTAGCCCCCGGGTGTCCCCTGGTAACGAAACAGTGCCTTCGCTCATCCAATGAGCCCCCCTCGTCGTATCAAGAGGCAATCGGGAGGATTCGCGCGGGCGAGGTCCCACGGGCTCGAACCCGAAACGCTTCAGTCAAACGACAACAAAACAAGACGAGATCTTATCCGAATTTTCGACTAGGAATTATCGACATCGCATCCCGGTCTGTGTAAAATAGCTTCTCTCCGCTCATTTCACAAATTGAAGATGATCGTTTCTTCTCCGGTGTAAGTTTAGACGCCAAATGGGGGTATACCAGGGGGCTAATGGCGATTTAATTACGCTAAAAGTGCTCCTCTTCAGAATGAAAATACTGGAAACTTTCTCTTTTACTTCCTTTCTCTCTCCCTCTCTCTCTCTCATATACCACATCTTGAAAAACGTGAAGTCAACTGATATAATATTGAATTCATGAAACCCCATCCCCATAATTCACAAGTATTTCCCCCAAAGCGCACCATGTTGGGCTATAATTGATGGGTTGTCGTGACCAAGTGCGAAGGTCTTCCATATTTTCTTGACATCAAATTTGGATCCTAACGGTGACGAGCAAATAACAAGATTACAAGTGGGCTCTACCAGAAATTAAACGATCACATTACAATGGAAACACGTTCACTCAAACGAGTTTACGTTGATTTCATTGTAACGATTTGTAACGGCTTCTATTTTACCTCTGGACAACTAACTACTCCAAATAATTTTGCTTCATATTTCGCCCATTTTCTTGAAGACATGACAAGAAAGAGAAAGCGAAAGGATCTGTGACCGGTGGTGTTGTCATTGAGTAAAAAGGCAATCACATTTGTCGAATCCCATTAGAAATTAATATATTTTCTGACAGAACAAGGATATTTTGTATTGATATGTAAATTGTATTTTTGAAAAAAGCTTCGACGCAGATAAATTGTTGTGTGTAGAGAAGACGAGCATGACTAGTGAATGGTTATTATTGATTCGTTTTTCATCTTACTTTTTTACATGGAAATCTTCCCTATTATTTTGATTGTGATTACCGAGATAAATTTCAATTTACTTTACCGGATTTTTGGTTTTGAATCATTTTCTTGATCACCTGTAATATTGAAATTAGACTAAAACAAATTTAATATTCGCATCCCCGAACAAACATTGAAAAACTTGGGGTATATCATTTTATAAGGACTCGAGTTAATGCATGGCCTGCCAGCGAGCATACAGGAAAATAATATTTAGAAATTAATATGCATTTCAATGGAGGCCTATTCAACTTCAAGTGAAACTGCATGTAATCAGGAGTGTTTGAATTGCGCATTAACCATTTTTCCAAATGCTGAAATACAAAATTTCAAGTAAAATGATTGTCAGGTATAAAAGTAAATTCGAATTCTGTCATTTTTGTGTCGGACAAAAAAGGTCTTGAGTACTTGCAAATCTTCATTTTCGACATGTGTTTCATTATTTCATTCGGTGTTTTTTATGTATACCATTCAAAACCACTTCTGAAACTGATTTTTCGAAAAGCCCTCAAAATCTAAATAGAATCTAGGTATACATACAGTAATATTGTAATGACCGCAGAGCAAATAGTAAGTGATTAAGGTACTAAAGTTAATGTGAAAATCAACTTTTAAGTTGATTTTAACTTTAAGTTGATTTTGACTATAAAAAGTGGTTGAATTGTACACAAATTCATGTCTCGAGATGATCTTTTAAATTCGAAGCAAAATAGTTATCGTTCAGTGTGATATAAGGGAAATTTGCTGTATTGTATTCTCTGTCTTTAATTTTTTTTTTTTTTTAGTCCATTGCAGTGGGAAACACTCGTAGACAAAATGGCCGTAATTATAAAAATCAGATTTTTATTATCTTGCCATGAATGTATTTTGTGACCTATGCTATTGTTCTTTATTGTTATTGTTTTGTTATTTTTTTTGTCAGTTCAATACAAGACCCAGTGGCGTAGCGTGATTCCGGTCAGCCTCACCCGGTGAATTAAATGCGACAAATGAGACCATCGACCGGGGGTGGGGGGGGGGGGGGGGGGGTGGGGTTGAAGGTGTTGTACATGCATCATTGTCCTTTTATGTTGCCTCTTCCTCTCCCTTTCTTTCTCTCTTTCTCTTTTTTTTCATCCCTTTTCTTCTAATTTCGCCAAAACCAAGTTTCTTCCAAGAAAATGGAATTATTATGCAGTATGTTAAAAAAAAGTATTTGTCGTCTCTTTTCTGTCCGCTTGGCAAAAATCAAAGAGAGGTGTGAAAATAGCGGCCGCGCTTACCGAAGTGTAGAGCCCACCGCACACTATACGATCGGTCTGCGATCCGAATTCGGAAGAAAGTGTAATAGAATGTGATAAACATTTAAACAAATAAAATATTTTTGATTGAGGTTCTGAATAGTTATATAGATAGAAAGACCGAAAATACGGCCTACTGCGAGCTTTCTAGTCGGAGGAAAGGCCCAATTGGCTCCGAGTCGTAGTGATGTCAGAGCAGTCCTACGACTGTCTACGATTTGAAACTGATTTGGCCCTTATTCCGGGTATAAGGCCGACAGCGCACCCAAATCTTATGTTTAGTACTCATATTATTGTTCAGAACCTAAATTAGGTTTATTTTATTTGTTAAAATGCCCATATTTAATGCTATTGCGATTTTTTCCATATTCGGATCGCAGTCGATCGTATAGTGTGCGATGGGATTATTGTGATTGGGATTATGATTTTATGGAAAACATATTTCACTCGGTGTTCATACTCTTTACTATGATATATTGGTAAGCATGTGAAAAGGATAGATAAAGAGACAGAGACAGAGATAGAGACAGGGACAGATAAAATGAGAGAAACAGAAAGAATGAATGGGGGTAAGATGGACTGAGAGGCAGAGGAAAAGAGGATAGAAGGAATGTAAAGTAATTGGCACGGAAAAGGAAGAAATTGAAAATGGAAAGACATATAAAAAAAAAGAGAGAGAGATATTGGTCAGTATTTTCGAAAGCTGACTGGATCTCAGGCCAAGTTTAAATTCCAACTTAATGGGTAATAATCCATCAATTTGCAGAACGGAAAATGTCGACTCCTTTATCTCATACAAATTACAGTACTAGAGTTCTCCAACGAAATGACGAGCAAAAATCATATCGTTGTGAGTTTCATTTCTCATTTTTATTTCATGACCTATATTTTTCTTCCAGTTCTTTACAAAATTACAATAATTTGAACGAAATAAAGTGTTGACACTTGGTGCCCCATTTATTTTCAAGAAAATTGGGTTGCTTTGCCGAGATGACAGTAACTGGTTATTAAAAGATGGCGCTATTCAGGATTTGTGTCGTATGTGATAAAATTCAGAAATGGTGAATGATACAGAGATTAAAAAAAAAAAAGACATCAACATTTTGGGTGAATACCTGGGGAGCGTTTCATCAAGCATTTTGTCAGTGATTTTTACTGACAAATTTGCTCTCAGCCAATCAGATGCAAGGATTTCAGTAGCTTATAACACTTGTCAGAAAAAATATCCGACAAATCCTTTCATGAAACGCTCCCCAGATAATTGGATATTGTTGTTATGTCATAAATTACTTGAAACAACATTTAACAGTAGATTTTTTTTCTCTCAATAACATAGACTGACTAAAAAGAAATCAAGTAGACTAAGCCAAGATTAACAGTTATACTCATTCTGTAGAAATATTTATTCTGCAATGTAATTTGAAGTCAAAATCACTAACAAGTACATTTGGACAAATTTAAAGAAAACTTTCTTTTTTTTCTCTCTGAAACAATGAATACTATCACCAGAATGACATAAAATTGATGATAGCCCTTTAAGGTGCTATAAAAGGATACAATTCAAGATATTGGTAGATCCAGGATTTCTCCTGCACCCAATATATCTCCTCCTCTTGCGTGGCACATCTCTATATGAGAATAACAGTCTGGTGATAATTTCATATTTCTATGATTTCATCAATAATAATAGCATAGAAGTGTATCATCTTGACAAGAGTATAAACTACCTTAATTAGTATGCATAATATATACATGGTGCTCAATTAGCACAAAACCATACCTCCACTTTTCACAGACAGGAAATCACATTACTCCTCCCTTCTAATATATCCATCTAGAGGATCTTTCCCACTGCACTCAAACTGCCTCAAAAAACCTGCTGAGATGCACAGTATTTGTCACTCGTATGTACACTAGAATACACAGATCAGAGGGGAGGCATAGGGGCCTACATGAACACTTAGTTTGTCTAACTCCCAAAACTGTAACTCATTTACTTGTGCAGTGGTTTACATTTTGCAGCAGAATGAGGGCAGAATGGGTCATTTAGGTAGAAGATTTTATTCACAATTGGTATAATGAAATTACCATAGTTCTTAGATTTAACCTGAAATCTCCACAGCCCCCTCTTGTATTTACACACCCATACATGTACCAACGATGAAACACCGGTATCTGATAGATGGTAGACAGTTCATAATGCTACAAAAGTAGTTCTGTTGGGACAGCAAAAAAATAGCTTAGCTCAAGAAATAATCTGTTACAGTGTTTCTTATTTGCAAAGGTTTTAAAACATGATACTTAAAACAATTCTTTTTTCAGTAAATCAGTGTAAAAAGGTATCTGTTTTGACTTAATGAATTCACAAGTTCAATTTTGGCATTATATCTTAGATAATTATGTGCTTTTATGCAAATTGATGCAACAGGCGCAGTTGGTAGAGTTCATGCTTATATTCATGCCTTTTCCTTTAGCCTCAAATATCCAAGAAACTTGAATTGCATTCATCCTATCATTTAGCTTATACACCTTATAATGTTATACATGTACATTTTTATGTGTTGCTGCTGTACAATCTGTACTGTAGAAACTAAAACCATATTTAGGAGGTAGTACAAAATAGTCACAATTTCTTGAAAATGTGAATAATTCTGAAGACATATTACATAGTGAGTCTGCCAATGGCATATCAGTAAAGCCCACCGCACACTATACTATTGACTACGATTCGATTTTGGAAATAAATCACAATAGCATTAAATATAGGCATTTAACAAGTGAAAGCTACCTGTTTCAGGTACTGAACAATAATATGAATACTCAACACAGGAATTTGGTGCGATGTCAGCCTTTAATCCGAAGTAAGGGCCAAATCAGTTTCAAATCGTAGACCATCGCAGGACTGCTCTGACGTCACTACGATTCGGAGCCGATTTGGCCTTTCCTCCGATAAGAAGGCACGTAATAGGTCGTAATTTCGATTTTACTATCTATTTAACTATTCAGAACCTCAATCATACATATTTTTGTGTTTGACTGTTTATATCTAATGCTATAACATTTTCTTTCAAAATCAGATCGTAGACCGATCGTATAGTGTGCGGTGGGTTTATTACATTCGTTAGCAGCATTTTTTGAAATTTATGAAAGTAAAATGAAATGTGTACATTATACACCAGTTTAGTACATAATTGGTGATCGGCATCATTATTTGAGTCTATATTCTGCAAATGTTTGGGTTTATAACTACTATTGAATAGGGACGACAACTATCAATGACATATGTGTTCAAAGAAGGGTTGGCCTTTACAGTGGAGAACAGGATTATCATCTCATGACGAAGGGAATATATTCTTGTTTAAAAGGAGAAATATGGATGGTGCCTTATTTCCTGATGTGACAGTCTGTTCCTATGGTCTCTAACTCCTTGGTCTATATGTTGATAACTCTACTCAGCTTCTGTACTCTGTTGAGAAGGATATCACCCTGCTTGATGGTTGCCTGTAAGAAAGAATGGACAAATTTGGAAAATGGTATAAATACATGTTTCTATCAGAAGAATGACAGAAGAGAAACATTGAATTACACCTAATATCACTTTTTTTGTTGTTGTCAATTCAAGGATAAAAAAAAACTAAACTGGTGATAAGGGCAATCTACTTGATCTCAACTAGGGCTGAGTCGAAACGGTTCCCCGACCGGTCCCCGCCCGTCACGCTGAAACCCGGGTTTGCATTTTCGGATTTCGGGTTTTTCCAAACTAATTTTAGCACTAATATATTGCAATTTAGAACTTTAAACATGCAATTCACAAACTGAATTTCAATTTAATCCAATTATATTTGCTGCAGTAATAAATGGAAATCATTTCAGACGACGATAGGTCTTTTCATGAGTCTAAAAAAATAGAGCTGCGAGGAAGATTCAAGCTAGGCGGTACCGTGCACGTTCAGAAATGAAGTCAGAATGGGAGTCACCGGCGCTCAGTGCGCTCGAATACAGCCTTATACCGTAATACACACAGACGAGGGTCGAATATAACTGATGTGATCGTAAGCGACAACAAAAATACAAAATTACCGTAAAACAATTCTTTTCTTTGGCAAGAAATAGTATGGGTATCCATAATATTTCATAGAAAAAATGATGTTGGAGGATTGCGAGTGCACTTCATATCGAGATTAGGCAGCCATATTTGACATTGTTCTGCGTAGCAAGACCGCAGATGGCAGCAGAGAGGAGGAGTAGTGCCCACATTTATTTTCCTCTCTGCTGCCATCTGCGGTCTTGCTAAGCAGAACAATGTCAAATATGGCTGCCTAATCTCGATATGAAGTGCACTCGCAATCCTCCAACATCTTTTTTTCTATGAAATATTATGGATACCCATACTGTTTTTTGCCAAAGGGAAGAATTATTTTACGGTAATTTTGTATTTTTGTTGTCGCTTACGTGGTATTTTTAGGTGTTTTCAAGCTTACTTTGATCCGATCACATCAGTTATATTCGACCCTCGTCTGTGTGTATTACGGTCTAGGGCTGTATTCGTGCGCACTGGGCACAGGTGACTCACATTCGGACTTCATTTCTGAACGTGCACGGTACCTACCACGAAGCTTGATTTCCTCTTTCAGCCCTCAATTTTAGGTAACAAAGAGACCTTTGGCTGTATTTCTTAATGTTTTGTTTTTATTCCGAAATGTTATTTCTCTCGGGAAAAGCATTGTTTTATTATTGGATTCAATAACTGTCCTCTATGCTGCATTTTAGTTTAGCAATTTTACCTTGACTGTTGACTCCCGTCACTACATACACTCACATTTTCTGTTGTAGGGAATTCCCGTTCGGGTACCCGGTCCCCGCCCGAAATTTTCGAGTCAAACCCGGGTTTGGAAAAACCCGTGATGACTCAGCCCTAATCTCAACTCAACTGATCTAAGCTCAGTCACAAGGAAAGATTGTTAGCCTTCTCAATATCTAGACAACTTATGGTTAATACACAATCTATCGAATGTATTCAAAGAGGGAAAAATACACAGTGGACAAGCCAGAAGGAAATTTCAGGTTCTACAACATGTGCTCCATCAATAATTGCTCCATGGACAATTGCATATACTAATCAGCATCCAAGCATCATCCCTGGACCACAGACTATATATAATCCTAACCCTAACCCTAAACCGAACCTAAATCTTGAATGCAGTCCTAACCCTAACCTCATGTCTTTAACAAATTAAAACCAAGAGCAAATATTGCTAGAGCAAATGTCGGGTCACTAAATTGTGTCCAACCTGAACAAAGGGATATACCACTTTTGTACTAATCAGTGATTGCTACACTCTTTATACTTCATAAGCTATTGATTACAGTTGGGAAAACTTCTGTGATTAGACTTTGCCAGCTTACCTGATACTGGTAGTTCTTGCTGTCTGGTCGATTTGTCTCGACGATACCACCAACTTTGTCTATCTTACAATGGAGCCTGCCTGCTGCTATGAATCTTGATAGTTCCCTGTGAAAATAATGACAAACACAAATTCTTTGTTAAAGATGTAAGGCATATACCTCATTCTGGTGAGTAGATTAGAGGGTAAACACATCAAATGATAGAAAACTTTTTTCATACATTTAAGGCAGAGAGGTTTCATTTAATCACAAACTGATTGCTACTTCCATTAATCAAGGTGCTGTGTAAGTAGATCTCACAGAACCTGGCTCAACCAAAGTTTTCTAAAATTCTTTTATGAAGTTGATTGAATGTTCCTGACTAAAAACATAATTTGTCAAATATCATTATATCATATTATATAATCATATCTATGCCATTTAAAAATGCACCAATTATTAAAAGACTACCCTTCAAAAACAATATGTACTTTTGTTAAAAACTGACAGAAATCATTTCATTAGAAAATTCATTAAGTTCCTTCCATGGACAAAGACTTCGATGTTAGGCACAGGGTCTCCAAGTAATCTCACATTTCATTTATACACATCTACAAGCCTTAAAATGTTTGCTCCTGTCTATTCCACCATGCTACAGAACATTCACCGATTACAGAATTTCACTCACTGGTCAATGAAATCCACGCTGACCCCAAATGTGTCGGCCATGTATTGAAGGGTCAAGCTACGATACGACTCAAGCAACTGTGTGTAGGCCAATATTCTCATTTCACGAACGTAGTATCGATAGTGGGGGGCCATCAGCCTATCTTTCTTCATTTCTTGTTCAACCTCAGCTACAAATAAGAAATGAGAGAGAAATATATAGTTCAGAATAGATAGAAAATTTTGTACATTAGTTGCAAATTGTAAATGTGAGCCAAACTTAGACCTTTGAAGTGCCATCACTCTGCATATGCTGAATAATGACATAGATACTTAGTACAATTCCAAAAGTGGGGAAAAGAAAGAAAGACTTTGCAAATTTTGACATCTTTTAAACAAAGATTTTCCCCTCAATTTAGGTAGACAGAAGAGTTATAATTTCATAAAATGTTTACTAACCTGTAATCCATAATTGCAAATTCACTGAAAAAGGAAAACTGTTACACCAAATTATCTTAAACTTCCTGATACTGGGCAAAAGAACAGTGTTCATTCTTACTTAGGGTCTGGAAGAATTCACCATATCGGCATTCATACAGAGAGAAGAGGAATGTTCGTAGTTTAGGCAAGCTGTGGAGCACTTCAAGTATCTCTGATCCTTTCACAACCTGTACCAAAATAAAAAGTTGCAAAATAACATTATCTATTCATGACATTATAAATAGTTTAATAATATCAAATAATGACAAAGTTCGTAAATTTGATTGGTTATAAAATCAAAAGGCAAATCAGACACATATATGAATTCAACATTTTTCATAATATAACTTGCAAAACTGGAATATATTATTCCATATTTTAGTGATGTCAACGACCTAAAAAAAATTTAAATAAGCAAAGTCACAACCATACATGAACATGTGTATTGTAATCAGTGCTGTTGTTAAGATTAGTTAATTCAAATCTTAGACCAAGTTTCAAAGAAATATTGAGTTCAAATTCATGTAGTTGTAATGCAATAATAAATACAAAAAATAAAATCTTTGTAAAATCACATCATCAGCCCATCTAATTAGTGACATTGTTACAAAGTTGTGAGAGGTTATAGATGTAAGTCCTTAATTATCTTCATTGATGATTGCAACTATAAAGATACTGCCTGACATGGCATCTCACCTTGGTTCTCAGCTCCGTCCTCTCCAGCGCTATCATAGAAACAATGACTGTGTACTTGACAAATTGTTTGTAATCCATGAGCTCATAGGAGGTGAATGTTGAGACAGTATCCAGAAAGAAGTTGGCAGCGGTCTTGAATTCCCGGATGGACATGTTGTAGACACCCTGATAGACCTTGAGACGATTCCTCCGATCCCAGTCACCTCCTTCATCAATCATGCTGGTTAGAAAAGCAAATAATGCATGAACGACTAATAGAAAGTTAGTTTGAAAGCTCACTTAGAGAAAGAAAAGGTAGTAATATCACTAGGATCGCTTTCCCACATCATTCTGAGTCCTTGACCAGAGTAGGTGCTGTCTTTTCTTTCTTCCACTAGCATCTAAATGACTTGAACTCAATAATAAAGACTCCAAGCTGTCTTATAAGAGTGCCTACTGTTAATCCAGAAACTTTTGCATGCACAAAACTTTCATACAGTATTAGGTCCAGCTTCACAAAAGCTCCAAGTTTTTCAGTAACTGGAAATAAAGCTCACACACTGTTACAGTTTTCAAAGATCAAACAAGTTCAATAAAGGAACCCACCTCTTTGCCTTGTCTATATTCCTTGTGATGACATCATTGTCATTCCAGAAAATTCCAACTCGGATAAGATGAAAGATAATGTCAAGGCGGTGCCCTAATGCAACTGTCTTGTCGAATGCTTTCCTAAATATTGTCATGCAAGATTCCTGAAAAAAAAAAACAATGACTCATGAAGAAAAATTTTTTTTTTTTGCCTGAACAGTATTAACAGTTATCTTTTTAAAGAATTTAAAAGAAACGACATTGCATTTTCATTTGTTCGAAATTACTGTAAACAAACGTATATTCATGATAAATTTTCATAAATACTTCTAATACATTTTCATTTTCATTATTCACTTTCATGTTCTTACTGTTGATTAAGGAATACATTTGTTTTATACAAGTTTTGTGTAAAAACATATGTGCGATGCTTACATGTATGTATAGGTCGCATGTATGATTAAATATTTCCTTTAGAAAAAGTGGAAATTTACAACCTTTTTAGTACAGGGCAGATGGGAGAGGAGCTCACAAGATGTACATCATGGACTTGCCAATTTGTGTTTGATTACAAATTCAGAAATTCTTATTTCTCATCGGATTTGTTTCTTTAATTTTTCTTCTTCTTTTAAAACCAACTTAATATCAGGGTGGACTTCCCCTTTAAAAAGCATTACTCATAGGCCACTTCCATATCCCTTTTCTACTGTTAGTTTCTTTGTGTGACAACTTTCTCCGCCCATATCTCTCCTACCCATCCCTTCCTCCAATCACCATACCTCTCATATGAACCTCCACTTTGAATCACAACTATGCTTTAATATTGATTACAGTCCACTAAGTCCAAGGTTTCATAATAAATAATACCTTGTCTCCTATCTGACAGAAGAATTCTGCTTTTGCTAAAAGAGCATCCCGGACTTCAGTTTCTCCAAGGTTCTGTTCAGCATCCTCCAGCGTTTCATCTAATTTCTTCAGTTCTGTCTCATTTTTCTCCTTCATTGTTTTCAAGAGTGCAGCATCTGCTTTCCAGCCAAGTTCCTTACAGACATCTTCATAGAATGGTGCCATACCTAATAGAAGTACATCCAAGAGGACATTGATAACTCTTTTAAAACACTATATAATGAAGAATAACTTTTTAATATCATATCAGGCATTTGAGAGGGACAAGTACTAAAAAAAAGAGAATTATGACAAACTGACAATCTGTTCTAAGGTAATTAAGAAGAACTTTAAAATTTGTTTGTGACCCATAAGCTGATGTTGGAGAAAAACTAAAGAAATCTCATTTTCATCTTGACATGTTAGATATATAAACAGTGTATAAGCAATGAAAAAGGAAATTAACAAACTTAATAAAATAAAAACATATCATAGCAAAACACAAACTATCAAGAGCAAATCACCAATTCATGTGTTTTTACCCTTATCCACTGTACAAGGTCATCTGGGCATCAACCACATCATATACAAAATGTTACATCTGGGAATATTGTATGCAACTGAGTGTCAGGTGGATTAGCAAAGAAACATCCTGGATGGAACCAAGAATCCTTTAATAGGGAGCTGTCTTTCAATTCTTTTTGCTTACATATGTATATTTCATGTGAGTCATGACATCACAGGAGAGCTTACAGAGCATTCAAGACAACACTAAAAATGTGAATTGTTATTTAAATGTTGGAAGTCAAGGGTAAATATCACTTACATCTATACATACCTATACATATATGTAAGGTTAATTAAAGATAACCTCACACTCTGTACAGCCGCCGGGAATGCCTCCCATAGGCGAGTGTACGTGTGCAATCTCAAGCTCATGTGAGAGCTTCAAAGGAGCAATATCGCTGGCCAAAGACAGCCTGAAAATTTCACTTGATCAGGAGACAGTGATCCAATTAAAGGAATTGTCTGAAGATAAGATACTTTATCATCCCAAAATGTATATAAGAAGTATTTTCCAAGTAACTTTGCTGTTAATTTTGGAATTTTTACATCTTCAACTTAGAGGTCAACACATAGCGACTTTTCTATACTTTGTGTGTACACACTCGGACAGTCATACACCTCAACACTTTCAAAGACCACTGCACAAAAGTCACCAACATTCACTCAAAATCGTCATTTTGATTTACAAACACCGACACCAACATGTCCATGAAATACAATAAATTCAACTCATCGATGTTGGAAAAGATAATTCCAAAAATGAAACCTGTAATTTAATGTCAGTTCTGGCGAAGTGGTGTATTGGAGTCATTGTGTACATTTCTTGGTCACCGCGAGTGCTGAATCTCAGAAAATAAATCTGACCGTCAAAAATTCAGTTTCTATCACGCACATGTATCTGTCCAGATTTTCTGTGTGCACGATCATAGAGATCGGTGTTCATGTTTGAGATCGCAAACTGAAACGCAGAAAAGGGTGCCTTTTGTATCATGATTCTGCCAGAATCACAGTCGCCAAAAGTGCAATGAGATCTCAATCATGATTCTATGATGTCATAATATATGCGCTGAAATGGCAGGCTTCCGGTTCCTTGCAATAACAGTTGGCCCTTCTAAAAGAAGATTACAGAAGAAAAAAACCCCCCAAAAACATAAAATAATAATAAGAAAAGGAAAAACAAGTAGTAAATTACAGAAAAATAAAAGAAAAGAAGGAAATAGAAGAAGATGACAGAATCAGAAAGATAGAGAATAGAAGATGGTAGAAGGATTGAAACAAGTAAAACAAAGAAACAAAGGAAAGATAAAAAGATGAGATAAAAGGAGAAATAAGGAAACACCTGGTAGGGTAGAAGAAAAGATGAGAGAAGGGAGAAGAATAAAGGGAAACATGAGAAAAAAGAAGAGAAGATGAGGATAAAAACAAAGCAAAACGAGAAGACAAAAGGAAGATCAAAGACAAATAAGATAAGGAAATATATAAAGAAGGAAAAAACTGATAGAAAATAAAAACAATAATAACAAAGGAAAAGCTGGAGAAAGAAGAGAAGATCAAAATAATGAATAAGGAAATATAGAAAGAAGGAAAAATGACAAAAAATAAAAACAAAGAATATAAGGGAAAGATAGAAAGCAATGAGAAAGGAAGATCAAAACAAAGAATAACATAATCAAACATATAAAGAAGGAAAAATGACAAAAAATAAATATAAAGAATAACATAAAGGAAAGATGGAAAGAGAAGATAAAGAAGAAAAATAGACAGATAAATAGATACATTTTTAAGGACGGATACATGAAAATATGAAAGGAAAGAATAAGGAGAAAATATTTAGGAAAAAAGAAAGGGAAGTTGATAGGATATAACACTAAGAACAACATATAAGGAATACAGAAAGACGGCAAGAGAACATGATGGAGAGATAGAAAGATAGAATATCATAAGGAAAGTCAGAAAGAGAAGATGAAAGAAAGATCATAACAAAGAAAAACATGAGAAATTATAGAAAGCAAAAATGATAGAATAAAGACAAATAACATAAGAAAAAACAGAGAGAGATAAGATGAAAGAGATATATCAAAACAAAGAACAGCATAAGGAAAACAGAAAAAGAAGAGAAAGTAGTAAAAATAAAGAGATGCATTGCGAACAATAGACATGATAGAAGAAAAATGAAAGAAGGGAAGGATGAAAAGAAACATAAGAAAAAGAAAGAGAGGATATAGAAGTATACAAACAAAAAATAACAGGAAAGATAAAATGCAAAAAAAAAAAATTGCAACTCATTGTGTACATTTCTTGATCACCGCGAGCGCTGACATTTCCCCCAAAAAAATTCGGTCGTTAAAAATTTGGTCCCTAACGTGCACACATAAAAGTCCTGATTTTCCATGTGCGCGATTGTAGAGATCGATGTGCATGCGCGATACCGAGTTTCTTTGTGGACAAAATTTTATTGGCCGATTTTAGTCTAAAACATCGGAGGCATGAAAACAACATGCGATCGCGAAAAAAATTGGCGGGGATTCCTTAGGTTTTGGACATGATTTTGACTTTGGATTTTGCTTGAAATATCAGAAGTTCTTCCTAACAGCCATTTAACTTAGGTAGGAGTGAGATTTTAAAGAGCTGAATTTGAATGGAAGTATTTTAAATATTAATCTCATTTTCCCCCCCATACCTTAAGTACATGCAATAGAAAATGACTAGTATTTTTGCATTCGTCCCGCGTAGTGGTCAATATGACCACTACAGTATTACGTGGTGTGGATACAGTAAGAAAGATAAAGAAATAGAGGTCTGCCATGTCTACAGAGTTGATGTGACAGAACTAGAGAAGAAAATATGGAAAAACAAAGGAATAGAAAACTGAGGATAGAACTTAGAAGGAAGAAACACAGAATAACATAAGGAAAGATAGGGTCTAGAAAGAGAAAAAAATAAATGACATAAAGAAAGATAACACACACATGCAACTACGCCAATGGTTAGGGTCTCGCAACAATCAACTTCCCATTCATTCATTCATCAGTCATTTCATGCACAGCTCACACTCCACACTCACAGCTTTCAATGTCATCACACATTTTTAATAACGAATGGGACTACAATTACAGAATGACAAAGCATTAAGATGATTTACTTACTTTCTTTTTTAATCGATGCCAATAGTTCATCTTTTGTTTTCTTGTCGTTTTTATGACTCTCCAATGTCAAAAGAAATCTAAGTTGTGCTATTTGTAAGTCCGGGTTCTTCTGAAGACCCTCTTCTTCAAAATTTTCGGATGGCATTTTCTCTGACACGCTCACAAATCAAAGAAGATCGCAAACTACTGCGCATGTGCATGCGCTGCCGGTTGGCGCATGGCTAGGCTAGGCCGCGCCGGCGCGGCTAGCTATATAGCGCTAGGTATAGGCTAGGCTGGCATGGCGCATAGCGCTAGCGATAACATAGTAAAGTAAGTTTACTTAATATTGCATAAAAAGTTGCGATTAAACGCGACTCAAAAAATTTAACGCAACTGAATTTTCAATCAATCAGGATCACATATATCAACGTGTCATTACCATTTTTTATTTTAAAAAAGAAAAATGAATTTGTTTTCTATTCTGCCCATAGGCCTATTCTTAGGAGTTACATGAGACTACAATCGTGTACCTTTTAAAGGATTTTAAATGGGAACATGTACGGAAGAAATAGGAACTTGAGAGGTTGATTGATTGATTGATTGATTGATTTTATTTGCCAAGCCTCTAACATACAACAATAAAAGAATATCAGATCAAAATTATGTAAGCTTGAACAGGATAACCCACGAAAGCTCGAGAGCTTATTTCCAGTGGGGTCCCCAACATACAAAATTAATTAGTTCAATTTGTATTATTTACAGACTGAGAAGAAATTTTTTTTAAAGAATAATAAAAATGATAACAAAAACAACATTTATAACATGTAATAATGATTATAATAACAACAACAATAATAATAATAATTATAATAAGAAGAAGAAGAAGAAGAAGAAGAAGAAGATGATGATGATGGCGAGGAGGAGGAGGAGGAGCAAAAAGAATAATAAAGAATATGTTGAATCTCTAAAACGTACAAAAACAAAAGTATATACAAACTTAGACAGCATGAACCTGGCAGAGAAAAGAAAAGTGTTCTTTCTTCTGGCAATTTCAATCATATACCATGTCATTTGCTTCTCTCCTCTGACTCTCAAGTGATAGGTATTCCCTTAATTTCCTCTTAAAAAGAGCAAAGTTTTCTATTTCCTTTATATAATTAGGAAGGGTGTTCCAATGTTTGATGGCAATGTAATAAAACGAATTTTCAATGCTACCTACTCTTTCTGGTAAGTTAAAGTTGAATCTGCTATTTCTTGTATCATAAATATGTAAGTCAGTAACAAGATTGAAGTTGGATCGAATATAATGATTTGACCTAGTATGATATATTTTATGCACGTGATGCAATACGAGTTGTTTTGATCTTTGGTTAACTTCAAGAAAACCAGCTTTAGAAAGTTCGCTGTAGCCAACAGGTGAATTTATCAAAGGAGAAAGTTGTACTTTGGGATAGGTAAAGGTAATGTCCATCCCTCCTCCGCCCCCCCCCCCCCCCCTCGGAGCGACGCCTATGAATTTGGTCCGATGGTACAAACTTCATCTTCTTCATTTTTTATTCCTGCTGGAACTTCAGATGCGTGGTGGAACCAGAGAAGGGCGGTATTCTGAAAACTGTTTATCTTATTCTTGCCATCTCCAAAATGAAGATAAAATTAGTATTGTTGTAACTTTTGTTGTAACTTTTGTTGTATATTTGTTCACTCTGCGCCATGATCCTAGTTTACATATGCCGGGCAGGCCCGCTGAAGATAATATATATCATGAGATAGTTGGTATTCTGAAAATGTATTTTATCTTTTGTTGCTTATCTAATTACAACAAAACTTACAACAGCTTCTAGCTGTTGTATCTCATGATCTCGGCAACTTAATTAGCTCAGAATCAGACTAGATGTAGGCTACAAGTCATGCTCGAATATAGCAAGATGGAGACCGTGTGTGATTCAAAATCTCATAGAGAAGGCATTTTGAAGAAATTACAGGTGGAATTCGATGATTTTACATCAATATGTGACTTGATTCGAGCACTAGCGTACCCAAGGGGGGGGGGGCAGGGGGCAGAGTGCCCCCCTGACAACTTTTGAGAGGAAAAAAAATTTACCTTTTTTTTTTTTTGGATTGTCAGAGAATCATGGAGCAAAACGTCTGATACCCCCCCCCCCCCAACTGAGCGACTTTTTGAGGGCTGGAGGAAAAAAAAATTGTCGTCACCCCCCCCCCCCTAGATATTATAGTTACATTATACTAATATTCAATCTCCTTTTTCCCCTTTTTTGAAGCATGATGAGAAAATAATATTCAAGAACCAATTTAATATCTCAAATATGATCATTAATGCAATATCAAGGGACTGAGGGCTGCGCCAATGTCTGATTTTTTGTTATATAAAGCTTTGTATTATTCTTATGTACGTACGTGCCCTTAATGACGGGTGCCCCACTTTTGAAGATATGGACCCTGTGTTATAAAACTTGTTATCAATATAACAATTAACTACTCCATTTCTATGACAAATTTGCTCTCAGCCAAGTTCAAGGATTTCAGTAATAACAATTATTGTAACTTGTTCAATTTATAACAAGTTTTATGAGACGGGGTCATGGTCTACCACCCCTAATAGAATTAATTCAAATATGGGCTAATGAAATATGAAGGTAGGCCTATAGGGCTATGGCTTCCTGAAAATAGTGAGTTTATCCCACATCACCTTATACATGGAAGAGAGTTCATCTGAAGCCTTTTTTTAAATTTCCATTCTAACTCTATATAAGACCTTAACGGCAAAACTTTTTTTTTTAATGATGTGGCCACCCCCTCTCCACCCTCACTTCCCCTCCCCTTCCCCTCCCCTCCCCTCCCTCCCCTCCCCTCCCCCCCCCCTTCTCCTCCCCTCCCTCGTTCCCTCCCCACCCCTCCCTTCCCCTCCCCTTAGTTTACTCCTGCTTTTCCCTATCCCCTTCCCCTAGCCCCTCCCCCCTCCCCCCCCCCCCCCCCCCCCCTCCCCTCCCCTTCCCGCCTCTGCATGCCATCACCGTCGACACGACTCTTCCACACTCTGCACTGAACTCTGCTCTTCCAGCTAGTTCTTTTTCAAGCTTGTCGCATCAACTCCTTGGTCGTACACGTGCGACGCACCAGCAAGGCCGGTCGGGTCGCCGTTCCTTTTGGCTACTCCCGCGGATCGACCATAGCCTATCCGAGCTAGAGCTGCTACAGCTAGCTAGCTAAGCTAGGCGTGTGATCGTGAGAGCGTCGAGCGCTCGCTTTGACCTCACTGCATGCACGTCGTATAAATTGTACTCGGTCGCGCCGCGCGTCCGTATTGAAATTGCGTAGCTAGTGGTATGGTGCAGTGCATGTACTAGCTAGCTAAATTGCACGCTTGCTTGTGAGCGGGACATTTCTGCGGTGAAAGAGACCTTAAATGTTCTCTCTTTACTGTTACACGATCTATTTCATGATTGATTGGAGAAAGAAGGACGAATAGAAACGGTTACTGATGTCGGGGCTACCTAGAAGAATTATAAAGGTACGAATTTTCATCGTGGACCAAGGCTTGTTTTGTCTTTCATTTTGATTGTCATTATTTCATTCATGATGCACAGTGCATTGACCATTGATCATGTTGATTGTGTGTCAATGCAATGAATGTCATACTGTGCAGATGCAGGAAGATGATTGTTGGTGGTAAATGGTATTGTCTAACTTAGATTTTGCCATTGTTATGGATGTTACTTTGAAATTTCAATGTGACTTTGATTGTTAATTAAATATCTAGGGTCAGGTTAGCCATACGGGCTTGATCATGTTTTATGAAATATGACTTTGAAGTCGGGAGGCAATCTCCCCTACCATGGCTACGGCTATGGAGAGACAAGTAAAAAAAAAAAAATCAGTGGGCAAGATTCATCCATTTCCACGTATGGTGAACCTTACAAATCACCTTCGGACTTTGCTAAAATCTTCCTCTTTCAGCTCATCCGACCACTTCAACAATCGCATCATGAGAAATGTGGAGAAAAAAAAGTTCATGGCGACATAGAGTAAAGGCTCTGGTGTGCGGCCGCTTAAAGGGAATTTGCTGATTTATCAATCAAAGACTCGCACATAATTCAATACAATCAATTCATAGTCCAAATACTTGCTTACTAAAGTAAATAGAAGGCAAAATTAAAATTATTGACCAATAACGTGGTCAGTAGTGTCCATTTTTCAAAACGGTGCTAGGGGTCCTGTGTGCGGCCGCCTCTACCCCTGTGAGCAGCCGCCCATGATATGTCGGGCATTCAGCATCATATTTGTGACTAAAGGCCACCGCACACTACACGACCTGAGGTCGTACGACCTTCCGAACTACGGTATGACGTCACCAAACACCCAAGTTTCAGGTCGTAGGACCAGGTCGCACGATCAGGTCCCAGGTTTTGGCATGTTGAATTTTTGCGAGGTCGTGGACTAGGTCGTATGACCTCTAGGTCGTACGACCTCAGGTCGTGTAGTGTGCGGTGGCCTTAAGTGAAAGAAAATTAATATCACATTTCATACATTACATTCCAATACTTTATAAAAATTAATAATATTCTGTTGAAACCCATAAAATCTGTCAAACATGATGATCTATCAAACGCCATGACCAAAAAATGAAAGCAGACTACAATTTCCTACAAAAACCTGCATTTTGTACACGTTTTACACAGGGTGGCTGCTCACCAGACCCACTCAGAAAAATGGCACTGGTGAGCGGCCACCCCCATGCAGCTTTCCCTGTGGTAGTGTAAATAAAAATTTCTGAAGCAAAACATGAACCATCAACTTCATTCTCTTAAATAAACATCAAATTACACATCAAATTGAACAAATAAAGTTTAAGTATTGGTTTAAGTATGTCATAGTCTCTTAACTTAAAAGTTAAGAAACTGCAATTTTTTTGTCGATGACTGGTGGCGTACACTTCTCATGATGTTGAGCGAGATTCAGGATACTTACTGCTTTGGCTGAGTATGTTTTTTGGTGCAATAGAACCTACCTGAGACTGTCCAGGGTAATTTTTGAAGGGATATCAAATTTTTTTTTTTTTTTTTCATTTTTTATTCACCGCCGGCTGCTCACAGGGGACCGGCCGCCCACAGGAGCACATACTCTAGATGTGGATTTACTTACCATTCACGTGTGGCTTTCGCTGTGCGATTAGCATTACAAAGACAGGGAGATCGGCACGGAATGCGGGCTGTAGATGAATCAGAGTACAAGGCAGTGCAACGCTGAGCGGTTCCGACACGGCATGCTAAATTAAATTGTGCTAATATCCCGCTTGCATATGCCGTCTGTGTGCGACGGTGCGAGATATTAGCACAATGAAATTTAGCATGCCGCAAAGTCATATTTCATAAAACATCAAGTCTTTATGGCTAGGGTCAGGTCTCTTGCAAAAGAAACATACCATATCTGGCACTAATGTGCTTTTGTATGCCCTAGACCTATGCATTTGTAAGTCGTATGCCGTAAATAACAGTAACACATGTCATGTATGGTCAGGGGTCCTAAAGCTACGCAGGTCCTAAAGCTACGCACCCCACAAATACGCGCAATGCGACGTGTTCAATGCGCCAAACTTTTGGTGTGACTGAGCAACGAGATTATCATTTATGTTCGCTAAAAAGAATGAGTAATTTTCCTTCAATTTTGGTGATATTATCACTATTTGCAAATCAGGATGAAATTCACGTCAGCTTAAAAATCAAGATTTGCATTCATTTATTACGTGTGCGTAGCTTTAGCACCCTTTAATTTTTTTCGACCAAATTCGACATGGGTATCGACATTGACTTGAAAATGAATGTTATTGATATTTGTCCGTCGTAATTTGCTCAGGAATTTAAGTTAAGAGTATGTAGAACCAAGATATATAAAAGAAATTCGCATAAATCATTGAAAAGGTGGCTTTTTAGCCGCTGGAAACAAAGTGCGTAGCTTTAGGTCCCCCCATCATACATTACACTAAATGAAAGGCATACAACGTAAATCTACCAACGCATAGGGCGTACAATAGCACATTAGCCCCCTGTAGCTTTTTAACATAAAATTCATGCACTGATCAGGTTTGGTGATCAATGTGTCCATATTTTGTGCCTGACCAATTTTTAGCTTTGCAGACTGTCACTATCTTTTAAAGAACAGTTGATAAGATGTTGAAAATCTGATAGTGTTACCAATAATGGAAAGAGGATACGATAGCTGTCAGGGTAACCTTGTACATGTATGAGTGTCTGCCAATATGTTTTTAATGACGTTTCTTTTTAATGGGATGCCCTAGTGCCGGGAGGAGAGAGGGGCAACTGGTCTTAGAATTATCACAATCATGAGATTTGGATGTGCAACTGAGGCACTTACTCTTACTGTGCCAAGGGGTTTAGCTCTCTTCAAAAGTTTACCAAAATGTGATCAGTGCTTACTTTTCAAATGTCTGCACTTCATTAACCGTCTATCATTTCACAAAATAATATGTACAAAACGTGTAGGAAATTAAAACCATTTCTTATGATACCATATTAATTTACCCAACTTTATGCATAAGAATTATTGAAAATTACATTTGAGTTTCTTTTTTGACCATTATTTTTTGGTTTCTCATTTGTTTACTGTTATTTAATATTGAAATAAGGTTATTATCTTTTTAAAAATCTGCAATTTTCTCTGAAAATTTCTGTGGTAGCATATAATTATAATCATATATTTAGAATGCTTGATTTATGCTCAAAATTTTTATGTACATTGACCACCATATACCTTTCCTGTGGTCAAGCAATTGGTGAATAAAAATGACAAGTCTATCTGTCACATGTATGTGCCATCGGCACTGAAAGAGTTAAGCCTAACACACTACAAGCTGTCTGCGATCCGATTTTCTGAAGAAAATGTAATAGCATTTGATATAAGCATTGAAACACTTTAAATATTTTTTATTGAGATTCTGAAAAGTCATAGTAAAATTAAAAAATACAACCTATTGTGAGCTATCTAGTCAGAGGAAAGTCCTACATATAGGTATAAGGCTGACGCATACATGCCAGCCGTACAGTTTTTACCTGAACCATTCAGTTTTTGAAGTTTTTAGAGCCATAAAAAACTGAACGTACAGATTTTGGGGAAAATAGTATTAGGGTCTAATACCAATTAATTGAATCTGGTACAGTAAGTAGTCATACATGATTTGTGATTTGGTTCGATTTCGGGTGAAAATCTGTCAAAATAAATGCAACCATGAGCGGAACAGTGTCAGCTAGGGGCCCTGATGTGGGCCGCTGGACCCCTTAACTCCCGGGAGCTCCGCCGCCACCGCCGCCGATGGTGGCAGCGATGACGCTCCCTGGACCCCTGCCAATATGTGCGTTCGGTTTTCTGAATTCCAAATGTTGGCAAGTATGCTGACGGTGCACCAAAACATGTTTAGTATTCATATTATTGTTCAGAACCTGAAAACTGGTAGATTTTATTTGTTAAAATGCCCCCAAAATGTCCATAATCGGATCACAGTTGATCGTATAGTGTGCGGTGTGCTTTAAGCATCAACCTATATTTAAAGGTATCCCGATCAGGCATCCATTTAGGGTATACAATAAATATGCATTGTTTCCCAAAGCCAAACATTGCTGATGAAAAAAGGAATGAACGAAAATGGGGAACCATGTCCAAAACCACTTACACTTATGCAAGGTTATTAATAGACAACTTGATCATTTGGAAAATTGTTATCTAAAAAATATGTTTGAACTTTGAAACATATTCTTATAGCTCCTCATCATGTATGAAATAAATATAGACTTACTCCTTTGTCAAAAGTCAAGAATTAAGGATTAGGATATATTTCAAAATTTTCCATGCAAAACAAATTTATTGTGTCTTAAAAAACATTCAAGAGTTGCTTATCATGGGTATTATTTTATTTGTTAAAAATTTAGCTTTAATATTCATGCAAAACATGGGCCCTCTTGCAAAAAATGTTGCATTTAAACGCATATCAAAAAATTTAACACAATTTGATTTTCAACCAATCAGGATTGCGTATTTGGGACTTGCGTTTAATTTTTTGAGTTGCAATTAAATGCAACTTTTTATGCAAGAGGGCCATGAAAAGAATAAAGCAAATATGATCAGAAAGATATCAAGTTTTAAGTTGTGATCTATGAAACATACAAATGTAAACTGGTAATTGTGATTTCCCTTATGACCAAGCTTTCAAATTTTTTTTGTACTTCAAAATAGATAGATCTGCTTTTCTCCAAGGAAATATTTTATCATGCTTGTGCCCTAGATACATTGTATATTTTTGTTTTTCATATCCCTCTATGAAATAGCTCTATTCCTTCATCTATAATCAAGAAGACAGTAGAAAACAAATGGAGGGCTGCTTGCAAAAGAAAACATGAAGTTGCCAATTGGGGATCGATTACAGCTTACAACTGTTTCTTCCATCACTTTTCCCTTTATTTCTATGTATATTTAATGTACATCTCTATTTTATATCTCCCTCTCTGCACTTCGTCATATAGGAGACCCAGCGTCTCATAACCGAGCCAGTACCAGGAATAACAGCAGTTCCAGATGAAAGTAACTCCAGATACTTCATGGTGACCATTGATGGTCCCAAAGATGTAAGTACCAAACCTGGGCCTGTTGCACAAAACTTGCGTTTAATCGCAACTCTTAAAAATCAAACGGAAGTCCTTAATGCCCACTTCTGATTGGCTGAAAATAAAGTTGCGTTTGATTTTCCTGAGTTGCGTTCAAACGCAAGTTTTGTGCAACGGGGCCCAGGTGTGATAAACATATAAAGAATGCCATAAATATGGTTAATATTTTACAAGTTTGCAAGTCAGAACACAAGCCCAAAGTTCAGAAAAGAATAGGTGCAGACTGAAATTGCATTTATGTCCAAATGATATAACAAGTGGTATACATGTAATTTTGATACTTGTGGGCAAAGGGGAAATACACTCAGCAAAACAAGAGAGTTGACACTCTTTATTGTTCAAAATTTTCATACAAACTGCCCATGAAATATAATAAAATCATGGTGGTCCACAAGGGGTTTTATCATATAACAGCCACAGGTTTGAATTTTGAAACTACATGTATAGGTTTGAAATCAGCGACAGGTTTAAATTTCATAAATAATCATTTTCAACCAAAATTATGTATGAAATATTAGTCATATAGTTTGTTTGAAATAGCTTCAAAATATTGCTGAGATTGCACCAGAGAGCCTCTGAGAACCACAGTGCTTCCAGAGCCCTCAAGCAGGCTCTAGACCCGGTCACAAGGGACTTTGTGCTTAGCACACATCAGTTTATACTCCTTCCCAGTTGTGATATTACATGTTTAATTTTTTTGTTTTTGGACCACCCTGATGAAATATATATCAAATTAAAAAAGAAAAGAATTATCTACCAACATCAATTAAAGGAGAATTAACTCCAGAATATAAATGTACTTATGTTCAAAGGTGTAATATATTCTTAATCATTGGCCTGTATCACTTTAGAAATAAATTATCATAAAAAGGTTTAAATCAAGACATTCTAGCACACGGTATCATCTCCTAACACTTTACATGGGGGATGCCATTTTCTTGATGATATGGAGTTGTACATGAGCCATTGGAAACCGTTCCAGTCTGGAAGATATTTTTAATCCTAAATTGCTTCTCTTCATTACAAAAAATCCCCTTGTATGGTGGAAAATATATCACAGGTGTAGACATATTTTCTAAAATGTGAAATTTATAGATTTCTTTTTAAATTCTCTGGTTTTGCTAAATAGAAATCTATTTCTTGGGCATGCCTTGCAGAGCAAAACATAATTTATACAACGTGCATTCTGACTTTTGAAGTCCATTATCTCAAAGCAGGTGAATGCATAGTTTGTCACTATTGACGCTCAGGAAAGTTATCCATAAATTAGAATTAATTTGCTCCATCACGTACGTCATAGTATCAAGAAAATAGATTTCTATTTAGTAAAATAGTAATTTTCAAGGAAATATAAAACACATTTTCATTTTTAGAATATACATGTATGTATATATTTGTTAAATATTTTAAATCTCAAATGGGATTTTGTATCAGGAAGAAAGACAATTTTGCATTCAGATTAAAAATATCTTTATGTACACATTAAAAAAATGGCAGCCCCCAGGTATCGCTAGCAGGCGATAAATTTTGCTGAGAAAATCTTGATTTATACCCATCTCATATATTTTAATGCGAAACTACGTAGGACAACAAGAAGGAATAGATTACATATTTGAATATAAGCACATTTATATTTTGAGGTTAATTCCCCTTTAAGATCAAGCTTTGAACTTTCATGCTTGGAACCATTACCCATGTAGAAGGTCTGATTAAAAGATAGCCAAAATAGAGAAAATAGCCATTCAAATGTTAATGAACATGTGCATCTGTAAGACATTCTTGTTCAAGATTGAAAACAAAGAATGAGAAATAAAATTTAAAAAACGGGGAGAATTGAGCTCTGGATATCAACTGTAGTCACAGGACTGCATGGTTGTGACAAGCACGGTCAAGATGGGTGGTATTAATTTTTTTTCATTGTTTTAATTTGACTCTACAAGATGGAAATGCTTATCAATATTTGAATGGCCAGATACCCCATTTTTGCAATTTTCTTTTATAGACTCATTTATTGTTAAATAGGTATGCTCACTCATGCGTTAATGGTATGATTTCAATAGACCGCTTCTGTAATGTATACAAATGTATGCACATAATTCTCTGAGCACCTAGTGACGAGCTATTCCATTAACCTGCTTTTTATAAATGAGCCTCAATGCTTGGAATCCAGTTTGCATACATTATCTGTTGCTATGTCCGGCAAGCCTCCAGCAAGCTTTCAGGTTGTCAAGAACAACCTTTGTTTGAAAGGTATGTATAAAATTTGCATACATTACTGAAGCGGTCTATTGTATCTTCTTAAAGAAGATTAATTTATGTTTATTTTGATATATGAAAGATAAGTTTATATACATGTAAATAATGTCCACTTTTTTTTTTTTTTTTTGCTGACTGTAGTTTCTAGGTACATGTAACCTTATGCTGCTTTAGATGCTATAGATACCCCATGTTCTTATTTTTTTTTTTAATGAAAAAGTAATTTAAGGGAAAAGAAGTCTGACAAAAATTAAATAAAAATCAGAAGTTAGCACTTATAGTGTGTACAATCCCTATTAACCTGACTGAAGTGTCGATGATTCATGTAAATTGTTGCCTGGTCTACACAATTATTAGTTTGAGATAAGATTAGCAATTTGAGGTCATTAAATTTGAGCTCACATAATTACAGTAATAATTCAATCAAAATGATACAGTATTGTACTTCTTTGAAATTCCATATTATTTATTCACAAGATGTTCATCCTGTAATCATTTATTATGTATTGTTTTTCCTGTTTCCTTGTTTGGAATTGTTAAGCTTGCAAGTGAAATAAAACTATATTTGTTTGTATGTTCTTGAAAATATCTTAGTTTAAAGATGCATGTCAGCATTGCATGTACATGTAGGTAGGATCTTTTTTAATTTTCTATAGCCGTGGCCCAGTTCAGTCAATGCTGTGGTACTCATCAATTGACTTTTACTTTTGTAAATAGTTTTAATGTAGATGCTGTTGTTGAATTAAATTTTTAAAAGACAAATTTGTTGATTCGCTGATCAGTTTTTAAAGAGAATGGTAAATCTCTGACCTGTTCCAAAGTACATGTATGTGTACTCCATTGATCTGAAGATCTTGTTTTGAAAATATGAAGCCAAAAATCTTTATATGTACCATTTATAATAATAATAATCAACTGTGGCTGAACTTTGCTAGCAAAGATTTAGGTTTTACTTCGATTAGACGCCTTGACAATATGATACATTTATGTAGCGCAGTACATAATACATTTCAATGCACTTGATATTAGACAATTAGATAATACATACATATAAATACATTTTTATTACTTTACATTAATACAATATCACGAATATCTTATTTCATAATACAGTATCATACGTACAAAAATAAATCTGTATAAATCTATATGAATCTATATAATCTATTGCATTAAAAAAAATCTGTATATATATCTATTGCATTTATAGAGAAGGTTGAGTTCTGGGAAAAGTGAAAAATAATTTGTGAGCTTTCTCATTCTTTATTTCTTAGTTTGGACGCAGAAGAAATGTCAACTGAAAAGGATTGCTTGTCAAATGCCCTCATGATAAGAAATAGCTGATTTGTTCGGCCCAAATTTTTTACATGTCTCATTTACACATTTCTGTGTGCAGTGCATTTGACTCTTAGCAGGATTGAGTCACTTTCTTCTCATTTTGGTGATTCCAAAACCTTACAGCATAACCAATTCTTATGTTCATGCATGTATTATATAATCAACCTTTCCCAATTACTTCCAGTTTATTTCACAATGTAATCACATGACCAGAACTCAACTTTATCTTTAAAGGGTGACTAAAATAAAAAATTAATTGCCCATTTTTCGTAGGAAGGAGTCATCAGGAGCCAAAAAATATCTATCACACACTTTTTTTATGCATTCAGTCGTATTTCATAATCATTTGAAAAGTACATTTTTGCTGATTTACACAGTCATAAGCCCCGCCCCTAAAAAAACCCATCGAGCGACATCATGATCACGTGATCTGTGACGTACGAGAAGTAAGGGAAAATATTCCACCAACCTATACCGTGCGCGCCCGCAGGCCCCGGCAGGCCCAGCCCAGTGCCGAGCATGACATTCACCGCATCGACCATTTGCATCGCATATTTTCGTGTGTTTAATTCCTCACAATAACTTTGATTTTGGGACACAATTTCATCAATAATGCCAAATCGGTGTATAGTTGCGGGCTGTAGCAAGACCCCTAAAGATGATGTAAGCCTACGTACATCATTTTCCTAAAGATGAAAATCTACGGAAATTGTGGGTCGCAAAGGTATGCTCACGCGGGCAGAGTGGCAAGGGCCAAGCGAGTGGAGTACAATTTGAGTGATCACTTTTCTTCTCCAGCAGCTGCAGCAGCTTCACCCGCGGCCCCTCCCCCCGCGACCCCTTCACCATGCTCTGGCGCGTCTTCTGCGAGCTATAGGGGTTCAAACATAATGGTCGAATTCCCCTTGCCACTGCACTTGGGCTTCTTCTCTTTCGGGATCGATAAATCATCTAATAAATCAGAGTTCGTATCTAGCTCAAAAAAGTCCTCCAAATCGGACTCACGATCACTATCCATCTCTCTAAGTTACTCGAAGAATTTAGCCAAAAATCTAAGTCAGCACTACCGTAGTACATGTAAAGCGAAGTAAAAAAAAAGGCGAGAGTATAACCAAACAAAAGCGTTCACCAGTCGCTTAGTACGAGGGGGAACATAGTTGCCGTACTAAAGATGTGTAGTACATTGCACAGACGCATAAAACGGCTGTGTACGCGTTTAAGACCAATGCAAAACTATCGTTCGGCAAGCTCAGATGGATGAGAACATTGTTCAAGGAAAAGTTATTAAAAAAAAACAAGAGCTGTATATTTGGGCAAAAGTGTTCACTGATCTTAAAGAAAATATATTGATAATGATTATCCACTCCTTAGACTGTATTGATTAATTTCCCTTTTTCATAAATTGTCCGTTGAACAGAGGGGTCAAATACCGCATTGTGTGTACAATGTTACATTGCCGCAGCCTGCAGATCTTGTGCCTCTTACTCTTCATACGTCACTTGGGGGTGTGAAGTCAATTAGCCAATCAGCTCACGAGTTTTAAGGAACGGTCCCCAAACCTCTACTTTTCCCCCTTTTTCGCCAAAACGAGACATAATTTTGACAATCAATTGCCAGATTCGTGATTTGAATGCAAAAATACATGGAAACAGCACCTTTTTTCTCTCTAATTTAGTCACCCTTTAAATAAGGTTCTGCAGATTTAGTACTTTATTTTTTATAATGAAAATGTATTATGTGGTTTTATTAGGATTGAATAATTAATTTGTTTTTTGTTTTTTTCTTTTTCTCACCAGTCTCCCTTTGAAGCAGGAAGTTTTAAGCTAGAGCTCTTCCTTCCTGAAGAGTACCCAATGGCAGCACCAAAAGTACGCTTTATGACAAAAATATATCATCCAAATGTTGACAAATTGGGACGTATCTGCCTTGATATACTCAAAGGTAAGTACATCCGGGCTTCTCATGGAGAAGTATATTTACCCTTTTCAACACTGAATGAAATGTGATGATCATGCATCATCTGGAAGGGATGGTTTGGGAGGACCAACATTTAAGCAGCTTTTAACCCTTTCAGGACAGGAATTATTTAAGGGCTAAATTGATCACATTTTGTTCTTCCAATTGGCAATAATAATATTTTTCTTTTAGTGCTACATGGTTCTAATAAGGTGTGATGTTTTTTAAAACAATATTCATGGTTAAAAATTTTGTTGAAAAGTTGAAAAATTGCCAATTTTGATGAAAATCAATGATTTTGATGAAAATCAATGATTTTGAACCTTTCAATGTGTTGCCAATTTAAGGATTTTGAAGCTTATTCTTGTTTTTAAAATTCCTGGCATCATACGCAATATGGTCATGAAACAAAAATACATTAGTGTGTGCAGATATTTTTGCTCTTTCTACTCATGCATCTGGTATATTTTCTAGAGCTCTGAATCAAAAGTTATTGAGCCAAACCACAAAATGTGGTCAATTGTCTTGAAAGGGTTAATAGTATTCATTGACATATTACTCTAGCTTGTACCCTTGTCATTGAGAATTTACCTTTGATATTATGTTTCTGAAGTTCCCATGTGGGGTATAAGAACCAAGGGTATTATGCACTGGTGGGAACCCTGAGTATATGTACATCTACATGTATGATCCAAGTACATCTACATATTAATTGCAGCAATAATTGTAATATATGCTTCAGTGGATTTCTCCTCAGTAAGAAGTTCATTGGAGTTTTTAAAAAATATATAAATTGCACCTTTGTTTATTCACATTTCCTATAGTAAATCTTGAAGGAGTTCTTGTGAGCGAAAAAGGTTGTTTTTATACTGCTTCCTTTCACAAAGTAACCAGGGGTCGTATTCAGTAAACTTCTAAGACAATTTTCTTGAGTTAAGGAAAAGTTTCTAAGAATTTGTTTTAGTTTAAGAAATATCTCCTAGACGTATTCTAAAAACGTTAAGCACTTTTTCTTAGCTAAGAAGAAAGATTTTTAAAATTTCTTATGTTCTGTGATGTCATTAAATGTCAAGTCAGATAGCCAAGTCAAGCGACACAACTGAAGCCCAAATTTGTCTATGTGCACTTTGCATGTTTAAATGAAAATCGCACCCCTGGAAAAATATACAAAAAACGCATGGGAGAATCAAACAGAAATGATGCTCATATTTTTTGACCGACTGACACTAAATTTAGTTAGCGTAGGCCATGGATCAGTCAAGACCTTCTCCAGGCCACTGTACTTCTCCCTCTCTAATAATTTAGAAGAGCCCTTTAGTGCTATTTTAGACTTAGGCCGAGCTTTTAATATAGGCTGTGGCTAGGCTCCACATAGCTAGCTAGTGCTACATTGGTGACCGCCTAGTCTAGATTTAGTAGATCTACCTAATAATAGATTAACCAGTGTTTGATCTATATAATGTTAGATTTATACTCAATTCTCGGTCATATTAAGTACAATTTATCTCACCTAACATTGCCATGGACACAAGATCCCCTGTCTCCATATTGATCCAATTAATTTACAATTGCGAAGTTGTGTCATGACATACATTATGTGTACAAATGTTAAACGTATTATTTAATAACAATGAAATTCCACACTGACCACAGGTATCTGTAAATAGGTCAACTTAAAACCTGCAGTACTTGCATTTGTATTTTTTCATTCTATACCTTTGCAGTGCTGTCAGCAGCCCAGTGGACCATTTAAGTATCCTCCCTAGTATGCTTAAATATAGGGTAGAAATTCTTATTTATCTTTCATACATGTTCCTTAATTTTACTGAATACAAAACCCTATTTAAGTTTTTTTCTTAGAAAAAAATGAAGAATATTTACGTAAACTTGGGGCAAAATTCTTAACCAACAATGTTTTTATTGAATACATACCGTATTTTCCGGCATAAAGGCCGCGGTATTTTCACCCAAAATATGATTGCAAAGTCTGGGTGCGGCCTATAAGCAACAACAGGCAAAAATAAACCGCCTCCAAAACCCTGGTCTAAACCACACGTACTGGAATTGATGGGACTAGATCTACAGTGAGCCTGTGCTCTATCTCTTTAGATGTAATTATCTTTCAAGTATTGAAATATTTTCATTCATAATTTATATATCATTCAGAACTAATAACTGAATATCTCATTAATATAATTACAAGCACGGCGTTGTATGGTCTTCCGAGGTTGACAAAGCACTCGTACGAAGCTCCATTGAGCTCAAGTAACGTGCTGAAATTAGCCTCGATAAATACCCGAATTTTTTTCGCGGGTCGACATTATGGTAGTATCAAAGAGGCAAAAGTATTTTCTGTAGTATGAGCTATGGTAATGGACATTATAGGCACATTGGCCCGAATTCACAAAGGAGGTTTGGTTTAAACCATGGTTTAAACCCCCTCCTGGGGTTTTTAAGTGTACGTGCGCACGGAATCCGATCCAATCATATGTTTTCTTTGAGCGCGCGCATGGGCAATGTGCGCTTATTTACGCTTATTTTAGTACGCTTACGGAGGTTTAAACCTTACCCATGGTTTAAACCTCTTTTGTGAATTCGGGCCTCTAAGTTTTAATTTGTCTTTTGAGTGCACCCCTCGTATGTGTAGAGATTAATGGCACCCCTCCACCTCCGCACTATTTCAGCGCGGTCGTATCCTCGCAGGATCCTTCGCGGAGATGTGTGTATTTTGTATGGAGAACGGACAGTCATCGCAGTGGATTTTCATAGCCCACGTGGCGTGCACGTTATCCTGTATTGTAGGTCATGGCAAAGATCTTAAAAGAAAAGATAGGACACTCCCCCTATTTTTGTGTAACGGAAGTGGCCTCTTGGGGAAGGGCGCGCTTCCCCTGGCCGTCACATCGGACACTGCAAAATCAGGAGAGTGTCCTATCTTCCCTTTTACGATCATTGGTCATGGCAAGGACATGTTTCAGCTGCAAATCGTTGTGACAACGTTTTCAATTTACTCTTCGAAACCATCATGCTGTATATATGTATTTTTCTGCCCTTGGAAATCACTTAGGGAACTTTTGATGGAATATGCACCCATGTAAGATATATCTTCACGATTTTTTAGAGTGGTGGAAATATTTCCTTTCCAATTTCGTTTGTGATTGATCCTCAATTTGCAAGTTGCGTTCACAGTTGATAGTCCCGTTCGTAGTCGAACTTTAATAGTAGGGAAACTGTGCCTGTACCGTAGTACTAGTCTACAAAGATATACGTGTTTGCGAGCAGTACGTTTCGTCAGATTCTCTTCCTCTTTTTAAATTCTTAATGACATAAAAGCAAAGACATCTAGGAATAATCTTCTTCAAAAATCAATACAATGAAAAAGTTTGGCCCTTATTGTTTCGTTGTATGATTTTGGGGGGGGGGGAACATTTCTTATGCTTGTGATTTTTCCCCATATTTTTTTTTTCCAAATGAGTTGTCAAAGTCGGGGTGCGGCCTTTGCGGCGGTGCGGCCTTTAAGCCAGAAAATACGGTACTTTGTTTAAGATTTTTTCTTAAGAAAAAAAGATGAGAAAAAATGCTTAAATAACATTTTAAAGTAGTTTATAGAATATAGGCCCTGGTACTTTAACATTGCATGGTATTATACGACTGATTAAAAATTTCTGTAGATATCAACATAATTTCATATTTTCATTTATGTCTCATGTAAAGTGCATTGAGATTTTCAAAAATGCATAAAAACGGATAGTGAATTGTATTCTGTGCAAGAATGCATTTCCTTTCAGTGCAAATCACAAATAGACCTAGATTACATTGAAGAAAACAAAAACATCATCACAAAATTTCAAGGTCACAAGTTCTACAACTCCTTTGTTAGAAATGAAAATATTGTCACAGAGGGAGCTATTCAGAAATCAACACAAGTAAAAGTACTATTAACGGTCAAAATTTTTTTTTTAAATTCTGTGATTTTTTTTCGATTCAGAAAAAATAAAATGTTACCTAATTGTTGTTGTTACTTACTTAAACGCAAATTATAATCCTTTGCACATCCGACCAAGTTTTCCAGTTATAATACTTTTGTAATTTATTGCATATTCACATAACTCCAAAATTTAGGGCTTCAAGGGATAAAATACCTTAAAAGAGAAGGTTGAGTTCTAGGAAAAGTGAAAAATAATTTGTAAGCTTTCTCATGCATTTTATGTCACTTTGGAAGAACATCATTGTAGAAATGTCCCCTGAAAAGCATTACTCTTCAAATGCCCTCATATCTTGAACACTACAGTCAACCCTGTAGAGAGATAGGTCATTCCACAGGGTTAGGGCAATTTTTGTGACATACCAGAAGTGAGAAACTATGTCTCCTATCAACCATAACAATGTTTGCTAAAATAATTTTTGCCCCAACCTCCTGGAATGACCCAGATACATTATTTCCTGCTATTATATATTATATTCATTTATTTAATGGCCAAAAAATAAAGGTTTTTTGGGGGGAATTAAGTTTTAATAATGCTATTCTTTAAATGTTTTTGGAATTCAACAGCAAGCCATCAGGGAATATTGATGTCGCTATGAAACTTGATTAAAAGGAAATGGCCTTGAAGCTAGTCCAATTGCATAGTAAACAAGGTTCACTGACATAAATCTCTTTGTGATTTTGGTAGACAAATGGAGCCCTGCTCTCCAAATCCGAACTGTGTTGCTGTCAATTCAAGCCCTTTTGAGTGCCCCCAACCCTGATGATCCTTTAGCAAATGATGTTGCAGAGCGATGGAAAGAAAATGAGGCATTAGCGATAAATACAGGTGAGCATGTTATATTGATAAACAGCTTAGGATTTCAAATATGTTGCAGGTGAAATTTGTTAGTCTAAGGTAGGGGTTTTTGAGAATATGTCATGACATACTGCTCTCAAATTCTTTGGCAGATATGATGTGCTTGAAATCTTGAACATTCAGAATAAGGGTTGTTTTTTTTTTGGGGGGGGGGATCTTTCTCTTTGCCCAAAACTCCTTATAAATTGTTATTGAAGAGAGTTGTCTAGAAAGTATTATTTTTGAATCTGTTTGTAATTAAATGTCAGATTATTTTTTGAAAGTACAGTATTATGAAGAGAGTAGGATGAGCAAAAATATATTGACAATTACAAAAATGAAAAGCACAAACATAGATATGAACATATGGGATGAGAGAGTACTATGATAACCCATCAGATCTGTGATATATTGTTTAAGAAGTAAAATAGCATCTCTTCTCATATGTTTCAGCTACTACGGTCTTTGTATACAAGTTAATAAAAAGTTACATTAGCATCTACATATGTGAAGGTTACTGTAAAACCAGAAATTTTCACGTGCATGAAACTTTCGCAAATTTGCGAAAGTTTCATGCCAGGAAATGATTAAATCACAATTGAAACAACATAAATTATTTGGCAATTTGCGAAAGTTTCTTGATGCAAAATTGGCTGTCATTAACAATTCGCAAAAGTTTTATGTCGCGTAAGTTTTTGGTTTGACAGTAGTATGTACTCATACGTGATATATTCCTAATTGATGAACACTCGTCGAAAGTGACATGCAGGCTGAATGAACAAAATGCAAAAAGAAATTTTCATTAATAGCTAGCCGTATAGAAATAATTATTTTTTTATTGATAATTTATTTGTCATTATTATTACTCTCTCTCTCTCTCTCTCTCTCTCTCTCTCTCTCACACACACACACACACACTTTCATTACTCTTTGCCTCTCTGTTGTTCTGTCACCCTAATTGTTTCTGTCACCTTATTTGTTTCAACATCCGTATCTTTCATTTCTCTTTTCTTTTCTCCTTTCACAGCAAGAGAATGGACCAGACTGTATGCCGCTAAGAGTTAGGGAAGGGTCCTTCAATATTGTTGGGGAGATCTTTGCATCTATACCATACATGTACTACAATACAAGTGGATTCCCTTTGGCTGAAGGGCATACTTGTTTTACCACATGGAGCAACAACAACAACAAAATAATAATAATGGTAGTGTACTGAATCTAACAAGGCAGATATTAAATCGTTGAAAAAAAACAAAGCATAAATCATTACACAAACGTTTTTGGTCAGATGGTGACAGCTTCTTTTAATTTATCTTTATTCGTAGAATGTGTTACCACAACATTGAAAATGACCCAGTTGCTGTTAAAATTGGAGGATGTCAAAATGCATTCTTTGTTTTTTGTTTTTATAATTTACTATTTCCAAAACGTGTCCTACAAAATGCTAAAGTAGAGTGGCTAAGCTTCTGTTTGTTTGGTTATCATTTCTTCTTTTGCCATCACAGAAATTTAGAAAAGAGCATCTTTGTGAGATGTATGAATAAATGAAGGGAGGTACATATCAAACGTTGTATGCAAATGTTTTTGACCCTGATTTATAATTGTGTCAAACACTAGTGTGAGATGGTTTTCAAGTAAAGATCGAGTTAATGGCATTTGGTTACATGTATATATTAATTTTAAGTGTCTCTTCATTGCAAAATTATACAGAAGGTCTCAATTTTACCTAGAAGTATGTGATGTGCATTTTAAAAGACAGGTAAACCTAAAATGCTCACCAGGGCCCCATTTCATAGAACTTGTTATCAGTAACAACTGCTACATTTCTATGACAAATTTGCTCTCAGCCCATCAGATGCAAGGATTTCAGTAGCTTATAACAGTTATTGCAACTTGTTATTGATAACAAGTTTTATGAAACAGGGCCCTGATACTTTAATCCATCCTTTGTTCTTGCCTGATGATTTGTGTCCTGAAGAGTACGATGCTTGTCTATCTCTCTGTGACAAAAAGACATATCTGCCCCTTGTTAGACCCAGACAACTACCATTCAAATTTGATCCAGCATTGATTTTTAAAAAAAACTTGCAAAAAAAAAAGAAATGATAGAAACTTACTTTACCATATTTCTATATGTATGAATGTAAACAGGATTGTAGTTGGCTAAAAGCAGAGGCACCATGAGAGCTTTTCCATTAGTTTGGCATTGTGCCTTTAAGACAGAAGAACATCAAGGTAGAATACCAGAGGAAGAACAAATTCATGATATGAATTTCATTTATCATGGATCTAAATCTTCCCTAGGGGGAGAAAATATAAGAATGGAAGTTCCCAGTTATGCTATATTACTCATTCAGATGTGGTAAATGTAGCAAATAATTGTTTACTATCCTTTTATATGCTGTAAGATTATTTCATTATGATATGTATGTTTCTTTACTGTAGTTATTTGATACACTTTGTGTGAAGCCATGAATATAAGGCCAATTTTTAGTGGAGGGGAGGGGGGTGACTCTTTACTTGGATACGCAGAAAATTAAACAAAAATATTTACTCTTGACATACATGTGGCTGTAGTCTGAGAAAGTAACTGCTATTTGAAGTTATCCTTTACAAGCGAGTGATAACTATTCCTACATCTATGTATCTGTGTATATCACTTCTTTAGTTCAAAATGTTTTCTTTTTATACCGGTATACCTATATGGTACCATATGTACATTGACCTAGTGATTTATTTTTTATTCTATAGAGAACTAAATTCTTCATTTCTTGTTTCAAAACTTGTTTCTGAGCCATTATAGCTAGCTCAGATGCTCTTAAGGCAAGTTCCTTTCATAGTTAACCTTGAGCCAAATAGATACTTTATGCTCTATTCCTAGTGAGTACGTCTTCAAGGTATGCTGATTTTTTTGATTTTTTTCCTTCTTCTTCTAATGGTGATCTTTCCCCTTTTCCAGCTCTTTACCTCATGCCTGCTAGACATACATGTTTCATTTAGTTTGAAGCAGTTCTTTTTTTTTGGACATCTTTGCTCACAATTACTCTTGTAATATGGGAAATCAGTGATCATTATTTGCAGACTTTTCATGTTGATGTACCTGTATCAAGTTTTGTGTGAGGTATGAAAAAAAAAATTGCTGTGTATAAATTTACAATGAAATTTATTGTGTCTGCTTATAAGAAAGCTTATTTAAGCATTTTGAAAAGTACCTACTTTGAAGACAAATATTCAAGATTTCAGATGTGCTGAATACTTTGAAATTGTGAAGCTGAGTTTGGGAGATACATTCACACCAAATTTTAAGAAATCACCTGTAGTGTTTGGATTAATTCTAAAAGGTTAATTTTTTTTTTTTTTTTTTTTTTTTGTTGCCTTTTTTTTCATTTGTCTTGTGGCTTTGCCCCTTTCATTCTGATTTAGTTATCCTACTAGCATCCGTGTGCATTATATAAGCATGAGTAGAGGAGAGATCAACGCAATATTGTCCGGCTGCTGTATTAGTCTTACAGTCTGGACATTGTATATGACCATCAGCGTTATGTATTGTTTTGTTGTACTTCTAGGAATATGGATGTAAATTATTTTTGTGCTCAGAACTTCATTTTTACATTGTAGGCATCATATTTGTTCTTTACAGTTGACAGAAAATAGGTATAGACTGCTAACAAATCACTTGTACTAAACAAGTTCTGTTATTTTGTTCATCTCTATGCATGTGTCAGAAATACAGTATATTGTTTAGCAAGAGACCATTTCTAACCCAAACCTATTGTTTTGATTCTGAAACTATAATTAAAAATGTATGTCTATGAAAGATTGTGTACAGAATTATTTGTGTTTGTTTATTCATTAATGTTGATCAAGTTTCAAGTTTTAGCTTACCATCTCCCATCTGATGTTGCTTCAACTCACCTTTTCAATTCAAGGTTTATTAGAACATATCTTTGCAGCCGGATGGCTGAATTGTGATAGTTTTACAGATAAAAAAACATGCAAAATCACAATATAAAAATTTACAATTTCATTGAATATACCATAGTTTGGCACAAAAAAATGAAACAAAACAACTGAACACAAATTCCATTATGAATATGCTTCTGTAGTTTCATTAAATTGAACAATCCTGCTAAAATATGAATTATGCAGGGTAATGACATAAAATTATTAATATGGGTTCTTACAAATTCTTTGCAAAAAAAGATGTAAATAAATTTTAAGTTTGGCTTATTCTTTTAATCTATGTTTACATTTTATACATTTTAGAAATGATACGACCTGTGGTTGAGCTTTTACAGAGTAAACAAAAAGACGATGTATAATGAATAATCTGTCATAGCAAAGTTCTTTTAAATGAAATATTTTTCTTCACCCTGTCATCTTGCATCCTGCTTTTTGTCCATCTGTACTTTACCCTCTCTCCCTGTCTCTTTCACTCCCCCTTCTCCCTCTCTCTCTCTCTCTCCCTCCTCCCCCTACTCACCCCCTCAATCTTGTTTCCTCTTCCTCATCAATCACCTTCATTCAGACTCAGCCAATCATTTTATCTTTCCATTCTATCTCACACAGGTATACATTGACAAATCATTAAAATAATTTGTGTTTGTAGGTTCATAATTTATATTTCCTTTTAAATTTAGCATGATAATACATGGTAAATACAATGACTTTGCAAGAGATAGGAAAATAATGAACACATGTAACATTATTTTACACACAAACACTTTCAAGAAATAATATAGAACCCATCTGCAATCATTAGTCATGATTTGGTGCACTTTGCATGTTTATGTTCGTATGCACGACGGCTCGGTTGCACAGTGAAAATGTTGCCCTACAACATAATACATGTGTAAAACTATCCAATACTAGGTATACATTAACAAGATTTGATTTACAAAAAAAGCAGGGAGTGAAGGACACTTACAAAATTGTCCATTAAAGAGAGAAAGATAGAGCAAGAAGGGCACACATATGCATCAAGGCATAATAGTCTTATTCTTCATATACCTACTTAGCCCAAACAAATGTCAGGATACAACATGTACCACATGACAGAGCAAAGAATGCAATGGTTACATAATAGCTACAAGTACCGTACTGTCACCAGTTGTGACAGGGGTTTACAATTTTGGGTTAATAATTTTCAGAAAATACCATATTACTTGAGGAATCACCCACCATTCAAACCCGAAAATGCTGCGGGCTTCTGCTGCTCCAGTGTTGCCGCACATAGCACCAGTGGTGATGCACTGCTTTGCAAATAATATTGCAAGATGGGATTAATCAAAGAAAAATCACTCTGGTGTAAAACTATTCACTTGGTACACGATGCGCTACCAAACCATACGCAGTTAGCTATCTGGCTATTGGATTGTCTATGTGAGACTACGCACGCGCACCAAGTAGCGTACTTACTGGGCTGTGTAGGTCATAATTTGTATGTTGTAGGAATTGTCTTTGATTGAAGACTGTCCAAACCCACATCTGTTGGAGTTAGTTTTTAAAGTGCACACTAAAAATGACACTGAGACTTAAAAATCCAGGAACAGATGCTTCTGCATATTTGGTTGCAATGATTACTTCAGGGAATGACAAGCAGTGTATACTACACACAAATAACATCATCTTTATTTTTTCATTCTTGGTACACGACTGTTCATAATAAAATCCTCTCTTTAGTTCTATTTATGGAGTACTCCTACACTTATCATTTGAGGTATTAATACAACTGAGAGTAATTATCTCACTGGAAGAGAGCAATGAACCTGAGTTGGTTATAATCACACTGACGAGCATACCATTATGTTGATCAAGGTTTTATGACTTGGGTACAATGTGCTTTCATAAGTGCTACTACCATCTATGAAGGGAACATGGAATTCACAACAATATCATTGAAAGTCATTATAGAGTACTTTCCTATTTCTTCTTTATATTTCGTTTAAAATACACCTACAACAGAACTGCAACCTGTGAATTAATAGGATGTATTCCCCGACATATTCACAAGTAAGAGAATCATGAGTAAAAGATTTTGTATCTTAAAGCTTAGATGGACCGATGTAATAAAGCACTTAACAGGCATGTTACTTGTCTTAGCCTACTGCCTGGCTCAATACAAAACAATCTGGAGAACCATCATCAACGGGGTCACAAAGGGCCTGTCATGGTCAATAGGACCACAGTGACTCACAGAAGAATGAATATAAACTCTCAAAGAGCACTGTGTTTTATAAGGAAAAAAACTTTGTACGATTGGAAAGATAAATCAGATTTTTTTGAAAATAGCTTACCATAACGCTTACTGTCTGAGACATCATATTTTTACCGAAATCAATGACCTTGACAACAATGGCTGATCTATAGATAAAAAGTATGAGGAATGCTTTAAAGGATTGTTTTAAAGTACATCTAAAAGTGGAAACAATGACACACTAGGAGAAGAGCCAACAACCACCAACATAAAGCCCTTCTAGCACCATGGGATGTATAAGTCAAAGCCAATAACCGACTGAGATCCCATTTACAAAGATAGCTGGATAAGCTTATTCTTTTAACAGGTCTAGTTCATCATGCATAAATAAAAGAGTAAAGATGGCTGCTAGGAATTTTTTTAAACAATGCATTATGAAGAGAAAAATAAAATACAATAGTCTATGACATTCTATGTTAATGTAAAATAAAACCATTGGGAAACCCATCTCAACTCTTACATAAAGTTCTTGTAAGGCACAGAAAAAGCAAATATATTGTGCTATAAATTGAATGATAAAGATCACTCATAATATACATGTATAGCCACATTTATTAACACTTTACAAAGCAAAAAGCCTTTCATACCAGAATTTTCAAGCATGCTAAGCATGACATATCTGTGTTTTCAGATTAAAATCTATAATTTCTAAATGTTCTTACTATTGCCATGATCTCCATAAACGACTTAAAATCCCCCATTTCAACCAAACTTTTGTTTCTTCAAGGTATGAACATTCACCAACTGCAGCCAGCTGCCAAAATGGCATGATGTCGATGCCAAGTTCATAAAGTCTCTCTGCACCTTAGCTGTTCATTCATTCTAATGTGCTCATACGTCATGAGCAGAAATCTCATATATATATATATAAGTTGCATTTGTTTATTCTGAAAATGTCTGCTATTAAACACCACAGCATTTTCCCCACTGAACAACCAATACCAATAAGCTGCCAAGTGATAGGTTTTCTGGTGAACCTCTTCTCTGACTCTCTAAAATGGAATGTTGTATCATTTTCTGCTGCGATTTACATAGATGAAGTCGGGAGAAAAACAGGACATCACTTGGTCACCAGTCTCCGAGTGTATAGCGCATGTTATCCTCATCGTCTTCATCATCGTCATCATCATCAAAGTCAGGTCCCTCAGAATCTACAAATATTTAAAGAAAGAACAAATGAAATACCTTAAACGTGTACAAATATCGGCCTATGCAAATGAGTTCTGATCTGTTTCGACTTGTGCAAGAGGGATACATAAAAAATGTCAAAGAAGAATAGACATCAAAACATCCAATATGTTAGCTATAAGTACTATTAAATAGTTGAGTTAAGTTGTGTTTTTTGTTTCTGGATGGCTGAGGAGGCAATGAATACTGTGTCATCACACCTCTACAAATGTGAAGGGTAGGGAATTTGTTTCTAATCGCCCAAGTATCATAACGGAAAAAAGATGTATGATTTATCAAACTGCTCAACATTCAATCATCAAACTTGCTGCTATCTTAAGCACCAAAAATTTCATCCAATCCAGTTCCCTATCCATCTACCTCCCCAGGGTGTTTACGATGTACTGATTAACAGCAGTTAACATCTCTACTTACTCTAATTAAAAAAAACAACACAAATATACAATTTCAGCAACAACAAAAATATATAGAATGACAGATACATATCTTAGATTACATTAGGTAGATGGAATAATTCTACAAGCAATCTCCTCCAATGCTAAGAGTGTTTGTATATCTTCCCAACTATCTGATGCAATTGTACATTAAAACCTGTACACAAAGAAGACTTAAGGGAGATAAGAAAAGCTACAGGCAGATGGTCTTTGTATAAAGGCTACTTTAGTTTACATTTCAACGATGAATACTTTTCAAGGGAAGGTCTACATCCCCTGTTCTTAAAGTGCGGCCCACGGGCGAAACAATTTCATGCGGCCCGCCAAAATATCTGAGTAAGAAGAAAAAAAAAATTTGTTTTAAGAACTATGTTGATACATAATATATCATCCTAACTATTGGTAAGAATAAAAGTATCAAATGTTTTTGTTCTCTCGCAAATAGCGTATCATATATATCTGTTCCCTGCCCTACCACATATTATTATAGTTTGGTTTTTTTTTTTAAATCAAACAAAGAAAAAATAAGGAGGGTGTATTCTAAAATCGTTTAACCGTCCTTAGATGAGCCATTCGGGTATGTATGCATTAACGTCTGTGGCGGGGATGGGGCCTGGAGCCCTTTCCCCCGAGAATATCAAAAAATTTCCTGCATTCGGGCACCCACCATTTCATTTTTGGGCAGTGAAATGGTCTCTTTGTAATTTTTTATATCTAATCTAAATTAGCACATTTTGACGACGAAATTACATTTTCACTATTCCAAAGTGTCAATTTTCTTTGCTCACAAGCTTCGCTCGCTCGCTGAATGATAATAATAATAATAAAAACAAAACAAAACAGAAAGCTAATACACAATGTATTCGGGCAAGAGTCGTGAGTCTCATGCGTCTTTGTATGTATATATCATACTCTGTGGCCCGCGATGTAATTTCAAGAATATTTCTGGCCCTCGTAACAAAATAATTAAGAACCCATGGTCTACATAGACAAGAAGTGGTCACTAAATCAGATTTGACTGTATATTCTTACCTGAATCATTAAAGAGGAAACTTGCTGAATTCATTGACCCATCAGAACCAAGAAAGCTCCCGCTTCCTGGTGACAGCATATCATCATCATCATCATCATCATCGTTGCCTAGATCATCGTTATCATCATCACCTCCACCACCATCACCATCCAAGTCATCGATCAGGTCATCAAGATTGTCCATGCTGTCGTCATCATCATCATCTGATACATCATCACCCTCCGTCTAGGCAAGAACACAGAATAAGAAAAATAATACTGTGGCAAAACACAAATCGGATATTACCTGTCAAGTTTTGTAACATTAAAACAAAATATTCTATTCTTGTCATAAATTGCTTACATCAATAAATATTGTCAAAATGAAATCTTTGCAAAGATTTAGTGATACAAGAATCATTAATCATCCTACCTGCTCTTCCTCATCATCATCTTCACCATCTGCCTTGCGAGGGCGTCCTACTTCATACATCCTGCAAACACTTTCCACATCCAGACTATCAGCACCTCCTTGTTGCTGTTATAAGAATCAAACAGGAAAATCTGATTTTTAGCTCATCTATTATCTTTACTTATAAAGTTTGGTGTGATTCAATATCAGCAAGTGGCTTCAAACACTATATTATCAGCATAGAGGTGGCAAAAAGCGAAGTCAGTATGGCATAAAAGTCTCACTACTTGCCTGAAAATGAAAAAAAAAAGAAAATTTGAAACCTATTTATCTGACCTTCTGACATGACTTCACACAAAAAAACTTTCAAACCATAAAAGCATATATGCTACACAGTCTAATTCAGGGGCTAATAGAAACTTACTTCAACCAAGGCCAGATATGTATCCTGTGGGTCTGTGGCAAGATCAAAGATGTTCCTCTTCACATCAATTGTGGCTAAAAGAAACAACAATGATAGCACTGGCTCAGAATGTTTGCAATGTCATCTGTAAGAAGTACATTTTCATACAAGTTTAGAAGTACACTTTAATAATTGCATGAATAACTTATTATTCCAATAAAGATAGAATTAGGGGCACATACAGTTAACTTTGCAGAAGTCAAATCTGTTGGGACCACAGAAATGGTTTGACTTACGCAAAATTTGACTTAGGAAATGTAAATAACACATGTTTTGCATAGTTCGGTAAAAAAAAATTGATTTGACTTCGGTAAAGTTTGACTTATGCCACTTTGAGTTATGCAAGGTTAACTCTTCTTCTAAGACATTCCCTCACGGTAATAGAGTTTTGAGCAAAAATTTACAAAACTGCTCTTATTTAATACACATACTTCCTAGCTTTTTTAACCAACAACTCTACTCTTTAAATGCAAATTCTGTATGAATTGTTAAATTTGTGTTTAAAAAGGGTTTTGCATGTTTTGGGATTGCCTTTTTTTTTCTTAAAGTTTTCAGTGAAAGATAAAGACTTCCTACAAATTCATGAGCTGGTACAGCTAAACAACTCAAAGAACAGAATGCAATTGCTGGAAGACATTATAATTTAGCCAAAAACAACAGATTCATTGCATTATGAATATGGGTTTATCTGCGTTCATGTTCTGTGAGTATAGCAATAATTTCTCATGGGTATTATTGTTTACTTTAAGTCAGCAACACATATGCTGAGAGCTTGGTCAAATGGGTATTGCTAGTCACAAGAGATACCTATGGGTTTGTAATCTGTAGCATCAAAGGTTCTGATGGACGATCCAAATGGACTCTTCATTCTCTCTTCAACCAGTTCATCATCACTATCAGACTGGAAGATAACTGGTTAGAAATGGGGGAAAAAAGATAGTCAGAAGGCTTACTATAATCCAGAACCTTGTTACATGGGCAATCAACCAACACATTTTAAAGCCACTGCATATTTGCATGCTAAATGAAACAATAAAAATGTATATCTGTTAGGTTTGTAGGGAATGAAAAATAAACAAGAAGGGTAATATGACACTGTCCAAACACTTTCCCTTTCAGTCAACCTTCTCCAGTTTTATGACCCACAAATAATGTGCAGAAAACTTCTAACAGACATCTGCTTCAAGCAACTGCTGAAATATAATTCAAGAAAAAATTAATCTTTTTATATAGATTGATACATATATTAGCCGAGGAGCCAATTGGTCGACCTGTATACAGAACATAAATATCATCAAATCTGTGTTGATACATATAGTTTGACAGAAATTACCTTTACCTATATATGCTACCTAACTCACCTCCATAGATAACAGTGCCCAAGCTGTTGAAGACAATACGACACTGGTCTAGAGCTGGTACTGTGTGCAGCAGATGGAATGTCCTAATGTCCCACTGAGATTAAATGGGTAAAGGAAAAACTCTATCCATAAAATACATGCCTACGTATTTCAAATTTACATCCTTACTTAGTTACAGCAGTAGAAATCGTTATTTTCAAAAACCATGACAAGACATGGACGTCTTAGCTAGTATTCTTCTGCATCTTAATGCTGTGAAGCCACTGGAGATATCATTTATACTCAAATTAAATCCTAATTCATTAGAAACATTATTCCTAATGAGGTTTGAATATTTGTTGAGAGGTGGGGGGGGGGGGGTGGTCTCTAATGGGCTACAGTGAAATATTAAGGTATAAAAATAATTCAAAAGCTATCCCTGACACATATACCATCAACCCTTGTTTTACAAATGTCCAATGTGACTGGTTCCAGTTATTCATGCCCATGGGTGAGTTATCAAAAGGATACAATCTCTGAATTAATGATGACCTCCAGACCAGAGGGATGGAAAAGCCCACCGATCTTGTTCTGGAATTGGTCAAACTTGTAGATGTGCTTAGCCGACCGAACGTCCCACAGCACCCCATCATTCAGCACCAGCTCATCGGTGGGGTCAAAGGTTGCACAGTTGTTGGTGTAGTTATTGCTCAGCTGGCCGTCTTGCAAGGTGAGGATGAGCTTCCCTGTAGCCACATCATAAATCTAGGAAATTTACAGAAACAGGATAATTTCACAAACAGAGTATTTTTGCCAAGAAAGTATTTGACTTGCCATAGAGCATTATGCGATGAAATGAAATTATGTGTTAAAATACTAGTCAAAATTTAATACTATTTGGTCAATTATCTTTGTAAACCTGCAAACTGTGATATTTTATCACAATGACACAAGACATGTAGACAAGCATAATGCCTACATTGCAATTACAGTACATAATATGTATCTAACTTTATCTCTATTCACTGACACACACAAAAAAGAGTCATTTGTAAATGTTCTTACATGTGCTGTGTCATCTTTTGTGCCAATAATACGATCTTGAGAAGCTTTGCTGAACTCTACATGGACATCGTCATTGAAGGAAAACCTGAAAGATAAATAATAACGATGATCACTTCACAACTATTTTTGTGAAAATGATAGATATACATTTCCACAAACAAATAAACATGGTCATTTATTTTTCTTCATAATTCATATGTATATGAAATACTTTGTATGAAAAAGAAATTTCTTAAACACCGGAAGGATGTGCTTCCTGAGAATAACACTATTATTTGGAAACTTATAGCAGGAATAACCAAAATATCAACATATATGAATTTAAAGACTCCCTACGTTTCTCTTAGTTAATCTTCCATTCGGGATATTTGAAAGAGAGGATGAATGATTCTGAGAGTTTACAAATGACTTACTTCTTGTCAAACGATGGCAGAGTTCCCCACAGAGCAGACATTGGATGACTCCATGTACTGGATGTAAGGACTAGACGACCATCCTACAGTCATAACAAGAAAGAAAATCAAAGTTTGTTGGAAAGTTCCTTTCACCAGCCCAACTTTGATAAGAAATCTGAATTGATCATGAAATATGATGCTCAATAGAAATCTGATAGCAAATTTCGTAATAATAACAATTACCTCTGAAATAACAAGGTTAATTCATAGTGAGTTCTATACAACCGTTCTAATATCTACTTCTTTATTTTACACCCTAAAAAAAAAATTAGTTCGTCTAATTGTAGATAGGCTTTCACCAAGTCATCACGGTTTTATGTACGTCAACTGCAGAATGCATCTTCAGGACCCGTATCAACTCCATCAAGACACCAATTTTATTGTAACTTTGTAATTGGTTACAAATAGTCTTGGTGCCATTTCAGACATGCACTACTCCTTGTCAAAAAGCACTTTATACCTTATCATGCTAGTCGGAATGTGTAGTTACTAGATAAAAAAAAACATATACAGCACTCAGTAAGCAAACTGGAATTAAAAAGGAGTACTTACTCTTGATGGCTCAACTAATCTGATTGGTGAGTCATGGCAAACATATGATGTCTCTTCCTGTACAGAAAATACATCAACAACAAAAGTTACCACTGTTCAGTAGAAGTGAATGGAGGAAAAATGTGAGAAGAGTACACATTGCTCAAGTGAAATTCCATTTATCTAAGAACCGAAGAAAGAAGTAGATTTATACATACAGTCTGTTGAGAGCTAGAAGGGTATTAACTCTGTATAAAAGTATATGAGTTAACACCCTTCTGCCTCTAAATGGACGATACATGAAAAGTATATCAAATTACATCATATATCTGGATTGACCGAAGAAATGCAAATATTTGATGAAAGCAGAATTAAATTCCACAAGCACAAGAGTGAAACTGACACAAACAAAAACACGTCACATGGACTTACATTTCCTGAGTATAAGTTATATGTCTTGAGTTCTCCTGCATAGTTTCCAAGCCACAAGAACTGGTCTCTGGGCTGTATAGATAAAGATACAGAGAGAAAACTAAAAATGATTCACTCCAAACATATAACTTGATGCCTACACGTATGTTTTATCATACTATATAACAAAGGTTGGTTGTAAAAATGAAAGCAAAATATGGGATACAATTTAACAATTTGACAAAGAGAATCTTGATACACTACCTTTTGCCAAACTGTAAAACTGAGAATGTACTCGAAACAGATACCCTATGCAAGTTCATTTCACTCAAATCTTTAGAGTTGCGGAAAATAAAGTAATTAACACATTTTAGCGAGATTAGAGATTTATTCAGAAAAGGTTGAGTGTTAAAAAATATACTGAACTGAGTTGGATTTACTTGATATGTTTATGAGATCTAGTCTTATACTGATATGTTGCAATACACGGGTGAATAAAGTGACTTACATCAGAGTGTTTGCTGAAAGAGCAACATGTGAACCAGCTATCATCTTCTGCATCACGGAATGTTTGCATTGGATGAAACCTACAGGAGACAACAATATCTTTCATATGAAACAGATCAATACATGTACTTTGTTCTTTCCTTCATTACTTTCAAATTTGGGAGATGTTTTCAAGAAACTTGTTCCAATTACAAAGATACAGTACTTGAACATATTCAATCAAATATAGTTTTGTATGCACAGGTACAATAATTGCCTTAGAGTACCATCCACATATCAAAAGAGTATTACAAAATTCATATATTTTGACTGCCTGTGTTTGATTTCTTCTATCAAAGAAAATAGAATAGAGTGGTATAATCATACCACTGACCATCAAACCAATAGCACTACCTTCATCCATTTACAGACCCCGAGTACTTACCTGCTGTACACAAAATGTCTTGAACATCTAGCCCCATCCCTTCCTCCATGTGTTGGGTAGATCTAAAAAAAAAAAAAAATACAATCATAAAGTTGGGAGAGCACTGGTCAAGTAAACACAGAATGAAGACAATCACATCGCTGCCCAATCTGAAATTATTGAATCAAGATGCCATAGGGTAGATGGTATCATTTACATACAGAATTCTAAATGTGAACTGTTACTTTCTACCATGCACTGATATAAACAGCTTGTTATATGAAAACACAAATTAGGGAGTAACTTTATAATACAACCATTAGGCTTCCTTCTGTAAATATTCTATCAACATCCGTTTTTTCAACTTTTTTGGGACTAAGTAATACGACTCTTTTACTCTGAATTTTAAGAATGCACTTTTTAACTTACCGATCTCCTGAATAACCTGGAGGTAGCATTGATTGGTGCATTCTGTCTAAATTTGGGCTCTGGGCATTGGTGAGGTCTGCAGGACAGAGGAAATTTACATTTACTTTCAAAATATTTGAATATTTTTACTTAGCATGAAAAATATTTTACTTATCAGTTTGAAAGAAAATAGATAACCCTTATATAGGGTTATAGCAGTGTTGGTAAGAGCAAAATACCTCAGAGACTCGAGCAAAACCTCTAATATATTACAGCACATCAACAAGCCTATTATATCTCCAACATTTTAACAATGAATTGTAGAAAAGAAAGCATGAGGAGTAGCTAGCATCATGCATAGAAATTATTTTGATTTCCTGAATTATTTGTGAGGTAATAGAAGTGCATTTGACTGGTTCTGTGTTCTGTTAATGAATAAATAATAACAATAAAATGAATTACATTTATATAATGCTTAATACTGATATATCTTTAATAGCAAGTGTAGACAACTGTTTGGTTAAAAACCAAATACATGTCAACATATCTCTCATATTTCTTCATTTGTACAGTATATTCATTTAACCCGGACAGAATCGCGAGAAAGAGACCTACAAGGACAAGTGGCCCTACCATCTCATTATGAACAGAACAAACAAGTATCTATTCATACAAATGAAAAAATTATGAAATAAACAGAAGGCTGGCATCTGTGATGAAAAAAACTTTTATTTCACATCCTATCCAAGGGACTAAGTGCTCAAGATCACTTACTCTAGGAGAGAGAAGGAAGGACAGGCGACAACAGGGTTGCTACAGTGTGCATGCTGCTCTCTGAGGAACTGAGATACTATGAGGTCAAGACTGGGTGGTGACTTGCATTGCCTTGATGATGCAAGGTTTCCTAAAGATGAGGCCCGTTTGGATTGGCTAAGAGGGGTCAGGTGACTGTGGCTTGATTTCTCCCTGATGACTCGTCTTCTGGGTCCATTCTACAATGTGATAGAGATATCCCATGATTAAAATAATTCCTCTACACTTGAAAATCATCTTCTTGGCTACTATGTTGTAATACCGATACCTGTACAAACACAATTTAATTTATGGATAATGCTATAATACAATATCTTTATCAATACTTTCTTTGGCAGAATCATTGACAAAAGGAGAAAAGACAACCAATAGATGGCTACAGAGATTGCATGGACAATTGAAATTCTGTCATGATATTTGTTGTACTTAAAACAAGATTAAATTTTAAGAAAACCCCTGAAGATATGGTTTCCATTTACATCCATCTATATGATAAAGAGTTTTGGCTTGAATAGCATGGCTGAATACAACATGAGATATTCTGAGGAATTACCAGCAACAGTGAATAACTCAATCACAATAAACTTTTCCAACTATCCCGAAGTCTGTATACCAATGTGATTTGACACTTACCCTGGCACTTGATGGTGAGGCCCTAGAGTCTGGACCAAAGGCTATCCTAGGAGGAGGCAAGGGTGTGGTGCTATTACTGGTAGGTTGAGTCCCTGAGGTCGATGGTTGGTTGACTAGATCAGCTTGGCTGGATGATGCTGAGCTTTGTACAAGATGTGGGTTCCTTGCCATTCGAGACTGAAACAAAACAATTCATTCTTTTACTATTAACAAAACGGAGAAACAAGAAAATTTTCAAGTGCGAATAAATGTTACCATACATTTACAAAGGCTATTGAAATACTCTTGTAATCATGACAGGATAATTTTATTCAAATCGATTTTGAAGAAATAAATGCTGGGAGATAATACAACTTGGGATGCTCATTTTCCTACACTATCTAAGAGCATAAACTAGATGAATTCTCAATCAGGAATTCCACCAGTTTTGTAGCTATAATCTTGTAAGACTTACTGTGGTAGGGGTCAATTGTAATGATGACAGAGTTGATGAAGTATTATGACTAGCTAAACGAAGACAAGCTTCCCTCTCAAGAACCTTTGCTGTCTCTCCAAGGCCTGCAACAAAACAATTAAATTTAATCTAATTACATTTGATACCATGAAATCTGACTTGTCTTGATCATCTCAAATATTATAAAATTTTGCTACTTTTTAGAAATAACAAAGAAAAGCAACCTTGAAATAATTCTCATAAATAGTATAACAGTGGAAATTACTGTATATAACAAATGCTGTAGGCCTTAGTCAAAGAAAGTTAGGGCTGAATTCCAATGAGGCTGTATCTGAGCTACTTCATGTCTTATGTAAATCAGAATAATATACCGACATACAGGTAGGGAATGAGTCAGGGTTAATGTTTGTCATTATCCATGACTTTAATTTCAAGAGGAACTTCTTCATTCTTTCCTGTCAATCCTTTCATCACTAGCCTCTTTTCCCTTGCCAAGCAAATCCCTTGCTCCCCTCTGCCTCACATTGGTTGTGCACATATGCCTGCTTCATTCTTGATCATTAGGTCAAATCAAGGTTGTGAAGCTATCTCAGACATTAGTTCATAGTAATTGATCATGAATTTCTGTTTTATGAGAGATTGCTATTCTTACTTTTCCCCCTTTTCCCTCCTCCTACCCATCATCTCGTTTCCTGCTACAGCTTAATTCCTGTCCTGTCCCTCACCTTGGTCATGAGAATAATCAATGCAGAGTTATGAAGTCACATCTTACCCTGTCCTCTGAGGTGGTTATGAATCAGCTGCAGTAATTCCTTGTTATCGTATCTGATCTTAGTTTGGGCTACAATGTTAGCTTTGTGAATCTTGGAGAGTGTAGCATCAGCTCCCAGAGACATTGCCTTTCCAGTAACCCTCTCTGTCAGGATTAATACATTCAAGAATTGTAGTTAGAGGAGAAAAATTGCTTCTTCAGGTACAATACTATAAAATGCCGTCTATAAGGCGGACACCGGACTTTTTGATTTATAAATAAAAAAAAATTTTAATGGAGTCTGCTAAATTGATTTCTCTGACTGTATCTAAAGAAAAACTAGAAATATATTTGATTACTTTTATTATTTTTTAAAATGGTTAAATTCAGATTCAGATTCAAATATTTTATTGTCCAATTGTGGATAAACAAATGGAAATTCACATTGTTCACATTATAGAAGGAGTACATAAAATTTGGCGAAAATAAACAAAATACTTAATACAAAAGAGCAAGAAAAAGGAAGAATGGTGTACCTTCAAAATATTTGGTTAACGATTAAGACATTCAAGAATTACTTGAAATTTACTTTAACAGTCATTTTATAGATGACTGTTATTGTATGCTCGAATTGAGGCTAGAACAAAAGAATTCATGAACTGTGAGGTTCGACAGGGCAAAGATAAAAAAGATAAAAAGACAAAGATATATGGTTAAAAATTGATTAAATATTGAATTAATTTTCATATCAGAGCAACAAAAAAAAAAGGGCAGAGGGGACTGATTTTTATTAATAAATTGAACAATTATTTTGTATTATATTGTGAGATTTTACCGATTTAAAAAAAATTTCAACTAAAGATTAATTTCTTGTAAAAGTCACTGCTTTTTAAAATGCATTAACTTTACACATATCTAGAACAGACCTGCTGAGTGTTAAATGGAAAACATGAAGGAAGTAACATCTGGCATTGGCTGTCTCTGTGTATAAGGTGCACCCTAACTTTGGGGTTTTTTTCGCTGAAAAAAAAGGTGTGCCTTATACACGGTATTTTACAGACTGGCTTTCCTTTCTTCCATATCATACAGTCCATTGAAAGCCAGAAGGCGTTAACTTGATGGAAAATAATACATATAAACCCCCTTCTGGTTCTTAGCAGATGACATCAAACAAAAAATGAAGGGACAACATTTTAAATTATTTCATTATTTAATTATTGAAAAAAAGATATACATGAAATGACCAAATAACTTACAGATAAAGTTGAGTTCTGGTCATGCAATTACATTGTGGAAGAAATTGTCTCAAAGCAGTTGGAAATTTTGATCATGTCCACATAAAAATTGGTGTATACTGTCAGGTTTTGGAATCATCAAAATGATAATGAATTGACCCAATCTAGCTGAAATGCATATCGCTGCAGACAGAAATGAGTACATGGGACTGCACACACACATGGCATGAATGTTAGGCCCAAACATTTCTGCTACTTCTTGCCATATTTTGAATATGAGGGAATTTTAGGAGCAATCCTTTTCAGGGGAAATTTCTACTATGATGTTCTTCCAAACTCACATAAAAGGAATGAGAAAGCTCACAAATCATGTTTCACCTTTCCCAGAACTCCACCTTCTCTTAAAGAATCAAACATTAGGCAATACCTAAAGAAAAATTATTTCAGGACTATTGCGGCTTGTTTTGACTTACCTATAAGCTCTGAAGCATACTTGCAGAACTTGAGGTGCTCAGTTCTTTTGTCTTGGAGTACAGGTTCCCTCATGAGAGCTGATATAAAACCAAGAACAAAACTCCAGATGAATATAGTGAACATATGATAATTATCTCATATTTTTTAGCAAGTCTTTAATTTCACTTTCTATACACCCCCTTTTAAAAAATATTTACATAAATATATTTCAGATACAACTTCTGTCATAATCAAAATTGGAATATTTATAACTGCTATCATTAATGACTTCATTATACATTCATTAAAACATAATTTTTTGATTGGTTAATAAACTAATCAATTGATAAAATTGATATAAAATTGATATAAAATATTGTACAGGTAGAAAATAGAAATCTTTACCTCACCCCTGCTCTATACTTCTAAACCTTTAGTTCAGTGCATTTCAAATGAACTGACATTTCTCTTTTTTCATACAGAAGCATGATAACCTTGCATAGGCTTGCTACATATTGATGTAACAATGATTTGAAAAAAAAGAAATATAATTACTTTGCAGTCCACTCCTGGAGAAGACAGGTAGTTTGCTGATAATCTGTCTAACAACCTCTGACCTTGCTAGACCACACAGAGCCTTGCAGGACATAGCACGGATACTATCTGCTTCAGTGATAGGGGTCTTAACTGTGAGCAAGTTAAGTAGAGTCTAAAGATAGAGTGAGACAGAAATAGAATATTATCAAATTATTCATTCCATAGTTGTACATGACATTAATCACATTTATGTAGCTAAAAACGATAATTAAGTAAACAACAGGTACAACAAACCATATAGTATGGAAAGTAAAGGCACAATACAGGAAAACTGTTCAATCTAGTATTTTCTCCCATGAACGATATCCGTCTTCAAATAATTTCACTTTTTGAATGAAAATCTTTCTAACTTTACCTTGATACCATTGTTTGTACGGACTGTCTCCCACATCTTCTCAATGATATCCGTTGAACTCCTGATCGATGTCCGATTCTTCTTCCCACCGTTACTCATGAAACGGCCCATGCTGCCTCCAAGCTTTAAAAAGAGGGAGACAAATTTATTTATTTAACGCCTCATTTCCTTCAAGGCACACAAGGGTACTGAATTATTCAGAGAGTAAGGGAGAATAAAACTGGCCAATAAAAATTTTGAGTTTGATACAATATGGATTTTTTTCAAATGCCAGACAAAGGGTGACATATACTCTATTTCTCTGTAATGGAAAATTCCATATTATCCTATGGAAAAATAAATGTAAGACGATATACAAAGATTTTCCACTTCAATAATCAGCAAATGTTTAAATGAGAGACTTCAACCTCTACACAAAAAGGTGGCTTTGTTACTGAATTATGTATGACTTTAGAATGACAGAAGTATTGATTCCCAAGATGTACATCGTGTATGTGACAAAAGGGATGAATGACATAAATACTTACTCTAGTTGATGGTCCACAGACACAGTTAATGATGACTTGCAATGCTGCTTTCTGTACATCAGGATCAGACAAAACTTCTCCTTCAGCTACTCCATTCACGATACTGCATGGTAAAAGTCAAAGCAACATTTCTAAAAAATCATCCCATCTTTAGTGTTTACTTCATTTACTTATCAAATTGTTTCTACAGATGACAGGGTATCTTTAAATTTGGTACTTATTTGATTTGTAAACAGTATATTGTTAAAATTACATGTCTAACCACCTTAGGATTGTCCATACTTACTTCATTCCAACAATTTCTGTGTCATTCGGAAGGACAACCTGTTCACACAACTGGAGCTGCCCTCTGTTGGTTACTGTGACAACAGCTAACACATCCAAGGCTGCCTTCACTACCTCACTCCTAAAATGAAAAAATTGAATAACATATTTGTTAGAAAATATTTTAAAAGACAATCCTACAATGCTAATATAGATCATAAGTAGCAAGAGTAACAGGAATACAGACATAAATGTAACATGAAACCATCATCCTCAATGTATACATTTTTTGTGTGTGATTCATTAAAGGTCATGTATAGTTTTGGTAAGCCCTAAAATATTTTTTGTCAGATTTCTTTGATTTTAGATGATAAATAGCAAGATACTAGCATAATTATGCTGCTGTGAAGTTTTTTGCTCCTCAAGTGAAATATTAAACAACTGAGAGGAAAAAAATATATTAAATACCAGGCCAAACAACTCCAAACAACGGCAGCGTGATCTACACACAATACATGCTTGCAAAATCTATGAGAATTGTGTGTATACTACACACAGTGACACACAGTGCTGAGATTGTTGTGCATCAAGCCGTAGGGGAGGAAGGGTCCTAGAGTAGAGCAGTATATAACATAGCCATGATCTAGCATTCCTTACAGATATTTACACTATAATTCACTGGAAACCATAGATGGAATACGAAATGGTCTCAAACATACACCTTTTCATACAAGAAGAACAGTACAAGATTATATCTAACATGTTTCTTTCCAATTTCCTTTTACTACCAAAACTGTACATGAGCTGTAAATTGACAAACAGAACAAAAAATGAATATCAAACTTGTTGGAGGCTAAAGAAAATAGACTTACAGCTACACGTTTACACCAATATATCTTCCCATGAAAATGATAAAGCATGTGACAGGATGGTTACCTAACATTTGCTCCATTGGCAATTGGCTGAGGCCTTTATTTTGTCAAAGATATAGGGTAAGAGTTTAGGTTATTACTGAAATTCAGGTTAGGTTTAGGTTTTTGTTAGGGTCAGGGTTAAGTATAGTGTTTGGTCCAGGTTGGAAATTAGAAATTTAGATAGTGTAGGAAATTGCCAGAGCATGTATCATACAACCAACAGAATTGACAAGGAACCAAGAATACCTTGCACTGTAGTTCTTCCAAACAGTAGCCAGGGCTACGATCTGAAGGAGGGGCTGGATCCCTTGTAGCTTGATGAGGGTTCCTACTGGAGTCCAGTGGAGCCGAAGTGGAGCCTGCTCCAGCATGGTCTCCATGTTCTCTTGGGTAGTCTCAGAGGTGACTGGGATGTTCTGATATATACATACACAAGATATGTGTTTATCTTTCTTTTCTTCACTTGACAATTGAGAAAGAACAGTATTGGTTAATGTACATAATGAGAAATTCTGTTCTTTCAAAATTAATGAACACTACTTTAATTGTCTTCCTATTTGCATTACTGCTAATCTATTCATACTGGTATATAGAGCCTCTAATCAATTTTCTTCTCCCTTTTTAGAAAAATTCAAAAAACAGTTTAGATCTCTTTTCCTATCCTTTTTTCCTACATCATCTTCCAAACCTTTGGCTTTTTCATCTTCTAATATTTTCTACTGTGTAAATGATTACACTTTCTCTACTAATGTCTTCTCCTACTTGTTTTTCCCTATTATCATCTTTCCACTGTAACATCCTAAATTTTCTGCCAAACCAACTTCTGAAATCATCCTCTTTTTCTTTCTCTGCTTTGCTTTTGGGTACAAAATCCTACAGATTCTCCTTCTAAATAAAAGAATGCATGCATGTCTATTTTTTACACCAGAAACCTTCATCCTTTCATACCATGTATAGAGAGGTACAGGTTAAGTTGGGTGTGTCTCTGCTTCCTGGCATATGACTTCATTATTCTAGATGTAAACCCAAACAAGTATCCATTCATACATTCTGGGCATCTTACCTTGTATGGAGGTATCGGCTCAGGTGGAGTCTGCCCCTGATTCCTGGCATAGGATCTCTTGATACTATCAACCTTAATGGCTAGATGGGTCTCAAAGTATCTCTTGAGGGCCAGGGTAGTGTGCTTGATGGTTTGACGACTGGAGAACACATCGTCATCATTCATATCAGAATTCTGGCCCTCAGGGTCTAGGATGCTTAGAGTACTCATCTGAAATACAAAATATACATTTATTTGATAATTAAACATAAAATAATTTGTCTTTCTTTCAGCATATCTCATTTTAAAACAGCCTTATTTTTAATATATTTTAAATTTGAAGAAGCTGCTCCCCATAGCGATGAAAATAATGCAATTTTACTCAAAACTTCTTTGCCACTGCAAGTCAAGTGCAACAAATGCAACTTAAATTGAATAATTTATCAGATGCAGGTATGCAACAGCTAAAAAACAATTGTTTTTATGACAGACATAATTCAATCTTGATGACACAAGGTCAAAATTGTGAGAGACCTTAAACTATCTGCACTGGGGACTTACTGTATTGAAAAGTTTGCGGAGGCCATCTTTCCTGTCAAAGAGATCTAGCACAGCACCAAAGCCAAGACTTGTCATGAGAAACATTGTAGCATGGCATCGTCCTGATTCATGAGAGCACTCTAACAGCCATAGCATGTAACTAGGGTAGAAATTCAAGTAAAGGGTGAGAATATTAGGCATTTTATCTATAAATCCACTCAAAACTACAGTTGCATAAAACCTCATGTATTGATTTCATTTATTATCTTTGATTACTGTGAAATTACAGTATTTCAGGGTAACAAAGATTATTCCTGTGATGAAATAAAGAAAAATGTATTATTCAAACTGCAATAGTTTGTTCTCTTTTTTAAAAACTATTGGTAAACAGTGCCAAAGCCTGATCAGCAATAGAAGACATACCAATTCTTTTGTCTCTATTGAACAAAATGGAGTTGGGAAATGGAGATCCAACCAGCAAAAGGAATTATTCTTGTTTAGGGGTATATTTCACTTTAAATAGAACATTTTACACAAAACAATTTGAACTGTCTTTCTCAGAACTTTACTTCATCATCTGTAATAGAACAGGTGCAGGCAGGAGACAGATGCGTTCCATGGTGTCCTCATTATAAGCCAGGTAGTAGAGACAGAGAGATACCCCAGTGGCTGCTATTGATGGGCGAGGTATCTCCAGGAGCTTCTGAAGACCATTCAGCTCTAAGAACTCCATGGCAAACTTCTTGTGGCAAAGCAGGGAGGATAGGTACTATGGGAAAGAGAGGGAAAATTGTGAATCAAGAATATCTTAATGAGAGTGAAATTGTATCATTTTGGAAAAGAATTTTTTTTTTTGCACTTTCCACCATACAAATAGACTGAGGGATCCAAATGACATCCATAATTCTTTAAAGACTTTAAAGTTTCAGAGCTCATGTCAGAAAAAAAGGGTGAATAGGAACAACCTTTTTTCTAAAAAGAGTTTCAGAGAATTAAGCCTTTCGGAGGGGAAAATGACAATAAGTATTTCTGGAGATATGCGCAACATGTATTGATGTTGAATCAATAAGTCTTTTTTAATTAATCTAGATGATCTTTTTATTATTTATTTCCTGGACTTTAGAAATCTAAGGTACTATAATAAGCAATGTCAAGAACATCATATTTTCATATTAGTAACATTCCAATGATCTTCAAGTAACGATGTAATATTGTACCTTGAGAGCATCAAATGTGAGTCTGACATCACTGGTCTTGTTGAGGTCAATGTAGTGAAGAACCAACTCCATGGATCCATTCTCAAACATAGTACCAAGAAGCTGTGAAGAAAAACCAACAATTACATGAGCCATACTGAAGTATCACATCAAATAGACTGTGAAAGCTGAAATGTAATACTGTATACAATAATATATGATGATATAATTTTATGAAAAGGCACACTCTGGTATATAACCTACCAGATCCATTCATCTTCCAGAAAATCTTTGCAATAAAAATCTTTATAATAAAAATCTTTATACTCTCAGTGTAATCTGTGACCTATCTTTGTATGTTGAATGTAACATATTTCCTCAAATTAAAAAACAACAACAAACGATTCCATAGACGCAAAGTGTAATAATTTGCTTTATCAATTATAGCATCAACCAGAGATATCTAATGCAGAATAACAATCATCATTACAAGTACTTTCTCAGTGAATCTATCAGTTTGCGACTCACCTCCTGATATTCCCCCAGTGGTGTCAAATACTGCAGAATAAACCTCTGCTGCATGATGGGGTTGAGAGGAAACATACACTGGGAACCAATGATATACTGAGACATTTCTGCCCAGCTACTGTTGCTAAGCTCAACTTCATTATCACTCAGCTTGGAAGACCTTTCCAGGTTGAAACCTTTGACTTTTGTCCTTCTACTCTTGCCCTTTGACACTGAACTTTTCTTTTTGACTGATAACCCATTTGACCTTTTCATCCTTTTAGCACTGCTAGTTCTGTCCTTGATGGTAACAGGGATGGATGTTTCAGTTTGTGATGTAGTTTCACATTCCCTCTTTCCTTTTAAGCTTTCAATGTTATTTTCTGATAGTTCAACAGCCTGATCTGTTAATCTCTCTTGCAAAGGGTTCATCAGAAGAGAGTCATCTTTTTCTGAGTTTCTTTCTTCCTTTGTTGAATGAGCTCCATTCTGGACGCCTGAAGTAATATCATTTGGGCTTGATTCACTGGTATATGATTTGCCTTTCTCTTCGCTCAGGGTAGCAGCACTGGGAGCATTTTCATCATCCATTTTCTGATCTTCCTTGATCTTATCAAAGCAGCCAAAGTGACGCTCTGGAACTTCAGAAACCGGGGATGTAGAGGAACTTCCTGCTTCACTTGCTGCATTCTTAAAACCATGCAATCGCTGAAGCATGACAGGAACCTGCCAAAAATACAATAACAGAGAATACTGAAGAGGACCTTACATGGTGTTTCAACAAACTCATCTCAAATCACAAACTATCCTCCATATCTTCATTCTATATGATATTCAGGCTCTACAGTATGAACAGAACTGAACAGTATCTTAACAACTGCAAATATCATGTATCAACAACATTTCTCCTGTTACTAATTATTAAAACACATACAAAATCATAAAAAATATAGGAGTTAGAAAACTATGAAATCCCACAGCAGGTCACTATAGCCACTTGACAAACAGAATATGACAAGAAAGAAATCTCAATAATCTTTGAAAGGAATTCTTACAAGTCTGGCATTGACATCCTTGAGGTTTCCAGCAATGTCTTGGACCTCTACAGCAGCAGCTAACAAACCTGTTGCATAGGACTTCAGAGGCTCTTCAGCTTCAGTAGCCCAATCAACAAAGCGATTCACAAAGCCATCCTGGAGATTATGATATAGAAAGATTTGGATCATAACATGACATTCCCATTTTAAAACAATAAACATGATATTTAATATAATGTCCATGAAAGCTGAGAAAATCTAAGTTGTCAAAGAAAATTAGAACTTCCCACCATCCGGGTACCCATTTACTTCACTAGGGCTGAGAGAAGAAGAGCAAGTAGTCAACTGAGTCATTAATTTGCCAAAGTCTATGTACATGTATAATACTTCAGCACCAAAACAATTTCAGGGACTCAGTTTTATAATTATGAGGGGAGCAATAAAAAGCTCTCCTAGAACTTTTAAGGAGAGCGGTAGGGGAGCACTGCAAAAAGCTCTTCTTCGACATACAAGGGGAGCTTTTTGTCCGATTAGCAAAATTCATGGAGGAAATACACATACTAAGTTACAACCAACAACCAAAGGAGACAAACTTTAACCCCCCCCCCCCCCCCAAGCTTTTTTTTTATTCCAGGGAAATGTTTTTAGGAGTAAAAAAAAATATTACTTGAATATTTAAATAAAATCAAAATAAATTAAAATGATTTAAAAAGGGCCTTTAATTTTGATTTTTTTTTCTTCAGAGGGCTCTGTTGGCTCAGTGATTGCTTTTAACAGAGTGTATGAGTGTGGGTTTGAGCATGTGTTTTCGTTTCTTTGTTTGTTGTTTTCTTGTTTGTTTTTTGAGGGGGGTGTTTTGATGAATATCAGAACAAAAATGCCTAAATCAACTTAGATAAATGCAATAAAAAAATAGGAATACCCTACAGTGCAGTTTGTTTAAAAACATCTACATTTATCATAAAAATAATAAATAATCAGGACTAAATTTGTACGCTATGCCATTCAAAGCGATATATTATAAATCAGTTATCATATACCATAAGTACATCAACACTTGTTTCTCCACCCTAACCCTCAAGATAGAGTCACAGCAGCTTGATCATCACAGTCACACTCACAAAATGCCTTGCACTAACGTAAAAATAACGATGTTTTACATTAAATACAGGGGAAATTCAGGCAAATAAACCCCACATAAATAATTTGTATCATTGTTCACTTTGAACAACACTTCTCAAAATCAGTATTAACCTCAAAAATCAGGATTCAGCTCAGAAAACCGCTACACTTTCATTGCTCTGCAAACACCAATTAACACATGTGGGACCTACTACGGTGAGTCAGTATTATGACAAACTTGATGCTCGTTTTGAACTTATGTTTTGCATTAAATACAGGGGAAATTCAGGCAAATAAACCCCACATAAATAATTTGTATCATTGTATACCGTAAATAAAAATACTCAAAATCAATATTAACCTAAAAAAAAAACAGGATTCAGCTCGGAAAACCGCTACACTTTCATTGCTCTGCAAACACCAATTAACACATGTGGGACCTACTACGGTGAGTCAAGTATTATGACGAACTTGATGCATGTTTTGGACTTCAATTTCGCCATTTTAATAAATACAGTTTTATGGAGTATTCCCATACCCAATTGAAGTATTATTATTATTTTCCCACATAAGCAGTATGTTTTTTGGGGGGTTTTTTTTTCCTCTGGAATTTTTATTTTTAGATTTTTATTTTTGTTTTGTTGTTTTTTTAAAACAAGACTTGGATAGATCGCGCGCACCTCAGCGATCGCGAGGCGCGCGATAAATCGCGCTACCTGAATTGGATTAAGGCGCGCAGCAGCGCGCGATTGCTCTCGCGCGCCTTAAAATCGAGTCCCTGCAATTTTTTAGAAATAATTTATGTAGAACTGAACAGAACAATTCACACTGAACATAGGAAATTATATCATTCAATATATAGAACAGAAGCCAGAATGTTCTAGCCGAAAATATAGCTGAAGTTTTACCCACAAACACATAATAGAGTATTGGTAGTAAAGTTTGATTTCAGAATCAAATCAATTTAAACAAAAAAGTGAATTAACATGTTAATAAACGAATACTGAAACAGATAAGATGTACAAGATTGAGGGATCTTACTGTTTCCTCAAAGATAATAGATGTCTCTAGTCCTTGAACCACATCCAAAAGTAGACGACATGCCAGAGTATTGATCTCCTTGTCACGAGACGACATGATGTACTCATTCACAAGCTACAAACAAATAAAGAAACATACTCATTTAGATTACTGGAAGATTCATTATAGTAAATGTGTTAAAAAGTAATAAATTAATATCTTATTAAAACATTTTCCAACTTTTATTCTCATCTGTTTGTTGTCCTCTTATCTATCTTCTTTCTTTCTATCTCAATGTCGAATTACGTTATTTACCGGGTACAGTATTTGATTTCTTTTTTTTTTCTCCTATAGGAATTGCCCAAAGTCTTGAAAGCTACTAAATTCAGCAAAATTTTCACTCTGAAATAGTTAGACTTCACATCAGGCTAATCTTTTGTCAATTCTTTTCTTACCAATTAGTATTTTCTTCATTTGGGAGAGTAGAAGAATACAAAGCATATATCTCCTAAGGTATCGTTTCAAGGGACGTAAAGCCATTCATCTTCAAACTTACTTTGGCCATGAAGTTATCATTCTTGAAGAGTGAGGTAAAGAGGTCACCTAAGGCACAGTTAGGGTCAACTCGACCTGGATGACGATCATCAAATGGATCTTGATCCAGCTTCAAGAAATTCTCGACTTCCATCTCCATGATTTCTGCCATTCTGTTATAATGTGATGCATACAAGGAGATTAATATTATAAAAAGTACTGTGATATAAATCTGAGTAAAACTTGTTGCGGTTGTTCATCAACCAACAAATCTTATCTTGCAACATGCAAGAGAGTCAGTAGAAAGCCATAGAAAGTATTTGGTAAACATTACAAGTCGATGATTCAATAATTTCTGTGCTATCATGCTACCCCAAAAAAGAGATGATCCCTCGTAATACTAGGAAAAGTTCAAGGTAATTAGTGTTGTATTGACCACATCTCTGATATCAGTAAATCTGATCATTTCAATAGGTTTACAGTCTTGCTAAAGCTGGGATCAGACCAATTATGAAGTGATATGACAGATTTGATGTCAATTTATGTTCATACTTCATCAAAACTTGGTTACATATGATATATTACATGAACAAATGTACCTTAGAGTTGCCCTCTGACATTCATATACTATTAAAATTTCACAAAACATATCTAGAATGTAAAATTTCAAATCAAAATTGATTTAAGAAAATCTTTCTCCTGCAGTAGAAGTTCAACATATGAATGTTGTAATATCTACAGCACAATTTATACAGAGAATTTCTAGTAGCACTACATGTAATTAAATAATAATTGAATACAATTTAGAGCATTACTTTTTGAGTGTTGGAATTGGTGATGTTCCTGAGCTTTGATCCTGTTCCCACTGTGCTAGAAGGCCATTAAATTTGACCTTGGATGATACCTCCTCCGTCATGGTTTATTCTTCTTAGACACTACCTCATGTGAAAGAAAAGAACAAAATCAATTGGTCACAGAGGTAATAAAGACTTTAAAATTAAAAAAGAGATTTGAACTTAACAAGTTTCTCTAAGAAGCAACTTCAATTAGCAATGGAAAAGAAATTCACGCATCATTGATATTTTGGATACATGTTATTTTCATTGTTTGTCTATTAATGATCAAGGATAATCGCTATGCCTTCTAGACAAGTTTTTCACTCCATGTATAAATGTTCCAACAAATTTTCAAGCAATAACTTGAAAAATAGTTTGCAACAAGAAATTTGTTATGTGAAAGTAATCTTGTTTAATGTCAGTTTAATGTCAGAGTTGTTGGGAATATATAGCATATTATAAGAAGAAAGAAGAGTTGCATCAACCGTCACTGTCACAGATGCCAAAAGATGGCTGCATTAACTGAACAGAACACTCCATATCAAAATAGCTGGAATCAATATAGGGGGGGGGGCACTTGCAAAATGCTCATACTTCCATTTCATAGGAGTCTCCTTGTATGATCTTTGAATTATGATGGATGGTTACTAGAAACACAATGTACTGTTTGAAAGCATAATGAATGGAGTGGTGCTATCATCAGCTGAAAAAAATCCATCTCAACAATCATTTCCCTTTCCAGCAGGCAAAAGAAATACTGAAAGGGTGGAAGGAAGATCCAAGGAGAATGCTAGATGAAAATTGTCTGCCTTCAGAAGTCAATGCACAGAGGACATCACTACGAGGAGACTGTCAGGAGCAACATCATAAAAACAGTACTTGAAGCACTAAGGGTAACAATCGATTTGGTGACAAAAGAGGCAACTTGCATTACAGCTGCCTGGAGGCAGATTCTGGAAGCCTAATGATGAATTGACAGAGCAAGCCACATCATGTACCACTACATCGTCAGATGGTGAGAACAATTTTGCTCTCCTTGATACACACCTTCATCAATCCTAAATACACCAGTATTGATAAAGTGGAGGCAACTGTATCATGAAGCAGTAGTAGCTGAAGTCAAAATTAAAGGATCTTTGTTAAAAGATGATCATGAAATACAAGGGAGGACAAACAGAAAGCTTCATGGCAGTAAGAAAAATGGGGAGTTCAATATGAAATTATGAATGTAAAATTAAGAATAAGAGGGAAGGAGTAACAACTGATCCTGACCTTTGCATAAGTATGATCAAAGACAATAATTAAGGAAAGGACAACCTGAAAACTTTATGGAAGTAAAATAAGTTAGGGACTACAAAAGCAACGTAAAACAAGAGGGAAACAGTAACAATTCATCACAGATGATGAAAGGGAAAGGAAAAGGAAAAGGATAGAAGAGCTGATACAATTTGTTATGGTAGGTGGCAAATGAAAACATAAAAAATAGGCTGGAAAGCAAACATTGTATTCAAGCTCGTTCATCAATAACAACAGTTATTATGCTGTTGGCACCTTATATATGATGTAGTGATGAATAAGGTCTTTCTCAGCACTCTCAAAGGTGATAAGTGCAGTCTAAAGAGCTATTGCCAAGATGAGGCTGACCTACATCACATTTCCCAGGGAAGAGGCAATAAAAAGAACACAACAGCACTTTCATGCCTATTTCCTAGTATCACTGGAACAGTGGATGGGACACACATCCCCATTAGAAGTCCCAGTGGAGCAAATGCTGTCTTCTACTTTAATAGGAAGAGCAGGTATTCAGTCAATGTTCAGGCAGTATGTAATCACAAAGGGAAAATTACAAACCTAGTCACCCAAAGGCCTGGAAGTGCTTGTGACTCGAGGATCTTCAATGAAAGTGATCTTAAGGAGCAATTAGTAAAAAAAATGGTGATAGCTGCTTGGTGACAATGGTTACCAATGCCTCCCATACCCAATGACACCTCTACTACATCCTGAGGGGCAGGCCACAACAGCATTATAAGAAAGGCATAAGAAAGGCAGGGGTGTCATTAAGCGCTTGTTTTGGTATGCTCATACAGCACTTCCCATGCCTTAAAACATTGTATTCAAGCTCTTTCATCAACAGCAGTTTTTAAGCTGTTGGCACCTTATATATGATGTAGTGATGAATAAGGTCTTTCTCAAAACTCTCAAGGGTGATAAGTACAGTCTAAATAGCTATTGTCAAGATGAGACCGACCTACAGCACATTTCCCAGGGGAGAGGCAATAAAAAGAACACAACAGCACTTCTATGATTACTGCCTCTTTCCTAGTGTCACTGGAGTAGTGGATGGGACACACATCCCCATAAAAAGTCTCAGTGGAGCAAATGCTGTCTTCTACTTTAATAGGAAGAGCAGGTATTTAGTCAATGTTCAGGCAGTATGTAATTACAAAGGGCAAATTACAAACCTGGTCACCTAATGGCCTGGAAGTGCTCACGACTCGAGGATCTTCAACAAAAGTGCTCTTAAGGAGAAATTAGTAAAAAATTATGATATCTGTTTGGTGACAATGGCTACCAATGCCTCCAATACCCAATGACACCTCTACTATATCCCGAGAGCAGGCCACAACAGCATTATAAGAAAGGTATAAGAAAGGCAGGTGTGTCATTAAGCGCATGTTTTGGAATGCTCATACGGTACTTCCCATGCTTTAATGCATTAAATGGTGTAACTTGATATTGTCTTTGCAGTTATCGTGGCCTGTGCTGTTCTTTGGAACATACACGTATCTAAAGACAGGATGGAACCCATGCTTTATGGTCCTGAAAGGGCAATCCAACCTTGATAATAAGATGATTTGTGTGAAAGCAAAAAAATAAGAAAAACAGGATGGCGAAAGTTTGAAAGAAATCGGACAAGGACTAAGAGAGCTATGGATGTTTGAAAAATGAGATCACTACATCTATGCGAATCTCAAATTGGCAATTTGGTGAGTCAATTGTGACATTTTTGTGGACAACTCTCCCATTTGTCGTACACAAAAATATCATTAATTTGCGATTTTCTTCGAGGCGCTTTTACCCTCGGGGCAGTACTCAAAATATATTGGAGATAGCATATTGTTATAGGTCCTCATGAACGAAAAGATTCTACTGAGTAATGCATTTTTGAAAAAAAGTGACATTTTAGTCATTTTGTGTGTTAGAGCGAATGGGGGAGTTGTCCACAGCTACATCACAGTGACATTACCTATTCGACCAATTTGAAATTCCCATATGCATAGTGATTACAACTTTCAAAAATTCATAACTTTCTTATTGCTTGTCCGATTTCGTTCAAATTTTCACCAATCTGCTTCTCTGATTTTTCCTCTTTCTTTCAAAGCAACTCGCTATAAAGGTTGGATTTCCCTTGAACCAGTTCAAATTGAAGGAAATCTTCATTGTAGGAGGTGATGTGTTGTCAGGACAATTTAGACACCGGCAAATTATCAACAATCACCTCCAATAGAGCGACACCTCTGTGGCCACCATCATTAGACTGTACTCCCAAGTGTATTAAATGTTGACTATTGAACAAGAATATGTATTACAATCTGGACTTCAACAAAAATGCAAAATTTTAGGTGAAAAAATTTTTTTTTTAAAGAAAAGGCTACAGGAATCGTCCTTTGTGGCAGCAAGTATCAATATTAAATGCTGAGACATTTTGCAATGAGCAACAATTTAACAACATCAAATTTTCGCTCAGTTTATTTATTTTCTTTTTTGTAATGATCATTACTGGCGACGACGAGCACTAATCCGAAGCATAGCATAGCCAACGCACACCCACGTCTTGGTCTCCCTACTAAATTAGAGTCTAATTTACATGTCCTGCATGTTGTTGGTGTCGGTCATGTCGGGATTCTAAGTTATGGTAGTGGATCCAGTTTCTGAACACTTTTCAGAAAATCAACAATAGCAAATAAAATATCAAAACGAATATCTGTCAAACTTACATAATGAATGCTCAAAGTCCTACAGAAAAAGAAGTTGATGGAATTTAAAAAAGACAACATAGATTTAATTACGATATTCCCTTCCGAGTGAACCCCTTCCCAAACGACGCGGCGTTTTGGTCCCTTGAAAAAGATACTGTATTTCCGAACGTGTGAAACCTATGAGAAAAAGACACAACCTTTGTTTCAATAGTGTGGTTTTCATACGCGTAGTCCCACGCGCATTCCCACGCGTATGAAAACTCATTTTAGGTGCTTAACTGTACGCATTCGGTAATACAAGCTGTTCGGAAACACTCATAGCGACTTTACTATACTTCGTGTGTAGACTCTAGGCTGTCATCCACCTCGACACTTTCAAAACACCCCTGCACAAAAGTCACCACCATTCACTCTTAATCGGCATTTAATTTACAAAAAACGACACCAACATATTCATGAAATTCAATAAATTCAACTCACCTATGTTGGAAAAGATAATTCCAAAAATGAAATCCGTAATTTACTGTCACTTCTGGCGAAACGGGGTATCGCAAGTCATGGTGTACATTTCCTGATCGCCGCGAGCGCTGACATCTCCCGCTAAAAAATACGGTCGTTAAAAGTTTGGTTCCTATCGCGCATACGTACGTCCCGATTTTCCGTGTGTGCGATTGTAGAGATCGATGTGCACGCGAAACCGAGTTTCGTTGTGGACAAAATTTTATTGGCCGATTTAGTCTAAAAACATCGGCAGCAGGAAAACAACATGCGATCGCGAAAAAAATTGGCGGGGATTTTTTAGGTTTTGGACATGATTTTGACTTTGGATTTTGCTGGAAATATCAGAAGTTCTTCCTAACGGCTATTTAAGCATGTTAAGGTAGCAAAGAGATTTGAAAGGAAGTATTTTAAACATTTATCTTACTTTTCCCCCCATACCTTAAGTACATGCGATAGAAAATGACTAGTATTTTTGCATTCGTCCCGCGTAGTGGTCAATATGACCACTATAGTATTGCGTGGTGTGTTCGGAAATACAATCCATGACTATACTCATACTAGTTAAGTCAAATCTATTTGTAAATCAAATGCCGATTTTGAGTGAATGTTGGTGACTTTTGTGCAGCGGTGTTTGAAAGTGTTGGGGTGTATGACATAGTCTGAGTGCACACATGAAGTAAGCAGACTATAATAAATTTCTACGAGTGGGCTATTGCTATGATTGCACAACCATGAGTTGACAACGATTGCCAAGTCGAGACTCTCGCTTTAGTTAAATCTCCTTACAAGAATACACACATCTGGGACCACAACCAAAATACCACGCTTTAGTTTAGACTATCTTTCAACTCTCTCATTTCAACAACTGACACATTAATGTCAATTATTTTGAACTCATAACATTACAATAACGATTTTCATCAAAAGAAAATGGAAACTTGATGTTACCTATAGAGAAGTTAAGTGTGGTTTAACTTGTTAACTTGTTCAACAGATTTTATCGCTTGCTTCTCGTATGAGCACGTGTACACAAAAGACAATCTGCTAGGTTTCGAAAGCTTCAAAAATTCAGTGCATGCCACCGGTACATAAATTATACTAATGACCACAAAAATGCTAAAACATGCTAAACTGACCCAGTGTTGTTTGTAGAAGGGAGCCTTTGAGGAAATCGGGGGTACATGTCGATACAGCCTGTGTCGACTATCTATTTTCTTTGGGGTTTGAAAAAAAAAAAAAACAAAAAAACAAAACAAAAAAAAACAAAAAACAAACAAACACCGGATTTTGAACAGTCTGGACGTTGTGTATTTTTTTTAAATTGTAAAGAATACAACAATTTCAATCATGAGGTAAGGAATGTAAATTGATTACTGGGGCTATAGGCACTGAAAGAATATGATTTCCTCATGACTTGAACCAATTTGTATTTATAGTAATATGTTTTTGCATGTATATACACTATGATACAGACTAAATAATTTTCTGTAAACATGAAAATATGATTTCTTTAAATAGTATAATTACAAAATGAGTGAAATCATTATGAAATTGTATTATATTGAAAACAATCTCAATATTTTGGGGTTCGTGAAATATTATGGAAAGGTTTATATACGTGCAAAAAACATATCACTTTATATCAGGGGCGAATCCAGGGGGAGGCCTAATCGGCCGCCCCCCCCCCCCCTAATTTGAAACCCAACTGGTATACCTTACTAGAACACAATAAAAAACTTGCCTCCTTAAAAGTGTACTTTTCCGGCTCTGTGCCCCCTCTTTTACAAAATCCTGGATCCGCCACTGCGTATATATAACTTGGTTCAACTTGTGAAACTCACATTCTTGGACAACTTTTTGAGAGTTTTTATCATCAATATAAACAAAATAATTTGTGAGTTGTGGACCAATGACGTCATAAACTCATGACTGAGTTGCCAAATTGTCTAGTGATTTTCATTGTTTTCCCTAGTTTTTCATGTCACTAAAAATTCCTTAATCAGTTCTTATTAGTTGTCCGATTTTCCTCAAACCTTCAAAGATCTGTAGGTCTGATTTTTCTGCTTCAATTAAAACCAAATATGATTTTGGGACTGGACTTCCCCTTTAACTGGGGACAGGCCTGGGCGTAAATCCCGGGGGATGGGGGTGTACATCCCACACCCTAATGAGGAAGGGGAGATTTTTTTTTCAATGATCTTTATTAATACATGAATCATAAATCAACATATCAATGAAAGTGTAGAACAAATAAAGCACATTACCATGTAAAATCTTCTATAAAATAATTGAAATTCAAAACTGTAATGAAAGCATTGCATGAAATCTTTTCAAATAAAAAGTTCAATAACAAGGAAAAGAATATATATCATATTACTGCATATACATTGTCCTAGCCTCCCTGTGCACGAACCCCTACCCGCTACCCCCCCCCCCCCCCACACACGCACACACAGAGTTTTCAAGGAAAAGACAATTTTGTAATGGTATGAGCATTCGGAAAAATGAAACTTCGGAAAAATTAGTTGTATATACCCCTTCGATGATAACTCTCTTTGATAATTCACCTTTCGCTAACTCACATATAGTTTGCATTAATAAAGGTCATCACATATGGGGACGCCTTTGTAATACTCCAAAATTCCATGACAACCAAAAAAATCTTGGGCCCCAAGTGGCAACGGTGGCGACATTTGATATTAATGCGTCCCCTCGGCCTCCTTTCCAAATCGTGGGGACGCCTCATCCTCCCCGTCCCCCGGATTTGTGAGTGGATATGAATATCATTTCATTATTTGGGAAGTCCTAATATTGCTATTATGATTATCTTTCAGGTCCAGTTTCCGCATTTTTCCCAAGTTAGAACAGTCTGCTGTTATTGTAATATTTCAAAATTATTTTATATACCAATTTAATAATTTATTTTTGAGAGGCAAGCAAGGTCATGTACCGTATATGGAGCTCTGATTCTTCCACCTTTCACGTGATACGGTACCTGTGGCGTATCTACGGGGGCAGAGGGGGCACGTGCCCCGGGCGGCACTTGAAGGGGGTGCAAAAAACGCAAAAGAGAGAAAGAAAAGGAGGAGAAATACAAGGAAAAAGGGACTTTGTTAAATTTTCTATACTCTGAAAATACTTTTTATGCACTTATATCCCATCTTCATGGGGGCGCAAAATTTAACAAGCTCCTGTCTTATGCGGGGGGGGGGGGGGGCAAAGCAACTATACAGAGTCAATTAATGGTTAACACTTTAAAAACGCCACTGGGGGCGTGAAATAGCTAGATCCTGAACATAATTATGCGAGGAAGCAAAGCGACCGAGCTTTAGAAAATTTTCGCATTTCAAACCCTGTAAAACACCATTTCTTACGCATTTTGTCCTTGACTGGTGCGCAAATAACCCTCAAAGACAATAAATTTTCTTGTATTTCTCCTCCTTTTCTTTCTCTCTTTTGCGTTTTTCGCGCCCCCTTCAAGTGCTGCCCGGGGCACGTGCCTCCTCTGCCCCCGTAGATACGCCACTGAGAGTCATAGAACATTCGAAAGAAATCATAAATTTGCCTTACAATAATGCCTTGCTATAAATTCCTCAAATATATTTTTTCAGGGTATTCATTTATTTTGCGCCCTCCAAATAGGAATGTTCAAAGTTTGAACCAAAAAATCTTTTGCTAGTTGCTGTATTCCCTTGGATTTTTTTTTCTAAGGGTAAAATATACATGTATAAGAAATTTCAATTTGAGGGTTGAAAAGGAAAACATATCTGCCACTCGGTCGCGTTACTCCCTCGCTTATTCAGTAATTCATCAAAAATCTGGGCTAACAACCCCGGTTTATGTGCATCAAAACTCATTTTCACGTCTTGCACGTAGTGCCATCATTTCTAAATTAAAAGCACTCATTAATCTGAGTTTGGGCATGGGGGGGGGGGGGCAGATTTGATAGTTTGCCCCGGGCGCCAGAATACCTAGATATACGCCACTGTACGGTACCGTACTTAGACAGTCACTGAGTCGGCAAATGTTTAGTCCATTCGGAAATCTGATGAGCTCATCATGCAGAAACTAAAATAGTCAGGGTTTGAAAATAAACTTCAAAGCACTATATTTTTGGAATGTACATCCATAGCTCTTCCATCTGACAAAATTTGTTCCCTGGGCTTTAAGGGGCAAAATGTACCCCAATTTTTAGGGGCCGTCTGACACCCCATCCTGGCGGAAATTTTTGACAGTTTTTGTGTTTTGTATAATGTCCAGTCGTACTACATGTACTTCGTACTGACAAAGTGGTTTGGTTCAATCACGGGAGAGATGGGGTGAAACCGACCTGACTTTGGGGTCTCTTCCGGCAGTGGCGGATTTAGGGGGGGGGGCAATCCCGGCCCGTGCCCCCTCCCCCTGAAAGAAAACTATGCATAGTGCCCTTTTTTTTTTTTTTTTTTTTTTTTTTTTTTTTTTTTTGCTTGCTTGCTTGCTTGCTTGTTAGATAAGTTTGGAGGGAAACTGGACCCCATAACTCCTCCTCCCCCACTGAGCGACTTTTGGAGGGCTGGCGAGACCAAAAAATACGGATCTCCCTCCAAGCGGTTTCCCAAAGTTGACAATCCTCATTTGTGTGCCCCCCCCCCCCCCCCCCCCCCCCTCCCCTTTTATACAAAATCTTGAATCTGCCCCTGCCTTCTGGTGGTCTCTTTTGGGGGCTAAACCCGAACCCGACGGCTACGGTCAGGCTGACAACCTTTTTGTCTATGAATTATATAATCAAGTCAAATCTTATGGGTAAAATGCCCCGCGTAAAATGCCCCGGGTAAAATGGGGCGACTACTAGTATTTCTGGACAGGCTCCCGGTAGAAATATTCCTCAGTATTATCGCCAGTGGCCATGCAGTACATCATTACTTTTTATCTAGCACTGCATTCATTATACACGCGGTCGTAAGACATTATTTTTTTGTCCGCGATGGTCTGCAAGCTCAAGGCCAACGGAAGAGATGACCTCTCAATTTGGATTGCAGTTTTCACGAGTTGTCTTGTCGTCGTCGAGGGCCTTCAAAATACAGACGGCTCGACGGGCGATTTCTCCATTGGTGGGTAAAAGTTTGGCATCATTTTCAACTTCATCGAGCGCAGGTCATCGTTTGCTTCTTCAGCGTAATCGCGATCGTGAGTAGTTTGCACATCGGCAGTGGCCGAAACTCCCCCGGTCATGCCGGTGATTGTTGATTCGGTCACTGCTGGTGGCCGCTTGACGATTGGCTGCGGTAGTGAAAATAAAATTGGAATGAAATCTGTTTAATATATCTTCGTATTGTTGTGCTTGTATCAAAGAATATATGGACTAGATATGATGGTGATATCTCGGTGCTTTGTAAATGATTTCTGATGAATTTAGTGAAACTTTCTTAACATGCTTAATTAATGTTAAATCTATTCCCAAATCCCAAACTTAATTAAAGTAACTAACGTTACTTAGACCAAAAGCTTCAGCTCTCTCTGAGTCTGACTCTGTACTGTCTTGGTTGTTCCTCTGAGACTACGTCTGGCTCCACTAACCTCCATATGGGAAAGGTTGACAAATGTCAGTTTTAATAAATAATTCCCCATAACAGACAGTTATTTCTGTCTATTCCCAAACATGCCAGAGATAACTGTGTGACTGTTTTTGTCTGGACTGAAATGAAGTCACACCAAATCATTTTTCAGGTGCCCTTTATTGCTCTAAAGGGCTGGTCACATTTATCCAATAACAATAATGATAACAAGATAATCAAGATTTTTCATTAAAAAATTAAAGATACACCCTGGCCTAGGGCTTCCCTACTATAACAGACATGATCATGATGAGCATACTCACGCGTACTCACCATACAGTCTGGTGTATGGCAAGGGGTCCTAAAATTAAGCTACGCAGGTCCTAAAGCTGCATACCCCGCAAATACGCGGAATGCGACGCATTCAATGCGCCAAACTTTTGGTGTAACTGAGCAACAAGATTGTCATATATGTTTGCCAAAAAGAATGAGTAATTTTCCTTTATTTTTGTGACATTATCATTATTTGGAAATCGGGTTGAAATTCACATCACTCAGCTTCAAAATCAAGATTTACATTCATTTATTACGTGTGCGCAGCTTTAGGACCCTTTTATTTTGTCGACCAAATTTGAAATGGGTATTGACATCGACTTGAAAATTAATCTTATTGATATTTCTCTGTCGTAATTTTCTCAGGGATTTAATTTAAGAGTATGTAGAACCAAGAAAGAAATTCACATAAATCATTGAAAAAGTGACTTTTTAGCCACTGGAAACAAAGTGCATAGGTCCCCCCATCATACCTTTCATTGAAAATGTCGTTAGCATTATCGTTAACAGACATGTATATGTGACGAGCCCTTTTAATGGCTGTCAGGGGAGTTGGAAGGACTCGAAGGAGGTGGAAGGGGCATTTTCGTTTGCTTTTAGTGTACTTACGATCATATGTCAGATGGAGATTTAGAAATGGACTGGTCATGCATAGTCAGGTGTAGTATTCTAAAAACTAAGTAGTTATCTCTATGTTAATAAAACAATATTAATTGTCATAACAAATCAAAATCAAGTCAAGTCAATGTCTGCACAAAGTTGGTTGCATTTGCGTAAAGTTAAAAGAGTCACCTTGCAAGACCAATGATAAGTGTTTATTCCTTGCAATTTAAGTTTTGTTATAACAATTAACATCGTTTTGCTTAACATAAAAGATAATAGTTTTCAGAATACAGCCCCATGTTATCTTGTTACCTCACATATGTGTGAGTAGGTCAAAGGGGAGGATGACACTGATATTTTGGGGGGTGTTAATAGAACTTAGAAGCAGAAAAAGTAGAGAAACAGATCTGTGAAAGTTTGAGCAAAATTTTATAAAAAGCAAGAAAAGTTATAGATCTAATTGATTAAACACAAATTGGCAATGTTGTGACATTTCCTGCATGGATCATTCCTATTTGGACTCCTGTACTAAAATTAAATTCACAAATTTCTATAAATTTTTCTCTGCAGAAAATATTTAATCATACCTCCACCCTAGATATTATCTTTGCAAATATGTTTTAACACAACCTCTGTATGAAAGAAATTCTATTCCCTCATCAACAAAAAAGAAAATTGAAATTTTATATATGGTAATTTTTAGTACAATTAGTACAAAGCAAACAGGAAAGGTCCTCTTTAGACTCAAGATGTATCTCAAAGTTGCCAATTTCCATTTAACTGATTACAACTTTGAAAATAACTTTCTCACTTTTCATTGTATTTGCTCAAACTTCCACTACCGGTAATCAGTTTTCTCCCTATTTTTCTGCTTTTATTAAAACCAACTAAATATCAAGGTGGACTTCCCTTTTAATAGTCACCCTACATCTTCACCCTTTCTTTTCACTGAGTACTTTAAGATATTCAGTTATGAAATGCACCTTTTAATATCTCTTGGAATAAACTTTAGCCATAGAAGTTCCCTTTTGTACTTTACCCATTTAGCTGTACATGACTTCAATAAACCATGAAATGGACATTCAAAGTCCTCCCCTCATGATCACTCAAACAATCAGTGGACATTGATCCATTGTATAATAAATCTTTCTGGCATGTAGCCCTCTATTGTGGAGATTCACCCAGTCTGTAGTTGACATTCACTACGGGAGTGACACCACCTTGCATCGTGATGTGCTGGTAATCATTGAGTAAGCTAAGCTCAGCTATGTGAATGAGGGTGCGTGCAGGAAGCTCAGTGAAGCAGGAGTTATACAGCATTATTGCATTGTCATTCCTACATGTATATCAGGGAAATGCTTTTGAGTTTTATATAGAAAGCACCAGAAAGCAGCTATTTTTAGAAGCTCAGGTTGTGCAGAGCTAGATGTATAACATAGCAAGTTATCTATACCTCAGGGAAGTTTGATACTGACTGCTCTCGGCCCTGTATATCATTGCCTGATATAAATTTGTCTACTTGATAAGATCTAGTTTACTAGGGTCTACCTGATTTGTTTACTCTTACTGTATTTATCTGAAGATGAGCATGGGTAATTCCCAGCAGAGTCAGTCAGGTTAGTTATAAATTCATTCATATTGTCTGTTTCTTTGAAAAATGTGTGTATGCTTTGAATGTTGGAAGCTGACTTCTAAGCAGTCTGCTTTCAACAAATCTGCCACATATTCTTCTGCTCCCATTTGCCTATTCTTCTTATCAGAGAACAACAGTTGACTGAAAATATTTCTATTTTATAACATTCATTATTTAGTAATTCATTCTTTTTCCATACTTTTACCTCTCTCTGATATTTGGATCTGTTCAATCTACATTGTACATGTACAAAAATGTAGGCCTATAGTTTAGTAGGGGTCAGTCCCACCGAGGACCCTCTGTCTCAAGTGTTACCTGCTCTTTATGGTTGGTTCCCATTATTGTTTGCATTTTAGGGAACATTTTGAAATAAAGCTCTAGAGATATTCTTCATGAAACTAATAGTTCGGATGGCAATCAAGTATCTCACAGATCTGATAGCTTGCCATGGTTTATGTTAGAAATGAAGTAAGTGGAAAGATTTAGCATACATGTAGAAACTGAAACAAAAGGATGACATGAATTGGATTCACATGATTTCTACTTCTAAAGGCTACTCCGCAGGTTTTAACTTCGCATGGCACTTTCACTGAGTGGCTCTTACATGTGCTTAACACTGGGAAACAGTGAGTGTGATGTCCCGAAATGATGATGATGATGATGTACATGTATTATGAGTGGGTTAGATTGTAATACTGAGGATTGTGTGTCATGACTGCACAGAACACAAAATTAGCCTTTGAATCCCTTTATTGAACACCAGAGTGCCTTTAGGATGAAGAGTTCAGAAAAATATGAAAAATTATGTATTTTCACTATTTCCAAACTGTATGATAAATGTACATGTGCAAGCAAAATTTTATAGCAGCCATCATTGTTAGTTTGTTTCCAAGCCAACTGCTAACATTGGAACATGATGGTTTTCAGTTTGTACTTCCTTAAACTGATTCCAAGATACACATGTTCATGGGTTGACTATTTGTTAAAACGTACAATGATACATTTTCAGAAAGCAGCTACCAATGTAACAGGAATATGAGGAAATAATATGACTTCTACTGATTTACAGTGTCACTCACTTTTTGCACAGTAGCAAATGTTTTTTTAAAGGTAATGAACAGTGTTGGTAAAAGTTGAAGGAGTGAAAAATAGATTTCCTTTGTTGGTTCTTCATTGTCTGATAATAGTGATTAATAGTACGAGTTTGTTGTTTACATAACAGCAATCATGTGTTTTATATTTCTTTACTATATATTTTTTTTTTTACAATTATGCAGTAATAATAAAAAGATCAGTTTACTAAACTCTCAAGACCTTAAGAGTTTTTTCATGGAGTGAAAAAATATATGAGTGGAGACTGGAGAACAATAAATACATGTAGCTCTGGAATACTCTGAAAAAGCTCTAGAAAGTATAACAAAATGACTTGACAAAATAGAAAAAAAGAAAAAAGAATGCTCTATGGAAATTCCACCTCTTCTTTAGTTTAAATTATATTCAACAAGAGCCCTTGTGATTAAAATAATTTGTTACACTAATTTAGTGGTGAAAATATCACTTTAGAAGGTTCGAAGTATTGATAATAGTTAGGCATTTAAGCCCATGCTGGGCAAGCCTTGAACAGGTTAGATCCTTGTCTGTAAGATTAATAAGAACGATATATGATCATGCTCCAATCACATGTTTTTATGAATGAACCTTGAACTGAATGATTGCATTTCATCAGATTTCAAGGTGATTACACAGGCAAAGCACATTGGACAAGGATGTAGGATATGTAGTCAAGAACCTACATGTGCATGTTCCTACTACCTTGTTCTCTATTACTTGAATTTAACAATTGGCATTTTAGTAGATCATGTGAATGCCATAGTGCGATCATATGAATGTACACTTTATGAAAATTGACATCACAAAACAAGATGAATAGATGGCCACTGTAGTGTAAAGTTTTGCTTAGTCCCAGTATAGACAAAATTTACAGCACCTTGTAAATGAATATCTTCTTTCATTTAAAGGGAAATCCAACCTTAATAGCAAGTTGCTCTGAAAGAAAGAAGAAAAATCAGAGAAGCAGATTGGTAAAAGTTTGAATGAAATCGGACAAGTAATAAGAAAGTTATGAATTTTTGGAAGTTGTAATCACTATGCATATGGGAATTTCAAATTGGCCGAATAGGTAATGTCACTGTGAAGTAGCTGTGGACAACTCCCCCATTCGCTCTAACACACAAAATGACTAAAATGTCACTTTTTTCCAAAATGCATTACTCAGTAGGATCTTTTCATTCATGAGGACCTATAACAATATGCTATCTCCAATATATTTTGAGTACTGCCCCGAGGGTAAAAGCGCCTCGAAGAAAACCGCAAATTAGTGATATTTTTGTGTATGACAAATGGGAGAGTTGTCCACAGAAATGTCACAATTGACTCACCAAATTGCCAATTTGAGATTCGCATAGATGTAGTGATCTCATTTTTCAAACATCCATAACTTTCTTAGTCCGTGTCCGATTTCTTTCAAACTTTCACCATCCTGTTTTTCTTATTTTTCTGCTTTCACACAAATCATCTTATTACCAAGGTTGGATTGCCCTTTGATATATTATGTGTGCTACACTTAAATGATTGCTGCCCTCTATGTCTTTAATTTTTATAGTGGATACAATCTGAACCAGTCTTGTTTATTACAAAATGTAGTAAACATACTGGATTAATGACTGTTGAGTTATGCACATTCTACCAATCCATTTCAAGATGAAGTTGGAATATTATCAAACATATTGATTGGAAAAATACCACAGATTTATTTCCTTAAATATATGGTGGGTGGGGTGGGGAGAACTGCCCATATTTCAAGTAAGGAGCGATGCCCCTGATTGAATACCTGTGGGACTACCAGTGTGCATTAACTTTGGTTGCCTTCATTCGTATGAAATTCAAAAATTATGTAGAAAAGATGGCATTTCAGCTGTACTTATTTATTGTACGGTTTCACGTCATAATATATGACAGATGAAATACCAGAGAGATCTAGAAATGACGAAGTGGCAATAATTCACCTCTGTGGAGATGAGGATAGATATTCATTTCAAGTAACCTTGACAAGTCACTTCAATTTCCATCACATTATAGCATTCCCAAACCTTTGGCTCACTTGAAAGACTGTAAGCATCATGATTTTGAAATATACTTCTTTACTTCTATTTTTGCCCTTTTCTTCTGCTTTCTCTTTATTTCAGCCCTTTTCATTTTGCTTTTGCTTTGCTTTTTTCCTTCTTTTTATTTCAACTGTGTTTGCCCCATCGTGCACTCCAGATTTGAATTCTTGTCTTGTTTGGTAAAAAAACTTACACCCAAATTGACCCATTTCCTCTTACATGTAGATAAAAAATGGTCTTATATTGACATAAGCTACCAAAGTGTTAATTTTTGGTGACATGCAGACTACTACCTCTCTGTTCATTGCTTCAAATTAGTGGACAAAATTGATAAAGTTCTTTTATTCTTCAGGTTGATTTTTCATGGTGAGGGCTTCCTGTCAAGTACTAACAAAAGCACTCCAGGCCCACTTAAACAACAAAAAGGATTTCTAATTATTCCCACCTAGTTTTAACACATCCTTTTCTGTAGGAAAGGGGGAATAAGTCCTTTGTCAAGGTTTTTTAAAGATTAAGTTGAGTTCTGTTCATGTGATTACATTGCGAAAGAAACTGTCCCAAAGCAATGGGACCTGTTTACTGATTTTATGCATACTTCTTGAACAAAAGTTTCTCTTGAAAACTTAAAAGCTAGTCAGAGGCTTTCCTGATATAGCAACAACTACATGCAAAAGGGATTCCATCCATAGAGATGCCATTATACATAGTACATGTAGGTGCACTAAATAGTTGGTTTTGGAGAGAGATGTATGCATAAATTGAAATACATTAGTAAACAGGTCTATTGGGAAAGGTACAGTAAATCATGTCTACATAAGAATGGGTGCTTATTGTAAGGTTAAATTAGAACCATCAAAATGATAAGAAATTGACCAAATCTCGCTGAAAAGCAGATGCACTGCCCATAGGATTGCACACCAGTGTTGTATGCCTCGAGGCTGGCCTCGTCCTCAAGGCCAGTCTCGAGGCGGAATATTGCGTCTCGGATGTCTTGAGGCTGGATCGAGGCAGAGACAAACGCAGTCATTTTCAGTGTTGAAAATGACTTTTTAATCAGCTAATATGAGAGTGAACACTCAGCCCGTAAGTAGTGGAAATGCGCACTCCATATTCACTGATATTGCAATGCCACCGTCGCAACGCAAAGCACAGCACTGCATGCTACTGCCAGATACCAGTTACTTGCATAGTGTAAGGATGAGATTGATGTTGGATCGTCAAAATGGGTGATTTCAAGTATGGTGTTGGAGGCTGGTGTTGGTGTTGTGAGCACACCAACACCAGCCTCTATACCGAACTTGAAATCAGGCTGGTGTTAGGATTGACATCGCAAAATATTATGCATATCTGGTAGTTCTAGTTGAAAGTTGGTGTTGAATGTCGTCTGCTGAACTGAGCTTCACGATTGATGTTGACAATTTAGATAAATTCACCTATTCGCCAACACCAACCCCTAGGGATTGGGAAATATGTGATTTCAAGTCTTGTGTTGGTGTTGGTGTTAGGCTTTTGCCTCATTTTTATTGTAAAACGGTTTACCGCGATGTTATTATGCTGTTCGTGATGTTCAGGTTCGTGATGTTCAGATTCGTGAACAGTATCATTGGAGATATTATGTTTTTAAAGAGTAATAATATTTTCTCTTTGAATTTTTGATATGGTTTTAGATTTTACATAATATATGATGAGATTTCACTGCAATTTCTGACTGATTTCGCTTCCTTCATCAAGCATTTTCGCGTGTAGTAACTAGTTTTGAAACTTTTGACTTTCTCGCGAAGGCGTGACGTCACTCTTTTTTTGTTTTAAGAAGTATTTTATTTTTCATTCAATGAACAAATTATAAGCATGGTCATATAATAGCCAGTACATTGTTTTTTTAAAAAATTTATCAGGATGTTGGAGGAGAAATAAAGGTGCGTTGACAAGTCTGTAAATGTCTTGACTCTTGATCGTATTAATGCTAATTTGCTTTCCTTAATAATTATTAATGCCATTTTTCAACACATATATTTCTAAACGATTCAGAGGGAGAATACAGAAAAAAGCATGCCCAAATACTAACTGAACAATTGAAAGGTCTTAAAAAAGACACAAAAAGGTCATAGTAAATTCAACACGTTTAAAAAAAAAAAAAATGTACTTGTTTAGTGGTCTTGGTCTCGGTCTCAATAGTCATTTCTCGGTCTCGGTCTCGGTCTCGGGCAGCCATGTCTTGGTCTTGGGCAGCCATGTCTCGGTCTTGGTCTCGGTCTCGGCTGAGCCAGCCTCGGATACAACACTGCTGCACACACATGTGGCATGAATGTTCAGCCTACACACTTCATTTATTTCTCGTCATATTTCGAATATGAGGGCATTTAAAGAGCAATCATTTTCAGGGGACATTTCTACTATTTTGTTCTTCCAAACTGACATAAAGGGAATGAGAAAGCGCACAAATTATTTGTCACCTTTCCCAGAACTCAACCTCCTCTTCAAGTTAAAGTAAATTAGTTATAAAAATGAAAAGAAGACTTCGTAAATGGACCAAAATAATAAAATGAGATGTCATATGTGGATGAAACATGTATTTACTCAAGTTGTAAAATGCTGTTTAAAAAATTAATCAGTTCAGTTGTTTGAAAAAGAACATAGAATGTGATACCAGTGGTGAGAAGTCTTAGTTTTCCTACATACATAATATTGATACATGTATTTGCTGAGAGAGAGTTGCTATATGATATATGCGTATTGTATGAAGAGATAAACATCTATGTTGATGAAGAAATGTAATGCTTTTATATTTAATAATAATAATAATAATACATAACATTTATATTGCGCTTAATACAATGTTTCTAAGCGCCGAAGTAGTATTATTACCCTGGCTTTAGCCCAGCTGCCCTGTAAGGCGCTGAAAGCATTCAAGGAATAAATTCCTACCAGGTACCCATTTACTACACCTGGGTGGAGAGTGACAAATGTAAATTAATGTCTTGCCAAAGGACATTAGTGCCGCGGTGGGACTCAAACCGCGAACCATGAGATCCAAAGTCCGGTGACGTATCCACTAGACCACGACACCTTAAAAAAGTTTTATATCTGGAGGGTAGAGAATAAGCTTGAATGAGGTTATCTTGAATTGTTGAGTGTTTTTCCGTGTTCTTCTTTTTTCTTGTAATTGTACAACTTTTTTTGTATTAACAAAAATAAATTGATAATTTATTTAGGCTTGAAATGTAAGCATACATCACTGGCATTCTTTCCTCCCGATGATTTGTCATTTTTATCATATCTTCCCTTGAACACCTCTTTACATCATCCCATGCTCTCTTTCTCAAGTGCATGGCCTAATAAATATCACCTTGTGTGTCCCTTTCCCTCCCTCACACACACATAATGTAACCCTCACACACGCCACACACTGTGCGTGTTTACCCTTAGTCCAAACCAGACACAGAGCGAGGGAGAGAGAGAGAGAGAGAGAGAATGAATTCTTGTAGCCTACACGCACCAGCGCTCATCTCTCTCTCTCCCTCTCTTGATCTCTCATTCCTCCTCCTACACACGATCCAGTGAGGAGCCTTTTAATGATCAGTGCTTGTCAATGTTACCTCTCTGACGTGAATTAGCATGTTTCGTTACATAGTGGATGTGCCTGATGGAGGGAAACCCATACCGAAAAGAAAATTCAGTAAGTCTGCCACGTTCAATCAAATTAGGATTAAATACATTGTACATTATTGATTAATTCTTGTTATTTGATGCCACGCTGTTTTGCTTCAGTTCAGTTGCAAAGGATTGATCTAATAGATGTGATGCACTCGTCCGCAGTGTGTTTGATGCATGCTGTGGTTGGTTCATGGTAACTGTAGACTCGTATGTAATGATTTGGGTTTCCAAATTGAACTCTTGTGGCTTATTTTTCTTCTGAGAGGTAAATGTAATGAAAGTGTGGTTGTTGATAGCCTGTGACATTTGATAGATAGAAATATACCAGGTTATTATCTCAGATCTGTATTTTCATGTTCTTACGCACAGAGCATATTGCTTCTACATGTTTACATGTAAGCCTATGTAGCTGACTTGAACAGGTGCATTTATTTCTGCTGTCTCACTCTCAACATGATCTCATGCTAATGTTATCTGAAGTAATGAAAAATCCTTGTAATGGAGCTGAAGCAGATATTCTGAATTCATTATGTTGAACACATGTATCATTAAGTACGTGTAGGCGTAGAATGTTCCCAACTGTCTCTATTTCAGTACATACATGTAGTACAGTATTCCCGATTAAATGTTCTGATAATATAAGTTGTAGTATCACTGAGTGTAAAAAATCAATAACAAAAACATTTATATGGGTTTGACCTAAGTTCTAGACTACTTTAAAGTAGCAGACCTGACATAGCAAAAATGATTAACTCATATGCATTCCTAAGATGAATGAACAAGTATGGAAGTTCTAGAATTAAAGGAAAATCTGAAAGTAGAGAGCAAGAAGGAGATGACTTGTACTTTTGTAAAACCAAAAGAAGATGAAGGGGATTGCTACATGTAGTACATCTATGTGTTTCGTTAAAAACCCATCAATTGTTAAAGCATTGGGCAGTTTCAGATGTGATCCTCCCAAAGTGATGCTGGCATTTATTACCAAGCTCTTCACATATTTGTCTGGCCCAACCTCTAATATTTACACATAGAGCAGTGATAGACATCACACGTGAGGCTATCGGAGCAAGCTATCATTAAGGGGAATGGTTGTTTGGCAACTGATAAGTGTTTGTGAAAAGTACAGTCCTGTGGGCTTTAACGTCAATTTGTATCATCGATCCTTACATCAGTACTTATCGTCTCGTAATCGATACCCTATTCCCATGATTCCCATATATTTGAGATAAAATTTGATACAAAGTTGGAACGTTCCCTATCAACTGAATACAAAAATATAAAAACAAACTGGAGCTACATGTACATGTATGATACTTCAAAATTTTGATTTTCTAAAATGTCAGGTGTGACTCAAGATTTATCTTATAGGTCCGTAGTATAATGCAAAATATTGTAGATACAAAGCTAATTTTATACTTTCTCAATTCTCAACGTTGATATGGAATACTTCATGCCGATTTTTTCCCCCGATAGTGGAGTTATTTTCTGCCCTCAGAGTGTTGTCTGAGATGATGAAGGCAGAGCCATTTTGTGTTTCCTGTGAAATTTACCAAAGTGAAGTGACTTAAATTTCTGTCAAACCTTTCAGTTTGAAGACAATACTCATAAAAAAAAAAAATATATATATATATATATATATATATAAATAGGAACTTTATGTCAATCCTGTTAATAAAATTGCACACACGTATGACTCTCTGTGCTGTGAACAAGGAAACTGTTAATATACATGTATCTTTATCTAACAATCCTCTTTGTAGCAAATAGAATGCAGTACATCATGTACCGGATTATATTGATCTGAACTGTTGAATGTCAACCAGTATCCATTAAAATTTGGTCATGAAGTTGAGAGATTGCACCTCTTCCTATTTGCAGATGGTATTCCCTGAATTATTACAGAAAAGGCATGTCATCAAACAAGATCAAATTGATAACTGACTGACCTTCATGTTTGAGATTAAACCCTTTTCTGTTTCCTGTACATGTGCTTAAACCTCTCTCAACAAATATCTAAAATTTATTTTAAAAATGTAAAAAAAGGAAAGATTCATAATAATGATTACAGCCCTACTGATATGTTTATGTTTGTAAATTCCATTTGCTTTTGTGACATTTAAAAGTGAATATTCAATTGTTTTCTGGTGGCTCAGCAGTGTCAATGCATGTAGTTTGTTTAGACTAATCCCTGACTAATTTGGAGCTCCCGCAAATATGCATTGGTTACATCTTTATTTTACATTCATGCAAATCGATTTGAGTACCGGTAGATACTCAACGAATTGATTAAGACCTTATCTTACCCATTCTATTGATTTTACAAGTTTTTGATTAAACATACCTTTTTTTTAAATTAAGCTAGGAGATAGGAGTTATACTTGTTTTGAATTTTTGAAATTTCAGAAATACTTTGACAAAATTATGAATTTGAATTATAGCTGTCTCTGTCAAGGTGATATTTCCATTACCAAAGACCTTTGAGAAGGAATGCCTATGCTCTTTGATGATAGAATAGAATATAGACAGTCAATGGTGACCTGTAAGGCCAAGGATGCAATTGGAATATTTACATACCATGGTGCTGTCACTAAATATTTAGGTTACTTGTGAAGTTGAGGAGTTTTTGGCATTGTGCGGATTGGATTGTCATTATCCACATTGTATATTTCCATACTTCATCAGTTCTGTGCCTGTTTCCTCTTTGTTTGTTTATTTGCTTTGTTTGTTGTTTGGTTTTTTGTTATTGTTAGTTTTTTTTTCTTTTTGGTTGGAAAAGGATGGGGAACCCGTAATAGCCTTTGAATTTAAAAAGTGACACACCTTTGGACATACATGTACTCCACATGTTACCTTCTAATTTTGTTTTTCATATTTATTAGGGAAATGCCATGGTTACAGATACATACTTTGATTATGTATACAATACCTTTGGCTACTGTAAACAACCCCATAGTAACATTTTCCACATAACATTTGGGACTGAATGCAATAATATTGCTCCCAGCATGGACTTTGCTTCCATATCTTTTGTTAACATAGTCAGATTTGTTAGGATTTGTTAGGAAAGAAATTGGAATGAAAGAAGTTCAATCAGGCTTACAAATAGCTGTTATTGCAGAATTCAACTACCTTTTTTGTTGCCTCTTGTGTGGGCAGATGTCAAACAGTATTTATTGGACTAGCGTTGAGGAAGTGTGAATAATTGTATACCAATTATATGATACCGGTAATGTTTATTATTAAACTAGAATAAGTTTTGTTCTTGTATTAATTGTATTGAGCATATATGCAAATGTAGCTTTACTTTTCTCATGGACTGCCTTATAAACATTTTTGATGCTCAATTAACCGGATTATGACAAGAAATATGGAAAAATAATGAAATTGTCTTGAGCAAAAACAAAGAAGAAAATAGAATGAAGTTACAGTGTTGCCTTCTACCATTAGTTGGAATCTTATGTTTACATGTAATACACAAGAAAGAACACAACGCAATTACCTAAATGTGGGTAACTCTCTAAATGTATATTGTACAAGTACTCCAAGAACTTTATAATTGACAGTCCTTGTAACCACACAATGCAGGTAACTTAATATTTGTCTAGTCTGGGACTGTGGGGGTACTCCTATTGTTCCATATTTCGGCTACATCAAATGTTTTCATGCATCAGGTAAAATCTACAGTGCATTTAACAACCTATTGAAATGGACTCAAGCTTCATGGGTATTGATTTTAAGGAAGTGTGGAAAATACAGACTTACCCCTGAAGTAATCTTATGTTATCAATGAAAAGATGATATTTGACTCCTTTATTTATAAAGAAAATGTGCAATTGGATTTTAAAATGCATCAGTCATTGTACATGTATGGATTTTTTTAAGCAATCACAGAATTTTACCTTTGATACAATTACTGGTATCCGCCTTGTCTGAATTCTATTGCTTTTACCGTATGATAATATTGTATTATAATGTACAACTTTTAATTTTTAAATACAGTACTCGTAACTTTCACCATTTTCAGTTCTAGATAATTCATAGTGTGAAAAATGATCAAATGAACCAATAAAGTGAAGATTGATTCTTAAATCATTACATTACAATTATGAGATTAAAAGATTTTATTTCAGATATATGTCTGTAACTTGTAAGATATGAAAATGCCTATAGTGATTCATGATTTATCTCTTTTGCAATGGTAAGACTATCACATCGTGGGCTATGGTTGGTATGAGATGGAATGACAGGAATGTTATGGACCAGCAAAGGTCAAAGGTCAGCTCTACAGAGAGGGGAATATGCTGTCAAGTAGAGTTGCCATCTACAGATGATGTAAACCTACTCCACCCAAACTGACATTTATCAGACTTTTATCAAAAGTTTATCTTTACTATTCCAAGATCAGGAAGATTTGAAGATGTTGTATTAATAAAATTTATTTTTTAATTTTTAGTTTAGTTGTTAATGCTCTCTTTTTTCCTGAATGACTGATGAGAAACATTTCTCAGAAAGTGTGCTCATAAGGCATTAGGCTCATGATGAGCTCATGTTGAGCTTTGATGCATTTCTCATATGTCCTCAGTCCATTTCTTTCTAGGATTTTAAGATCAGGAAAATATCACAGTTTTAGTTCTTCATTGCTGTTTCTCTTGATAAACAGTTCTTTTAGTGTTCCCAAGTTTGGAAAAAAGTTGCATTGCTTTTTCAAACAAAGTTATTTTCTGCTTATCCTTGGTTTGTTTTCAATTCCTGCTGTAATTTCCTGGTTCAGTATCAATAATTCTTATCCATAACCCCATTCACATTTTCTGTTAGACCGGTCTTAGCTAGACCGGTCTAACTGAGGAACGGTTTGATTGCATTCATGCACACTCTGCGTATTTTTACGTCCCAAAATTGATCAACAAGTCACAGGTCAGCAGGTCAAATTTTTCATGTGGAATTCAAACCGTATACTGCCTGCCTGATGCGTTTATCTTTATATCTTTCCAAGGCTTCTTTTTTTTCCACTTTCCTTTTTCTCTGTGTGTATATTATGCCATCATCTTGTCTTTTTTCAACTTCCTTTCTGTTACATTCTTTGTTTTCATCATTTTGTTGTCTTCTCTATTTACCCTTTCCTTATGTTATACTTTGTTTTATGGTTCTAACATTTTATTTTCTCTGTCTATCGTTATGTTTTCCTTTGTTTTCATCATTCTATCGTTTTCTCCTTTTACCTTTTCCTTATGTTTACTTTGTTTTATCGTTCTATCATTTCATTTCCACTATCTTTTCTTTTAATTTCATCATATTATTGTCTTTTCTTTCTTTACATTTCTTATGTTTTTATTTGTTTTCATCATTATATTGTCTTTTCTTTCTTTACATTTCTTATGTTTTTCTTTGTTTTTATCATTCTATCCATTCCTCTTTCTATCTTTTCTTATGTTTCTTTCTTTTCATCATTCTGTCATGCAGCAATTGCCTGCACTTATAGGAAAATCTAGGAAAATCACACATGATTTCCCACGCAACACACGCACACACTCACTTCCGGTTGAAGTAAGCTTTGTGATAGCTTTGTATTCACACTGCACGTTGGAGCAGTTAAGAACCGTTCTTATTAAGACCTGTTCCTCAAGACCACCTCCCGAGGTGGTCTTCTGGACCAGTCCAGAGGACCGCTTCTTAGACCACTTTTTGTATTCACACTCACCCAAGAACGGTTCTTGAGGAATGGGTCTTAGTTAGACCGCTCTAACGAATTCAGGGTGAATGGGGTCTATTTGACAGTTTTCAGTTTTCAATTTTATAAGGACAGAAGAAAAATCCTGTTCGTCATTCGTCATGTGAAGTGTACTTATTTTTGCTACATCTTTGTGTGAAAAATAGAGAGTGAGGTACCCCTTGAGATGACAGCTGCTTTTGTTTGCTCCTGTAGATTCTTTGGATTCCAACATATAAAAATTTTCTCTTTTTTTACTTGCTGTTACAGATCTGCCTTGTATCGCTTATCCTTTCTTTTTATATTCTACAGTTGTGAAGAACCCTGTAAAACCAGACATTTTTGCATGCTTGAAACTTTCGCATATTTCACAAGGGGTCGCAATTTGCCTAAGTTCCATACCGCGAAATAATAAAATCACAATTAAAATAACATAAAATTACTGCAATTCGCGAAAGTTTCTTGCTGCAAAATTGACTGTCATTAAAGGGGAAGTTCACCCCGAAGATTACTTGAGTTTAAAAAATGCAGAAAAAATAAAGAAAAATATTGGCGAAAGTTTGGACAAAATCCGTTAAAGAATAACGGAGTTATGGACTTTTGAAGTTTTGATTTTGTGACGTCACATGCGAGCAGCTCCTCCATTATATAATGTGATAAATATTCCATAAAATACAGTTTTCTCAGAAAATTTAGAATATTTTCGTCTGTGCATTTGATATATTGTCAGAAATGTTATTCAATACTAGATTCTGAAAAGAAACAATATTAATTTATCGTGGAACGTAAAAAAAAAATGTGAATATATGGAATATTTATTACATGACCAATGGGCAGCTGCTCGCATGTGACGTCACGAATCCAAAACTTTAAATAGTCATAACTCTTTTATTATTTGACCGATTTTCATCAAACCTTCGCCAATATTTTTCTTTATTTTTTCTGCATTTTTTAAACTCAAGTAATCTTCAGGGTGAACTTTCCCTTTAACAATCGTAAAAGCTTGCTAAAGTTTCTGGTTTTACAATAAAAATATTTTAGTTAAAGTCAGAATTTGAAAATTGTATTTTTACAACTTTCAATCAATAGTGCAATATTTTAATGTAAATTTCATTCACTTTTTTTTTTCTAAGTTACAAGAAAAAGGATGCACCAGTTCATGCAGATACATTGTATACTTGATTAGACTATTTTTATCCCAAAAGGCTAGCTTTGACATATGACTGCAGCCTGTACTGTCGACAGACATAGATTGTAGATAGGCATGAAGAGTGACAGTTGTTCTACTTTTGTCCCAATCGATGACATTTCTGCTTTCCCATGTGCCATTAAATCAGCATCCCAGTCTTCCCAGACAATTAATGGCAGTAGTGACAGTCAAAGTTGTTCTTTTATTTACACTGTTTCTGAAATTCTCTGCAATACATGCACATTGCTGACAAGTGTTGTATTGATAAGGAATTACAACTATTATGATCTTGTTTGTTTTTCTGTACTCTTTAAAAATGATCTGGTTTTTATTTTTTAAATCTTTGTAACAGGGCACATGTTCATCCTGTATTTCCTTATTATTATGATACTGATTATATCAGTCTGATTCTACTCTTTTTGTTACTATTATACCAGGGCTTGATGCTAATAGGGGTCAATTGTATACAGAACTCCTCATTCTGAACCCCCTGGAAAAATGTTAATATGGAGCCTGTGTATATGTACATGTAGGCAACAGTAAAGGCCATTTATGTGGAATCCAGTGGATAGAGAATTGACAGAGGGACACAGACCCCGTTCTCTCAAGGGAAAGTGCACTCTAGCATGCGCTAGATCATGCCACCTCTAAGGCAAGAACGTGGCAAAATCGTTTCGGCGCAATCCATGGAGGTCCGCGGCGATCCCAAACCGGACCAATCTCGCAATGAGAACGGGGACATAGTAAAGGAAAGCTATAGATAATAATTTTTTTGCCTTTTCTGTGCTTGTTCTCTACTGTTTCTCAAACCAAAATGAAAGATATTTAACAAATTGTTGTTGGTAGTATTTAGGATTTTGTTTAATGCAGGTCAGTCACATCCACTGATTCAGTTGTAAGCACTAAACATAGAAATAGAGTGGTTAGTTCTTGGCTGAACTACTAGTATTGGAATATACATTGAGTGCGGTAGGCCTACATGTATACTGTACTGTTTCAGGCAAAGCTGATATGTGAAAGTCATCATTGGTATTACACCTGCTGTTTGAAACCCTACATTCCCTTCTAATTAATACGCCATCTTCAACGACTCAAGGAAAGCAGTCTGGATACTATGTCTCATCCTAAATGACTTTGAAGGATAATTATCCACCAATTAGTTACCTGAAAGGCTAAATGTACTATCCAAGTGTCTTAATTACATTATTTTCATAATTTTGGGGGGTTAATTCATCTTGCAGAAGAAGTTTGAATGAATTTAATCAGGGCATCCTATTTAAGTGGCCTTTGGCAATAATGTTGATACATACATGTTAGTAAAGTTTTTACAATGGTATTTCACATAATAGGCTCTATTCAAACATAAATTTTATTTTTGGAAGCAATTTCATTATGAAAACACTTGCTAGTGTGTGATGTGTTCATGTGCAAATTCAGCAGAACACAAAATTAAAAGATATGTAGTGATATGAATACTTTATACTTACGTCATATGCTATGAATGTTCATTAGGCTTTGACATGTTTGACACATGTTTTAATACAAACATCCCAGGATGGATTATGTATTTTGTCATAACAACATAATCACTGCAGTATGGGTCCTGAAATGTCACTGAGCTTGTACTTTCACTGTTGTTTTGACAGTTGTCTTGTTAGAGCTGGGCCTTTAATTGAAGAATCAAAATTCCTTAGGCGGTTAGAGTACTTTCTTTTCCACTCGAGTGCATGGGATAGCAACTTTTGTATACTTTTTTTGATGATTCTAGTTGACTTCAATAACATAACACACAAGGAGTCATTCACCCTCGCAACTTTTTCCACTTCATCACACCGTCATTTTGGCAGGATGGGACCCTACATGTAGTCTCTTTCTGTAAACCCAGTTTCACACAAGTCATAAAGAAGAGATTGGTGGTCAAAATTGAGGGCATTTTGGTTCCTCTTTTAATCAAATTGCCTTACAGAGGAGGAGCATGAAACGTCTTACATATCAGGTATATTGACCCCTTTGTTCGGGGGGGGGGGGGGGGGGGAGGTGTAGCTTTGTCTGTATATCAAGTTCCTTCAGCAGAACTTGTCAGCAAAAATATGGAATTCTTGTTTACTTGTAGACATAACATGTTACTGAATATAACTTTCCTCTTCAATAAAAATGTGGCTTCTTCAAACCAGTTTAAACGTTGAGAATGTCCTCTTTATAGTTCACCTGTTATCTGTGCCCAATAAGACACAAATTGGCTATTAACAATGATTTCATGAGCAGTTGATTGTTACTGTTACTTGCATTAGTTCAGAGTTCAAACTTACATCACACAAATTTCTGTTACAGTGTCATTAGGGTTTGTGCATTTAGACTAGCAGTTAATTTGTCGCTTTTGATGAGATGTGCGTTTCTTCATTGTGGCCATATCTCCAGTTTCTGATTTAATTAAAAACCCTCTTTAGAGAGTGGGATGGTCAAGATTGGCATGGTCCAATTACCCAGTGTGCAATGCACCATGGGCGTCATGTGACACCAATCCATTATGCGAAGGATTTATATTTCATTCCTAGAGGCGATGCTCATGGATCAGGATGTTTTTCTGGCATTAGAAGTGGGATCATCATCGAATGGAATTGTAGGGGCAAAAAAGGACTCATGATTGATCAAAATGTTTAGGATTGTGGGTCCGTGTTTAGAATTGTTTATACTATTGATGAATGCATAGCATGTAATGGAGATTTCTTATATTTTAAAGGGGAGAGGCATAGCTATTTCAAAATGAATAAAAAAAGTATATCACAGAAAATGCAGATTTGAAATTATAATCTAATAATATTATATATGACAGTCAAATGTCAAATTTTTAGAAATCGATAACTTATAAATCTATAACTACTGATATTGAAATATTTAAAGATACAGATTTACAAGGACATGTTTTAAAAGTTCCTTTACCATATTACTTCCCTAAACTTTATGTTTACCCAAATCCCTTGAATTTCAAGTTTATTCATCTCTTTAACAATATAATCTTGTCCCTTTAAATTTGCATATGAAGTATAATATTTCACTGATGCCCATGCACATCAGTTTTCCATTGTCCACTTGCACTCATGTACACCAATATCATATGATGTTTATGCAACAGACATATGGGCTTCGGCTTGTTACAAAGCAATATTCTTTGTGTAATCAAAACACGTCTAGGGGCTTATGGGGGAACTTTATTATGGTGAAGCCTGATTAGATATATATGAAACCAATGATTGCCATCAACACACATAGATTAAAATTGGTTATCACCATAATAAAATAGATTGCCTGATGGTATTCCAATTTGAAAGTGAACAGTGTACTGTAAATTTAACATTTTTGATTTGGGATCCATTGTTATTACTTTCATCATCAGCATCGGGTCATGAATAATTCCTTTCTTATTCGTTGAACCATCCTTTTCATCCTAAAACTCATCAGTCCACACTCCACACTGAAGAGTATATGCATACATTTTGTTGTACTATTCATCATTTACATTCATAAACTTCTCTAAGGCCAATATCTTCTACAGCTTGTCTGTCATCAAATATAATTTGAAAGCTGTTGTTATCTGTCATCTCATTTCATATTGCAAATATTATGAATAATGCTTATCCCATCATTGCAGTTTTTGTTTCCTGTATCTTATGCACTTCTGTTGATGCAGAAAAAGCACAAAAGTGCAAGTACCTTGTGGATCTTTCAATTTATAAAAGTCTCTTCTGGTAAACAATTTTTCAATTTGGCAATCAAGACCTTGGATTATTTTTGTATGATGTTCAAAGAGGTTTGGAATGACATACAATATAATCCTTTTCCAGTTTCTCTTACTGGGCCTCCATCACCATCCATTTGGGTCGGCTGATCCTCTGATAGGAGACGACATTTTGATATGAGATCACATCATGTGCAACTAACACAATCCACTCTGCTCTCGTCATGTAACATTTAAAGTTGCATGCAGGATTTGGCCAGCCAGTGCAAAGGATAGGGATTTACAAACGTACATGTAACATCACCCGCTTTCACCTAACACATTCTTCAGTGTAGTTTATTTATGTTTGTTTCCTAGATTCCATTGTTTGCAATGTCGTTCTGAGGTATCGTTAGAATCACCTTCAAGTGAATTGCTTTAAATCAACAAGCACATGTAGAAAGCTTACCTTATTAAATTCTAAGTGTTTTTTGAAAGTTTCTACTATCCTATTTATAAGTGGCATTTTCAGATGTACCACAATTTGATGAGGATCATGTGTTGATCAAATTTTGATTTTATACACCCTCATAATCATTATACCTCAGTCACATCAACAAGACCGACAACATACCGAACAAAAAAATAATGTTACCAGGAATAACGAAGGATGGGTCAGTTTGGAGTCAGTTTGGAGTCAGTTTGATGGTGTAACTGTGGTGTTAGAAATGACCCTTTCCATAAGTACATTGACATTCGTCCCACTATTCTTGTGAGTTTAATGGATGTTGGTGCACCCGTATCAAACTTTAGCGAAATTTCATTTCATTTCATTTATTTATTTCCAACATAAAAAATCAATACAAGTCAGTATAATAAATAATTGTGGCGGGATCATGGAAAGCACAAATAGGCTTGTTAAAAATGACCCCTTCATACAAAGTACATAAAAACAAAATTGTAAGAAATGATAGAATATCAAGTGTACAGAAGTTCATAACACTAAAGAAAGGAAAGAAGAAAAGACGGGGAAACATATACAATAATCTAGTACATTTAACATTGTGAATCAAGAATGATGTGTACATGTACTGACCAGTAAAAGAATCTTGAATAAGAAAATTTTTGCGAGACAGCGATATGGAGTTTTACACTTTATGCTCTTTGACAAGTGCATTAATCTTTGTACAATTTGCTGATGGCCAAAATCAGACCCTTTTAAAAAAATTTTAAAAATTGTCTTTGAAACATTATATGTTCATTTTTTATGACCCCTTCAAAAATCCTTTAAATTGAGGTAAATGAGGAAATAAAGTTGTTATTGGTTTCAGTCATTCAGGAGGAAACGTTTTAAAAGACTTATTACTTCTGTTGCGAAATAATCTTAATGTTTGGTATCCCTATATTTCTTGTTCAAGATATGAAATTTGTGATGGATTATTACGCACTTTTGAAAACTTGCATGACCTGGTTTCCTTTGTGAGCGAGTTTTGTATAAGAGTGAAATTCTTTGGAGGTTTCAAAACTTTATTAAATGCTTGAACTCTAATGTCCCATAGAGTAAATATTTGCACAAAGGCCTTTCACATTTTTGTGTATATCACATGATAATGGTTATGGAAGGTAATATTACACATCTACATGCACTGAAAGTGAAAGAATTATGGCTTAATTTATCTTGAAAACGGGCCTTCACATTTATCTGTGATTTAAGCCAATAGTTTTCAAATGAATGAATCTTATTTCAGTTCTGTTCTGAACAGGATGTATCGGTAAATAAAATAAAGGAAGGGAATAGAAGTTCATATTCATGCTCTGTTTAGTATGGTATGCAATTATTTCAATCACCTCTGAATCAGTTTCTTTTATCTTGGTTAAGGTAATCCTCTTCATTCATCCTGCTTTTCTCTTAGTTGTACTCCTAAAAAGTGCAACCGAAAAAACATGACAGTGTTCACATTTCATCAGTGTTTGTGTGGAATGCCAAACAGCCAGGTATGCAATTTAAGTATCTTTCCTTGGAAGCATTTTCTCCCAAGCTCTCCCACGTTCTTTATGAAGGTAGGATAGTCAAGCGATTCCACGTTTGGTCCTATTATGTTACCTTGATGATCCAAACCTGCCATACTTGAGCTGCCAATGTCGTTCCTGACTGACATTTTTTTGTCAGTATGTGTTCATAAGTGAGTGGCATGATTAGACGTCATATGTAGACTCAGGCTGACAGCTGTTTGCTTTATTAACCCTCTCTGGGAATGAAGCCATCTTGAATAATGGACTGGAAGAGGAATCCATTTATCTCATGTATTTTTAGGGGGGAATGGGGATTAATTCTTGAAAAAAGAAAATAAAAGCAATTCAGGAGCATCCCTTTTCTTAGAGTAATTAAATATTAATGTTTTATTTCTTATTATTTTTCACTATACTTTTCTCACTTGATCTGTATTTCTCTACAAGCCATTATCTGTCTTCTTTCTTTCTTTCTCTCTGCTGATGATGCATGTACATGTACGTGTATCATACCCATTATTGTATTGAATGTCCTTATATTCTTGGAGAGATTTTCCTCTGTCTATTCAAATATGAAAGTGAACTTTCATGTTTTGCAAGGACTATTTTCAAGCAATTCCTAGATATCCATGTAGACAAAAGACCATTTTTGTACGTAAATGCAGAAATATGGTATAGGTTTTGATCAAAACTACTAAACTAGATCTTTATTTAAAGATGTTTTATATTTCATGAGCATGGGCAAGACAGTAGAAAGTACAATCCTTCTCCAGAAGAGGTTTTCTACTAATGGATTTTTTCATCTTCCCTTCTCCAGCCTCTCTGTATTGAAACTAATGCTCTCTTGTGCTATCTTTAACACATCTTCCAGACACTAATTCCCCAGGCAATTCAGAATATTAAAAATATATAGACTATCAACAGCGCCATCGTGCCAAGGCTGTAATGCTGAACACGAACGCTTCCTCGTCCATGTGTACATTTACTGCCCAATCTCCAGTTTACAGTGTGCTTTTAACACTCGGATGCTGTCCAGAATGTCACATATTCATTACTCACATGCCGCCACAGCCAGATGCCTTAAACGTATTGTAAATTACTACAACCATTTGGTAATTGCATTGCCAGAATTCCTTGTGGGTGTGGGAGTTAGCTCAAGAGTCGCACTTACATTCTTGTCATACATTTGCGAAGCTAAGAAGAATTACCATCTACTTATGGCATTAGTGATCCAATATCTATACCACAGTTTATTTATAGTATCTAAATCTGCACTATTTTGAGTGAGATTTAACTCTTTGAATGCCAGAGAAAATATTATCATATGGGATTTGTGTAGATAGATGTACCAGTAAACAGGCATACATTACATGGACATAAACATTATTGACATTACTTGTTTATGAATTTTTTTGTTTTGTCTTGTTTCCAATTTTCCATGAAGGCTTCTTATCAAGGCTACTTGTCATGTGCTGCTTTGAAAGAATAAACATATGATGTCACTCAAATTTCCAATAACACTTCCACTTGTGGCCCACTTCTCTTGTTACATTCAAGACATGTTTGGGTGGTGACAAGGTTTCACCTTGGGGATGTTAGATTTTGTCTACCACCACCTTTCTGATTCACAAGATTGTCTTTGAACTGCACTATGCCCAGTTGGGATAGATATTTACATGTGTGAGGAAGAAAATCTAATTTCTAGCTCTGTGGTGTCTGGACTCTGATGAAGAGTGGGAATAAATCAATAATATCCACATGCTGTGGGTCGGTACATATACATGTAGGTAGGCCACCCAAGAAAGAAGATTTTAAAGGGAATCATTCCTACTTATGATGTGTTTTGCATTGATGTTGACTGAACACTACCGAATGCTCTAGTTCTCATTTAAATATTTTAAGCTCTCTATTATGCATTTCCTGAAGTTTAAAACTATATGCTTTGATATAGAATAAAATTTTATAACTTCATGGTTCATTTATTCATTTGTTTCTCACACTGATGACTGAGTGTCACACATTTGTTATATTGTTATAATGTTATTTTTTTAAAATAGTGTCACAACTATATACAGTGTTGTGAGATGATGTTCTTTTCTGTGGTTTATTTCCTGTTGTTTTAAAACAACATGTTTTACCTTGCCACAGGAATGTAATTTTCTCAGAAAAGCCATGACATTGCATAAACTAAAAGGATGTGACTTGTCATATTAAGAACAAACATATGGCAAACAAATATAGAATCATCAATATGTATGAATTCAAGCTCGAACCTCAGTTTTTCTCTGATCACAAGAAGTCAAGAGTAACCATAGATATCTTCTTCTTTTCTTTTCTTTATCTCTGCAGGAAGCAGCGAGCCTGAGAATTATGAGGTGAAGTTCACTCAGGAAGAACTGAAGCAGAAACTGTCTCCTATGCAATACCATTGTACACAGGAGAGAGGCACAGAAAGGTACTAATTCTAGAACTTTCTTGGGATTGTACATATGTTAAAGAGAAGGTGAAGTTCTGGGAAAGGTGAAAAATCATTTGTGAGTTTTCTCATTCCTTTTATGTCAGTTTGGAAGAACATCATAGTAAAAATGTCCCCTGAAAAGGATTGCCCTTCAAATGCCCTCATATTCAAAATATGAGGAGAAATGGCTGAAGAGTTCGGGCCGAACATTCATTCCACATGTGTGTGCAATCCCATATACCCATTTCTGTGTGCAGTGCATGTGCTTTTCAGCGAGATTTGGTCAATTTCTTATCATTTTGATGATTCCAAGACCTCACAATATACACCCATTCTTATGTAGCCATGATCAAGTTCCCACTGGCTTTGAGACAGTTTCTTTCGTAATGTAATCATTTGACCAGAACTCAACTTTGTCTCTAATGAAATGTCTCCATTGTTCTTCATTCCCTATCAATGAATGTAAATCCATCTCAAGAATCATTATGTTATTGATTACAATCCTGCGTATCAAGAAATGCATACCTTTATTAATATACGCAGCATATGTTTGTTTTATCATTCTATTTTTCAATTTCACGGTCCTCATACCTTGCTCATTCTTGAATTCTTTATCCCTCATCAGTCAATATCTTCACTAAATTTGCCACTTGTATTTCTTTTTCTCACCCTTTTCAAAAATATTTTTATTCTACTTCACTTTATATTTTCCCTACTTGCTTGCTTGGACCTATTCTCTCTATTCTATTTATTCAATTCAAATTTATTTCGCTTTGCAATAAAAAATACAAGCAATATGAAAATAACAACATTACATTCACAGAGTAATAAAAGTTTTTTAAAAAGGACAGTAGAAACGATAGTAACATGGATTAGAATATTTCACATAATTATATTGCAAAAGTGGGTTGCAGCCAGAAAGGAAAGGCCCTTGTTGGATGCCGACCCAGGAAAATATTTCTATATTATTCACCCATGTCTTACCCTTTTCACATCTTATCTCTTTTTGTATATCTCACATCTCATATTTCATCCAGCTTTTCTTTCCCAAGATACTCTCTCCCCATATCTCCCAAGTAGACCATATATTTTGGAAATTGAATGTTATCTGGACTTCTGAAGGTATTTCATGTCATGTTAAGTTAAAAGATATTTCTGTATCCTATCTTTTCATCTTCCTCTTCTTGTGATTGTTCAGGGTATTCTCTCAGGTGTACCACAGAGCAAAGTGTGTGACGCATTATGTAGGCAAATGTCTTTTGCATGTACACAGAAATTCTGTAAAGCATGACATCATGGAAACCTCTCAAACAAACACATTTTAATTGTGTTGGTTTAAGATTTTAGTGAGGTCATGCCTATCTGATTAACTTGATCATAATGAACTGATTTGCTTTGTTGTGTTGTAATCATGCTCAAACTGTGTATGAAACCCTACCCAACCCCTATTTCCTTAGAAACAGACATGATAATGAAAATCGCTGATATGATTATGATGTCAAGAGGAGTTCAACCATAATAATTTTTTTTTCTATTAGTTTTGCACTGACATATCTTTCTTGTCTTGAAGGAAAGAAAAAAAAAATCACTGAAATATTTTTTGATAGTTTGACTACTTCACACATAGCTTGATACAATGTATGTGTAATTGTTTTATCATCCTCTCTCTGAAAAAAAAAAAGAAGCAATAAAAAAGGAGAAGAAAAAAAATAACTGAGTTTATCTGACTTTTCAATCAACAACAAAAACAGGAATGCTCCCTAGAGGAGTGGAGAATGTGCACTGTAATGTGCCGAATCGCAATTGAATCCAGTGACCGGGGTAATAATGCTTTAAGCACTTTTGTCGGTTATATTGTAACTGGTAAGGCGCTATATAAGAAAAAGCTATTATTATTGTTATTATTGGGAGGCTTATTACTGACATAGCAAACAATTGTAACGCAAGCAGACCCATTGAGCAAAATGATGGCATGAAAGGATAGTTTAGCTATTCAGAAATATCAGACCATGTATATTCTATCTGTTATAATGGTATAGAAAATTTGATAATTTCAGGGATCTTTGGAGTTTGGATCATATATTTTATCTTTTAGAATGTGCATTATAGCAAATATTTTTGCAACACTTTTCAGTAAACAGGTGCTTACATGTTGCTCTTTTTAAGCAGAGTTTGAATGTGAGGTCTTGAAGATTCTTGTGTTTTATGAGTGGATAAATTATTCTGACATTATTTACCCCATTTACTGTTATATAGAAATAGTTAATACATTTCAGTATATATGGCTTTATTTTAAAAAGTCTTTAACAGAATGAAACTTGAAGTACTCATATTTTACCATCATTTTACAATACAGCAAGTATGATCTCATTTTCTAATAAGTGTAAGGTAATTGTTTTACATTTATTGCTGTAAATCATTATAATATGTGTGTATGTGCTTTTTTTTCTCCTTCTTCTTAAAGGGCATTCACTGGTGAATATGTAGAGCTGAAAGATGATGGAAACTTCCACTGTGTTGTCTGTAACAACTTACTATTCAAGTAAGCTATTATCTCATCGATAGAACTAAGATTTTAGAAAAGAGAACAGAGTGGAAAAAGTCCTTTATTATGTTTTTTTTTTAAACAATGACAAAGATAGAGAAGGAGTAGAAGAAGAAGAAGGAGGAGAAGGAGGAGGAAGAGGAAGATGAAGAAGAAGAGGCAGAGGAAGAAGAGAAAGAGGAGGAGATGGAGAAGGAGGGGGAGGGGGAGATTCATAATTGTGCATATGAACAATGTTTAACTGAAGAAAGTTCAAGGGTTTCATGTGTTAAATGAGCAAAATTATATTATTGGTTAAATTAGATATAAAAAATAATTATCAAAACAATTTATAGTTGAAGTATAGATGAGGGGTGGAGTAATAATTTATTTATTTTACTATCAGCCTTATTTCATGTTATTATCATTGCTATTGCTTATAATGAAGCATGCTTGAAAATAAAAGAATTTTCTTTTCTTTTTCCCCCCTTTGCAGATCCTCGCATAAATTTGATTCAGGTTCAGGTAAGTTTTGATCGTCTCTTTAGTAAAAGTCATATTAATAGTAGATGAAGCTGATGATGTTGATGATTCTGATATAGTGTAAAGCTGTATATCTCAAACCCATTGAAACTGCATGGTATTATTGAAATATTGCAATGGCATAGTGAACCTGAACAGCTTTTTAAGTAAAACCGTTTTAAATTACATTACATAGAAAATTGTGTAAACCTAACTTTATTAGAAGAGTCAAACTGAAAAAAAGTATTGTTCAAATGTTGCAAAATTATATTCTAACATTGTTGCTCAATTTATAACTGTTTTTAACCTTTGTTCTTTGTTATAGGTTGGCCTTCATTCTCTGACATGGCAGCACAAGGTACTGTGAAATCTAAGGAAGATTTCAGTCATGGCATGGCTAGGACAGAGGTTGTCTGTGCTAAGGTAAGGGATGATTATTTCACCTGTATTTTAAGTGAGTGTACATGTACATCATGGGCTGTGGCAACAATTAAAGGGAAGGGTGAGTTCTGGGAGAGGTAAAAAATAATTTGGTGAGCTTTCTGATTCTTATTATGTTAGTTTGGAAGATTATCATTGTAGAAAATATGAAAAGAAACAGCTGAAATGTTCAGGCCAAACATTTGTGTGTAGTCCCATATACACATTTCTGTGTGCAGTGCATGTGGCTCTCAACAGGATTGAGTCAATTTCTTATCATTTTGATGATTCCAAAACCTTACAGCATACACTTCTTCTTATGTGCTATATAATCAACCTTCCCAATTGATTTGAGACATTTTCTTTCACAATTCAATCTCATGACCAGAACTCAACTTCATCTTTTTTAAAGGGGAATTAACTTCAAAATATAAATGTGCTGATATTCAAAGATGTAATCTATTCCTTCTTGTTGTCCTATGTAGTTTTGTATATTATATACGAGATGGGTATAAATCAAGATTTTCTTAGCAAAATTTATCGTGTGCTAGCAGTACCTGGGGGCTGCCATTTTCTTGATGTGTACATAAAAATATTTTTAATCCTAATGCAAAATTGTATTTCTTCCTGATACAAAATCCCATGTGAGATTTAAAATATTTAACAGATATATACATATATTCTAAAAACGAAAATGTGTTTTATATTTCTTTGAAAATTGCTATTTTATGAAATAGAAATCCATTTTCTTGATACTATGACATACGGGACGGACCAAATATATTCAAATTTATGGATGTTAACTTTCCCGAGCGTCAGTAGTGACAAACTATGTATTCACCTGCTTTGAGATAATGGACTGCAATAGTCAGAATGCGCGTTGTATAAATTATGTTCTTCTTGCCTAAAATTATGTTCCAGGCAAGCCTAAGAAATTGATTTCTATTTAGCAAAACCAGAGAATTTAAAAAGAAATCTATAAATTTCAAAGTTTAGAATATATGTATACACCTGTTATATATTTTCTATCATATATGGGGATTTTCTGTAATGAAGAGAAGCAATTTAGCTCTAGGATTAAAAATATCTTCCTGACCGAAACGGTTTCCAGTGGTTCATGGACAACTCCATATCATCAAGAAAATGGCATCCCCCATGTAAAGTGTTAGCAGATGATACTGTGTGCTAGAATGTCTTGATTTAAACCCTTTTCTGATATCTTATCTCTAAAGTGATACAGGCCGATGATTAAGAATATATTACACCTTTGAACAAAAGTACACTTATATTCTGGGGTAAATTCTCCTTTAATCTGTGGTCAATTTCTCAGATTGGTCCAGTTCCTAAGTTCAACCCTAGACCCTAACACTGAACATAAGTCTGAAGCTAAACAGGTTCTATAAATGCAATCGCAACATGAATCACCATCCCAAGAGTATGATGTATGGTACTGAGAACCTGGATTAATAATGAGTTGTAGCATGACTCTTGTCTCATTTGTCTTCTATGCATTTGTCTCCAGTGTGGTGCCCACTTGGGCCATGTCTTCAATGATGGTCCCAAGACTACTGGCCTTCGTTACTGTATCAACTCAGCCTGTCTCAAATTCAAGGAAGAAGGCAAGCCCAAATCAGATTTATGAGGAAGCATTACCAAAGTCAGAACAACCTATACATGTATCTCTTTTCAATTTTTGTACTTCTCCAGTATATTTTTGTAGATTCATTTTCATGCATGGAGAAGTATGACTGTCATGGTTACAGCGCAAGTATGTTCAGCACAAAATTATCTTTAGAGTCTGTAGTATCTTGCTTAGATACAGTCTAAATTTCTGCATCCTTAAATGAAGACAGACATCATTTAATTTAAACAAAATGATACTGGCAGACCATGCAAAAGGATGGATATTATTGACATGCCCTTTCTTACCATATATTTTTCTACTATTTTCCCAGACTTTGAGAAGAAATTATGCTATAAAAATCCAAAGCATTTTGTTTTTCAGCAGTTGAACAAATTGTGAGTGAAAGAATATTGAATCAAGTAATGCAAGTGTACCTTCAAAGTATTCATGGCACTTCCTTGAAGATTGTTTTATGGATATCAACAAGAAATACTTTGTGTCTATTTAGGGTGCAATCTGTGTAACACATCAATATTAGCAATTGATTATTGTGCAAACTGTTTGATGGATTTAAGGGAAATTTATTCTCTCAAAGGTGTTGTACAGATTGTTTGTTGATATGTGTTGCTACCATTATGAGGAAGACTTTAAACATATATCACCTCTTGATTCATGACATAATTCAACCCTTGTACTTCATTTTGTTTCTTGCCACAAGTTCAGAACATTGTATAGTGTCCTTAAAGCCTCCACAATTTAGTTCCCAGACTGATACTGATTAGTTGAATGATAAGCCTTTATGTTACTTTATGTTTGGAGAAAATATATATATTTATTACATTTTAGTTTGTATGCTATCATTTAGAGAGAGAAAAAAAAACTTTTATGAAAGTTGTATATTGATAGATGGTATATTCATTCTGCATTAAAAATGGATAAAGCCCACCACACACTATACGATCGACTGCGATCTGATTTGGAAATAAATCGCAATAGCATTAAATATGGACATTTTAACAAATAAAATATACATGATTCAGGTTCTGCACAACAATATGAATACTAAACAGGATTTTGGTTCATTGTCAGCCTTCCACTTGTAATAAGGGCCAAATTGGTTTTAAATCATAGACAATCGTAGGACTGCTCTGAAGTCACTATGACTCGGGCAGATATGGCCTTTTCTCTGACTAGAAGGCTCACAATAGGCCGTAATTTTGATTTTACTATCTGTATGACTATTCAGTGCCTCAATCAAAAATATTTTGTGTTTAGATATTTATACCAAATGCTATTACATTTTCTTCCAAAATTGGATAGCAGACAGATTGTATAGTGTGTGGTGGGCTTAAGCAGTTTATATAAGATAGTGAATTATTGATTATGATGAAAAAATTAGTTTTCAAAGATGTATGGATGTTTCAAGCATAACTTGATATGAATGAATACAATACTGGATGAAGATTTTATCAAATGTTATAAATTACAAAGAAGTTAGATTTGGTGAATTTGTTATGTTTCAATGAAAATAGTATCATGATGCGATAAATTTGAAAAAAGAATGATTAATGCTTACTCAGTATGCTTTTACTTCTGTGAATTGCTCAAAAATATAAGACAATAATGTTTTACTTCGAATATCCTTTCAGATTACTTTGATTTTTAAAGCTGATATATCTCTGATTATTCCAATATGTCATACACAGTTTTTTGCTTGAGGAAGAAAAATAAATGTGCTGGAGTTTTATTTTATGATAGTAAAAGTTCTTTGTCATATTGATAAAGAAGTTTCCATTTTTTCTATTGATTTATGGTTAACATTACTCTCTTCTCACATTGTGAAGATAAAAGATTCAGGAGAATTAAGAGTTCAGAATGAGCCCCCATCCCTGAAAAGCAACATGAATTAAAGTTTGAAGGATGGTGAAATGCAATTTGGCCATACGAGCAATAGGTGTGATAATGTAGCTTTGGATAATACTTAATATGAAGAGGATTAACAGATTTACACTCTAAGGTTGCTAATCCTACCCTTATAAAATACCAACACTTGTCTTACTATTAGATTTACTTTTCTGAAGGACCTCGATGTTTGAGATTCTCAAACGTAGTTAATTGGAGCTTTGCTATAAGCTTGTGAATCTTTTTTGACCTTAATAATTTTTATAGTTTACTATCATTTTTTCCCTCGAAAAAAATGTGGAAGCAAAATATATTTTTCTCAGATATCTGAATTAACAGCATTTTTATTGGCCTGTCAATGGAGGATGAAGTAATGATCACTACATTTGGCAAATGCTTTTTTGATTGTCTTTTTTTTTTTTTGGGGGGGGGGGGTAGGGAGTTGGTGAAAAGTCTTGTTTAGTTCGTCTTTTGTAATGCTATATGCTACTTGTAGCTTTGCAATGTGTCTTTTTATGGATTATAACAAAGTTTTATTTAGTTGACTGAAATTACTTGCTACATGAATATGTGTGGGTATGAGAGAGAGTGGGAAAATATGTAAGATTTATTGTAGTGTAAATACACATTTTTGTCTTGACAAATAAAGTAACATTTTGGAGTAAAAATGTATTATTGTTATAATTTTTCACTTGAATGGATTTTTTGTAGATTGGTAAGACTAGTCTGATGCTACCTTTAAAGAGGAAGTCCACCCTGGTATTTAGTTGATATGAATTAAAGCAGGAAAATAAGAGAAACAGTTTAGTGAAAGTTTGAGCAAAATCCGACAAGAAATAAGAAAGATATGAATTTTTAAAGTTGTAATCAATTCAAACAAAAATTTGCATCTCAGTGACGTATCTTGTGAGCTCTTCTCCCATTTGGTCTGTACAGAAAATTTCATAAATTTTCTTTTTCTTAGTTGAAGAAATACATTTGTTTCATATAGGGTTTGTGTATAAACATATGTACAATGCCTATATCTAGGTGACATGTATGATTAAATATTTATTTAGAAAAAGTGGAAATTTATGATTTATTTATTTCAGGGCAAATAGGAGAGCAGCTTGCAAGATACATGTACATCACAGAGTTGCCAATTTTTGTTTGATTGATGACAACTTCAAAATTTCATGATTTTCTTATTTCTTATTGGATTTTGCTCAAACTTTCATAGATCTGTTTCTTTAATTTGTTTCCTTCTTTTAAACCAACTTGATATCTGGGTAGACTTCCCCTTTAAAGGCATTGATTAACTTTGCCCAGGATTGAAAAAAAAAAATCACTGTTCCAGCTAATGCTGTCATCATAATTGCAAACCTTTAGCTCAGACAGGAATCGCCTGAGTTTTATAAGCTGATCGATCGTTTATATATCAAGATATTTACGATTGAACATTGATGTCGGGATAGAGTACCACCGAACCCTAAAGAACTCTTACGGTTGGCATACCTCGCTCTATCACAGAATACCGTACGGGCTGGAAACCCGCTCTGAAATCGCCAAGCGCTGGTGCTTGGTTTTTGTGACTGCAGCGCAGCGAAGAAGCCGAGCGACTTGCGCTAGCGATTGATCGCGATTTTCTCTTTTTTAGGATTGTAAACGGGTTCCATTTTCTCTCATACTTTCACATATCCTTAATTATATATGTAGTTAGAGGACTGCACACAATTCACTGGTATTTGAGCTGATTTTACAATTTTTCACAAAGTTAATCAATCACTTTAAAGATAAAGTTGAGTTCTTGCCATGAGATTGAATTGTGAAAGAAGCTGTCTGAAAGCAATTGGGAAAGGTTGATTATATAGCAAATAAGAATTGGTGTATGCTGTAAAGTTCTGGAATCACCAAAATGATAAGAAATTGACTCATTCCTGCTGAGAGTCATATGCACTGCACACAGAAATGTGTATATGGGATTACACACAAATGTTCGGCCCAAACACTTCAAATGTTTCTTGCCATATTTTGAATGTGAGAGCATTTGAAGAGCAATCCTTTTCAGGGGACATATTATCTATGATAATCTTCCAAACTAACAGAAAAAGCATGAGAAAGCTCACAAATTATTTTTTACCTTTCCCAGAACTCGAGCTCCCTTTAACATATCTTGAGTTCTGGTACTGGACACACAATATATTGGACAGACAGGTATGTGCCGCTTTGACAACCCCCTTTTCTAACGGCCGATCGCCATTCTTGAGATACCCAAATTTCCAAAAAATTAGCCCCAGTTCCTTTATGCTCTTCAGAGTTGAACATTTTTAATTTAATCATTTAGTATTGGAGGATAATCAAATTTCTTATGATATACAAATTATTAATATTTTTTTATGGTAGGTCCCCTTTAATCTGTTCTAACCTCCAAAGCCAGCATCTACCACTAGAAATAGATATAAGTTACGTGCTTGAGTAATAACCAAAACGGAAGATGACCACTTCATACTGGTGCTTCTCAGTGCATGTTAATTTTCATTTTAATCTCAATGTAAATGTAGAATGATAATGAAGAGTTACTCTTAAACCTGGTTCACACAAGGCCTCATTTCCATTGCATCATTACCTATGCTTATCGAACCTGTGAAGGCAATTGACCTAAATGCCAGTTATTCAAAGTATTGTTTGCACTGTTCAGTTTGCAATCACTTTTTAACCCTTTCAGGACAGGAATTTTTTTTTTTTCTTCAAATTGGCAACAATAATATTTTTCTGTTAGTGCTACATGATTCTAGTAAAATGTAATATCTTTGAAAACATTATACATGGTTAGAAACTTTGTTGAAAAGTTGGAAAAATGGCCAATTTCGATAAAAAACAATGATTTTGAATCTCTCAATGTGTTGCCAATTTAAGGATTTTAAAGCTTAATCTCCTTTTTTGAATTCCTGGCATCGAACCTAATATGGTCATGTAACAAAAATGGACACAGCGAGTGCAGAAATTTTTGCTCTTTCTACTCATGCATCTGGTATAATTTTTAGAGCTCTTAATCAAAAGTTATTAAGCCAAACCACAAAATGTGGTCAATTGTCTTGAAAGGGTTAAACTATAACACTCTTTTATGACACGCAAAAGACCATACTAGTCACTGACGTGGTCCTAACGTCAGCACATGATGTCTCGTGTAAGCCGGGATATGAAATGCAGTTTGTTTCCAGAACTTAAGATAACCCAACTTCCAATGCAATAAAAACCAAACACATTACAGAGACAAAAGAAACACAAAGAAAGAAAACAATATAGGTCCAGAGAAAGCATGTTTGTCATCTTTACTTTTAATACAGCCATTTATCCTTGTCTGAAGAAAAGAAAAGAATGTGCTCCTGGATATAGTTCTACCTCAATATACTACTAACATAGTTCTCATTCTTAAATACATACGAAAATACTGTACATGGTTGCAAATATATATATCAACAATGCCAAGATAGATCAAACATATTACTCACTTTCATGTGAGTCAAAAGACAAGCATTTCAATCTTCTTTCACAAAATCTGATACACAGTACGGTATATACCTATGTGAAATATGATATATCTACCAGTTATCTTCTAATCAAATTCCATCTTTTCAAAATAATGTTTGTTTTACAGAATGTGATATTAAGTTAGTTGTCTGATCAACATACAAGGGGCAAAGAGTTGTATAATCGCCTTTATAAAAAATGAAACCACTCATTGTCTAGGCAGGAATCATTACCACGTTCAATCAATAGATTTTGTATTACAGATACATGTACATACATAAATATCTTGTATATTCAATTGTACAATGAGAAAGGAATTAGTATGTATAGTGTTAAGGACCCAATATGTTTGTTCTCAAGCACTGATGTGTCAAGATGAGGGAAACACACGTTTGCACCACAAACGATCCCAATAGAAACTATATTTGAACTGTGAAATTCAATTGGCCGGCCATGCCACTATCGACCATTTATACAGGACTTGGGATGTACTAACATGTACTACCTCCCCGGTTCTAACAATCTTTACACGATAATTGTCCCCGCCGAACGAAGTTCGCGAGGGGACTATGAAACGGGCTCAGTACGTGTGTGCGTGTGTGTGTGTGTGTGTGTGTGTGTCCGTCCGTCCGTCCGTCTGTCCGTGTGTGCTCAAATGTTAGAAAATGCTACTTCTCCGTCATTTCTTGGCCGATTTTGATTCCGATTGTTTTATCTGATAGGGCTGGGTGGGGGCTTCCAAACTTCTACACAGAATTTTGAAATTCATTAATTATGCAAATTTATGCAAGTTTATTCAAAATCGACGAAAAATGCTACTTCTCCTCTATTTCACATCGGATTTTGATTCCGATTGTTTTATCTGATAGGGCTGGGTGGGGGCTTCCAAACTTCTACACAGAATTTTGAAATTCATTAATTATGCAAATTTATGCAAATTTATTCAAAATCGATGAAAAATGCTACTTCTCCTCTATTTCACATCGGATTTTGATTCCGATTGTTTTATCTGATAGGGCTGGGTGGGGGCTTCCAAACTTCTACACAGAATTTTGAAATTCATTAATTATGCAAATTTATGCAAATTTATTCAAAATTGACGAAAAATGCTACTTCTCTATTTCACATCGGATTTTGATTCCGATTGTTTTATCTGATAGGGCTGGGTGGGGGCTTCCAAACTTCTACACAGAATTTTGAAATTCATTAATTATGCAAATTTATGCAAATTTATTCAAAATTGACGAAAAATGCTACTTCTCCTCTATTTCACATCGGATTTTGATTCCGATTGTTTTATCTGATAGGGCTGGGTGGGGGCTTCCAAACTTCTACACAGAATTTTGAAATTCATTATTCATGCAAATTTTTGCAAATTTATTCAAAATGGCTGAAGGTTCATAATGTTTTCATGTTTTATATTTCAGTTGTATACGTGCATTGTTGGTATTCTCTTCTTTTGCATGCAGTAACATTATTATTTTATTCACTAAAGTTTTTCACTGAAGTTTTAAGGTTCAGGCTAGTTAATTTCCACAGATCTGCACTTCCGGCGGGGACATTTATTACGCATTGCGTAATTTACTCATTCACTTGTTAAGATAGAGAGAAATCAAATTTCAATTTGGCTACCAAAGTCAAACAGTCGTTTTACAAAAACGAAATGAGATTGATGCTGAAAGCCAGGATATGATTATACTTATCATCTCAAAACATGAACGGGCAGTAGATTTTTATTTGTTATCTGGCGGGTGAGAGTTTTAAGCAATTGCATTGATTCTGTATACAAACTTGCTTGCTTGTAATGGAATTTTGACAGTTATTTCCTCTGGAATGGACAGAAAGGAAAATACAGGAGAAGTTGCATTCTGAAAAGTATTCTTTCTTCTTCTTTTTTTGTGTGAAAGAGGGGCTTTGTTAAGCAAATCTTTAAAAATTATAAAGAGTCATTGCTTAATATTTGTGCATAATTATGTGGTTGAAAATGCGGATAGTTCACACAGACATCAATGCCATCCAAATAAAAGAGAAAATAGTTTGCAGAATGCCACCCCAGGATTTCACATTAAGCAAGGAAGGGTTTCCAGATCATAAACAGAAATACCCTGACAAACACTAAAACTACAGACAATTTTTTTCAAAACTGACTGGCCAATATTCAGAATGGAATGCATAGCATACGAGTCACATTCTACACTTAATCCCCTAACATTTCTCAACACTTAAATGTCTTTGTAATAGATTTATTTTTGGTAAAAGGTACACAATATCACATACTTGATTGAGGAAATTCATTGTTATCATTTTGGGAGAGATTTCATGCAATAATTGGCTTCATGTCTTCTTTGGGATTAATTCTTTAGATTGATTCCTGTACTAACAGCATTTATGTCATAATAACTCTACATATTTTAATATCAATAGAGCAAAATTTGATAATATATTCTACATGTATTTTCATTGCAACTCAGTTTTGTACAAAAGAAATTTTTCCTAAGATTCATTCATTGAGATGAACATCAAATATTTATGATTTTGTACAAATACTCATCACCATACTTCTTTACTTTACTATGAAACTAATATTTATACATACCACATCATCAAATATACTTACACAGTAAATACATATATACTTCTAATCATTTTTTTTCAAATATTTTGCATCAAATCCATTGTGCATTTCAATTTCCAAATATCATGATTAGTTTAAAGTAGATGGCTAGAAAAATTGGTACATTTTCAAATATCACTGATGAAATATTTGCATGAACAAGAACAAATACAAATGATTTTCTGAATAATAGAAAAACAGTTGTCTTTCTGTTTATATCTTTAGTTCTATAAAATGCAGCATGACCTGCAAAGCTACAATCTTGTGCAGTTTCCACCAAATGACCCAACGTATAACAGCAATCCTTACCTCCATCGTGTTAAGGTACAAGATTGATCAGTCTTTAAAATCCTGAGCTGGAGGTTTTCTTTTGAATGTTTGCTGTAACAATAGATGGGACATACTGCGGATATCTGGAAACACTTCTTACATCCCAGGAAACTAATCATTCTGTTTTTGAAACATCACCTCACTCTCCTTTTGATGACCCAAAGGTATGTATACTATGTTAAGTTTGTAATACAAAATGTCAATGAAGTATATCAAACTATACATAGTGGTCAAGCACACAAACTGCTTTAAATCAATAGGACAATATACATGTACAAAAATATACAATGCTAAGTTTTTTTCAATATAATTTTCCTACAAAATTGATTCCACATTCAAACACTCTCTATCACCTTATAAAATGATACCCTTTTCAAATTATTTTTCGTTTTGTTAAACTTAACATACTCTCTCAAAGGTAATACTCTCCTTTAAAGGATTTGCTTTAGGTAAAAAAGTATAAAATTTATAAGTGTATGAATAAAATGTCTTCTTAAACTAACAACTTTGTCTCAATTTCTTTGTACTGCTAACATGCTTCAAAATTAGGGGAAATGCTTTTATCTACAAATGAAGATAATGTAGAAGTGGGGCATTTTTTACTGACTAGCTGAACTGAATATATGACAATTTATGTTAAAAAATACATGAGCTTGTGTATACGAATACCCAAAATCAAGAAACATTGTTTTTTTTAATTTACTCAGTCTTGATCCAGAATTGTACCCACTGTTAATCATATTCCAAATAGGCTTGCTATAGCACAATAAGTTATGCTCAAGAATGAAAATTCACATTAAAATCAATTTAATATAAATCAACATAAATGAAATTACAGAGTATGTAATGATACTATCAATATGCTAGACACCTTGATATCCATAAAGATAATAGTCACCAGATCAAAAACTTTATTTTAAGTATCAAAGAAATGCACATGAAAGTTGCTCTTTAAAGTAAAAAAAAAAAAGACACAGTATAATAGGCACATTACTCAGAAAGTATAGACATTGTTTCATGAAAGAGTAAGAAATATAATATCAATTATCTAAAGAAGGCATAAGGCAATGTAAAAGTTAGTGAAAAAAGTGTAGTAAGAAGTTATAAATATTCATGACATATGATTCTCACTATGATCAAAATGCATCATTGTGTACTTTACAGTATGTTGGGAATTAGTCAAGTAATATCTAATTCCGTTTGCCTTTACATTACATTTTGAAACTGAATTTGTCCAACTTAAATAAGTGAGTGAAGTAAAAACTATACCTACATAATATATAAACGACACTAGACTTTGTTTTTTTCGATGCAAGCAAAGATGAAAAGCCTCTGTATTCAATTCCAAATGGTAATTACAGTACATTACACTTTTATTCCATTCATTTAGAATTTTGTAACCAGGCATGTAAAAGCAATAGGATTATTCAAACCACTATTGTCACATTATAATGTTGCATAAGATATGATTTTTCATTCTATTACAATTTTATCAAAGTGGAAAAATGACACAAACTGTTTAAAGCTAATGTACAGTTTTGGTAGTAAAAAGAAAATTGGAAGAAAAAAAAAACTAGTTAAATGTAGTCTCATGTTGTTCTCCTTGTATCAAAATATGTTTGTAAGAGATCATTTGGTATTCCATCTATGATTTCCAGTGAATTTCAGTGTAAATATCTGTAAGGAATGCTAGATCACTGCCCTACGCTAGGACCTTTCCACCTCAACGGCTCCCTGCACAACAATATTGGCTTTTTGCATGGAGATAGCATGTGTGTCACTGTGTGTAGTACTAGTATACACAGAATCCTCACTGGTTTTACATGTGTGTGTGTAAAGTGTATAGTGCATCCTGCTGTTGTTGCCTTGCCCAGTATAAAAATAATTTTTTGCATCTCAATTGTTTAATATTAAACTTTAGGAGGTGAAATCTTCACAGAATCTTAGTATTGCTATTATTTTGCTATTTATCAATAAAAATCCATGAAATATGACAAAAAGATTTTGAGGGCTTACCAAAACTGTCCATTACCTTTAAGTTGGTGATTAAATCTGAAAAATGGAACCCATTGACAATCTTCATTTCAATGAAGTCTGAATAGGTCCATAATGTCTGCCAAAGTTTTAGCTTTAAAAAAAAAAAAAATTCAAAAACAAGACTTTAAAAAAAAGAAAGAGAAAAAAAATGATGGAAAAGTCTTAAGTGGTTGAATAAAAGATGATCCAAATGACACTTTATGAAACAACCGACACATATTCATGTAAAATGCAACTCGTATCAAAGAATGAGTGAAAAAAAGATGTACACTGTACAAGCATGAGGAATGTTCATAATTTGTTCAAGAATGAACTAAATAATTTGAAAGGCACGACATGTTCAGCATCAGTGTCATTTGTTCAAATTATAAATGAAAACTCAAAATAACAAATACAAAACAGGCTGAAGACGAGAAAATATGAATTGCTTTTCAGACAGCTCTGCGGTATTTCAAATTTCTGGCATACCAGATATAATCATCCTCTCATACTTATTTTTGTACCACTTTGGTTGACTTTAGATAAATTTTCTTAAATACCAGATTCACTGATTGAATGACTGATCTAAACTGGCAGGACAGCATGGCATATTATAATAACTACAAACATTCAGCAATTTCGTAAATGCTTAAATGACCTGGGGTAACGATCGAAAACTGCAAAGATCATTAGAAAGTATAAATTCTGTACCTCTGAAATTTCTGAAGAGGTAATATCATTCCAACAAAGAACAGAAGTGGATTATTGGATCATGAACCTTCATTAAGATTGTCTCACTCACATTTCATCAATAACTGCAATGCTAAAAAAATATTTCCTACCACTAGATTCCTAAGGAAGAAATTATCATGAGGTATCAGAATAGTAGCATCAGTTATCTTTTGGAGGTTCATTTTTTATTTTTTTTTGAAACTGGCTGTGTTCTACAAGTGGAGATATTATACAAAGATGCTTTGAGTTGACTTTCATTAACCTCTGCACCACATTTTCATACAGTAAAAATTCATACCATAGCTTTACAACAAAGCAGAGCAGCCATAGCCCCTTGAAGCACACAAACAACACAACATCAAAACTTTTGAGACATTTATACTATCTCTCTTCACACAGCCTATAAATGTGGAATATCTGTGGTTGATATGCACCATACAGTGAAGAATCATCAAACACTCTTGGATACTTTTACGAAATACTGTCAATCTTCTATGCAAGACTTGATCCCTTTGAGGGTACGCTATGAAAACTTCTGGGATAAATCTTTATCATCCCATTAAGTAGTAGTCTACCTATAGTAGGTATAATATATATCTAGCTTCTTCAGCTTCTTATATCACTACAAAAATGGTTGGATGAAGATGATAAACACAAGAGGCAGCCTGGAGCTGAGGAGGGTGGAAAAAACAGAGAAGACAGGGTCATAAAACCCTCATGATGCCAATGATGGCGGCAGTATGAAATAAGGAAAAGGTAAAGTAGTGCTCGATGATTGTAAGTAGGATGTCCATTCCTTGAAGACGGGAGGGAGTTCTTTGATGATTCTCAAAACTCATGTTGGCCATTCGGAGCTTAACCTATCTCTCATGTGACAGGTCATTAAGATGGTATAAGCTACCACATTTGCCTTTCTTTCTGCCAAACAGGACTTTGCTCAACATGAAGCCTGGTAATCAATGTGAGATGAGGAGGGGAATCTGTCTTTGGGGAAAGCAGTTCTCCATCTCTACCATCTATTTCTCCGACATGGTAGGATTGGTGAAGGAGAAACCACGGAACTGGCGCTGGTTGATGGAGCTAAGCATAGAGGTGTCTGTCGGAGAGAGGGCCACTTTCTCCATGGTAAACTCAGGGTCAAAGTTGCTGGCATCACCATCGCTTTTCTAATAATTGTTGAAGATGGAGGAAAAATGAAGAAAAACATTTAAGGAAAATGGTATTCATCAAACATGCAAAGTCTGGCACATTCATCCCCGTGAGAAAAAAAAAATTCCAGGAGACTCTAAAGAACATGTTATAATGACATGAAACATGAAAAATTTAAAAATCACATTTTAACGTGATGATTTGGGTGAAAGCAGAAAAATAAAAAGAGGATGGTGAAAGTTTGAAAGAATTTTTTCTATATCACTTTAACACCAATTGAGGCACAGACAGACAAAGCTACATAACAAGTCAATTCAAGGGGGAAAATATGTTTGAATTTGCTTCTTAATATGGCTGACATTAATATACACTGTATTCAGACAAAATGTCTCCAAGTTTAAGTAAAAAAACAAAGGACTAGTAACACTTATTAAAGGGCAATCCAACCTCGGTAATAAGATGATTTGTGTGAAAGCAGAAAAATAAGAAAAACAGGATGGCTAAAGTTTGAAAGAAATCGGACAAGGAATAAGAAAGTTTTGATGTTTAAAAAAATGAGATCACTACATCTATGCAAATCTCAAATTGGCAATTTGGTGAGAGGATTGTGACCTACTTGCAGACAACTCTCCTGTTCATCATACACAAAACTATCATTAATTTCTCCAAAGCGCCTTTACCCTCGGGCAGTACTCAAAATATATTGGAGATAGCATATTGTTATAGGTCCTCATGAAAGAAAAAGATCCTACTGAGTAATACATTTTGAAAAAAAATTACATTTTAGTCATTTTGTGTGTTGGGCAAATGGGGGAGTTGTCCGCAACTACATCACAGTGACATTACCTATTCAGCCAATTTGAAATTCCCTTACAATGTATGTATAGTGATTACAACTTTCAAAAATTCATAACTTTCTTATTGCTTGTCCGATTCTTTCTCTTTCTTTAAAGGGTCTCTGAGGCCAAAAATTTTATACAGTTAGAATGTATAAAATTAACCCCAAATAACTTTACCCGGCATTCTACAGGTTAGCGGTTAAGGAGTTTGAAGAAAATAAAGGACAGCGTAAACAATCGACGCGCGGAACTCAACTGGAGTTGAGTTCCACACGAGCAGTTTTCTGTGCGTGTGCATTTTTTTTAATGCGTGCACGTTCGGCAAACGCCAAGACGCGATAATTCCATTATTGCGATCGCATTATCGCTTTGTCGTCTGGTATGTGCAGCGCCAGGGCTGACAAACATTCGAAAATTGATTTGGGGTGGAACTTACGGATAATATTCAACCCTAATGAAACAACAAATGAATGAAGGATACAACGCAAAATGTTTTTATTGAATTGGAAATTGATTTGGTGCGTAACTTATGGATAATCTGCAACCCAAATAGAACAACAAATGAATGAAGTCATACAACGGAGAATGTTTTTAAAGAATCAAAAATTGATTTGGCACTTAACTTAGGGATAATATACAGCCCAAATAAAATATGAAATGAATGAAGTGTACAACGCAAATTGTTTTTTTATCGACTGGAAATTGATTTGGCGCGTAATTTATGGAGAATCTACAACCCAAATAAAACAACAAATGAATCAAGTATTCAACAAAAAACGTTTATGTCGAATATAAAATTGGTTTGGCGCATAAATTACAAAGAATCTACTGACCAAATGAAACAGCAAATGAATTAGAACTAAGACGTAAAATACATATATCGAATCAAAAATTGATTTGGCGCTTAACTTAGGGATAATATACAATCCAAATAAAATATGAAATGAATGAAGTATATAAAATGAAAATGTTTTTTTATCAATTGGAAATTGATTTGGTGCGTAACTAATGGATAATATGTGACCAGTTACGTCAAAATGAGACAGAAGTCGTATTTTTTCAAATTTAACTTTATTAATGATTATTATTCTCCATTTCATAAGCGTTAATTTGATATAAAGGTCAACTCTAGAGAGAGAGTATTAGTGGAGATAATGGCTTCTGAAACTCGAGAATAGTAGGACTCTGGAAAAGTATTTCTTCCAGAAAGACGCTTCCATTTTGTCTTCATGCACCAGTTTTTCATCTTTAATGCCAACTAGATTTTTTAAAAGTCTGTAGCAACCGTTTATCAATTTGAATAAAAACTAGTTCCTACGTTCCTTTAGGGTCTCTTCTCATGAAAACATAAGTTTTAATTCATATAAGTCATGATTTCTAACGCTTTAATGGGTAGGTAAGTAAGTAGTTTCAAGCCACTGAAAAGGCTTCTCTCATTGACTTATTCCGTCTTTACCGTGCTATTTGTTATGATTTTTTTATGCTGGTATATAGTCGATTTTACATTTTAAAAACCTAGAAAAGTTCTTTTTGTTTCAGTTTTTTTTTTTTATAGATCCGTGATTGTGGTCTTCGAACAGTTTCAGCTTTGTTGCCGAAAAAGCAACTTTGGGTAATTTGCATATGCATAATTAGCATAAATTCATGGAAAATTGGCATAATTATTATGCAATCCAAGCCATTTTTCCATGAAAGTTCTACATGTACTTTCATTCAACCAGGAAATTATAGGTCCATGTTCTGACTATAAGAAAAACAAGTGAATGAGTAAATTACGCAATGCGTAATAAATGTCCCCGCCGGAAGTGCAGATCTGTGGATATTAACTAGCCTGAACCTTAAAACTTCAGTGAAAAACTTTAGTGAATAAAATAATAATGTTACTGCATGCAAAAGAAGAGAATACCAACAATGCATGTATACAACTTAAATATAAAACATGAAAACATTATGAACCTTCAGCCATTTTGAATAAATTTGCATAAATTTGCATGAATAATGAATTTCAAAATTCTGTGTAGAAGTTTGGAAGCCCCCACCCAGCCCTATCAGATAAAACAATCGGAATCAAAATCCAATGTGAAATAGAGGAAAAGTAGCATTTTTCGTCAATTTTGAATAAATTTGCATAAATTTGCATAATTAATGAATTTCAAAATTCTGTGTAGAAGTTTGGAAGCCCCCACCCAGCCCTATCAGATAAAACAATCGGAATCAAAATCTGATGTGAAATAGAGGAGAAGTAGCATTTTTCGTCAATTTTGAATAAATTTGCATAAATTTGCATAATTAATGAATTTCAAAATTCTGTGTAGAAGTTTGATAGCCCCCACCCAGCCCTATCAGATAAAACAATCAGAATCAAAATCCGATGTGAAATAGAGGAGAAGTAGCATTTTTCGTCAATTTTGAATAAATTTGCATAAATTTGCATAATTAATGAATTTCAAAATTCTGTGTAGAAGTTTGGAAGCCCCCACCCAGCCCTATCAGATAAAACAATCAGAATCAAAATCGGCCAAGAAATGACGGAGAAGTAGCATTTTCTAACATTTGAGCACACACGGACAGACGGACGGACGGACGGACGGACGGACGGACACACACACACACACACACACACACACACACACACACACACACACACACACACACACACACACACGCACACACGAACGGAGCCCGTTTCATAGTCCCCTCGCGAACTTCGTTCGGCGGGGACAAAAATTCACTTTCAGTTGTTCAAATATAATTAAATTGGTATTTACATGAACTTTACGTGAAATCTAATTGAAAAAAAATACATTAAAATATAACTGTATTTCTTACAATTAGAACAAGGAACTACAATTTCAGGGAAATTTCGCATAATTATACCCGCAGCGTTTTAAATGGCTATTATTGAATCTCTTTTCTTTCACCCACCTTGAAAGTGAAACTTGACACAATGCCTTCTGGTCTTTGCTCTCTCTTTGAAAGCTAAGTTTTTTTCTCTCTTTGCTTTCTAATGATGCAGTATTAAAACCAGGAAGTATTTAAAGCCACGCTACAACAAACAAATCTTTTGTTTGACATTTTCCTTTCTTCCTGCAAGGTATCTCAAACTTTTGCAGTTGCAGCTTTCCTATAAGGTGTGCTTAAGAGCATGGAGTTCATGTCCTGGCGATTATTGATCGCACCCCCCCCCCCCCCCCCCGAATCACGCCTTTTATGTCGAATATAACATTGGTTTGGCGCATAAATTACAAAGAATCTACAGACCAAATGAAACAACAAACAAATTAAGACTAAGACGCAAAATACATTTATCGAATCAAAAATTGATTTGGCGCTTAACTTAGGGATAATATACAACCCAAATAAAATATGAAATGAATGAAGTATACAACGCAAAATGTTTTTTTTTATTTTTTTTTAATCAAATTGGAAATTGATTTGGCGCGTAACTAATGGATAATCATAACATACAACCCAAACAAAACATTAAATGGATAAAGTATACAACGCAAACTGTTTTTATCGAACTGAAAATTCAGTTGGCACGTAATTTATGGAGAATCTACAACCCAAAAGAAAACAACAGATGAATCAAGTATTCAACACAAAACATTAAATCGAATAGAAAATTGGTTTGGCGCATAAATTACAAAGAATCTACAGACCAAATGAAACAACAAATAAATAAAAACTAAGTCACAAAATACATTTATTGAATCTAAAATTGAAAGTGAAGACGTTCCTGAATCGATATATCGTTAGGTGAGCTATCGTGATCGATTGATTAGTCTTTGTTCAAGTCTAATTTATATTAATTTTGGGGGGTATTTTATTTTCAAAAATCAATATCTCCTGTATGCTGTCACCGTTGAATGTCGTGTTAAGTTTTCTGGGGTTGATTTTGTGTAAGCTAACTATACACAAATTATTTTTTCAGGCCTCAGGTACCCTTTAAGAGCAACTTGCCATTAAGGTTGGATTTCCCTCTAAAGGACAATTAAACTTACAATTTTTGGCTTGAATGGTGGCGGAATTTCTCTCCTTTCCAGCCTTTCAAAGTCAATGGACCTGAAGAATGGATGTCCTCGAACGTTACTCTTGACTCCCAGTCTACTCTCAGGATTGCGATCCAAAAGCTGTAATCGAAAAAGAGATAAAATATGGAGAAATTGTATTTTAAAAGAAATAAAAATATTCATAATCAATTTTCTGAACAAGATGAATGCGACTGCGTCTCCTATATGCCTACGCCTAAATTCAGTTGATTGCTCAAACTATTCTTGAAATATTATGATAACTAGAATAAAAAGTACAATTATATGTTAATTGACCTCTTTGCCATTTGACTTTACACCTTATAGCCCAAGAGTCTGATCACTTTATCTCCTCCTAATCATGAATGCAAAATAGTTGAGATGTGGTGATAACAAAGCTAAAAGAACATTAATTTCACAAATAATGACTATCTTTAACATACATGAACAAAAATTGAATAAGTTCATCTCACTATGGAGATGCATACTAGTTCCAATTTTGAAGTTAATGGATCAAATGGTTCTTGAGATATCGTGTTAACAAGGATAAAACCTGAAATTTCAGAAATTGACATCGGTAACCTTTGACCTTTGACCTACATACCCCAAAATCTAATAAGATCGTCTACCTATGGTGATACATACTAGCACCAAGTTTAAAGTTCATACCTCCAATGGTTCTTGAGTTATCACAAGAACGAAGCTAATACCTGAAATTTCAGAAATTGACCTCTATGACCTTTGAGCTTTGACCTACGTACCCCAAAATCTAATCAGATCGTCTTCCTATGATGATACATACTAGCACCAAGTTTGAAGTTCATATCTCATGTGGTTCTTGAATTATCGCGAGAACGAGAAATCGGGACAGACGGACGGCGGACAACTCGAAAACATAATGCCTCTGGCGCCACCTTCAGTTGGCGGGGGCGTGAAAAGTTTTTTTACTAGCTACAAAGTATAGATTACAAACTGAAGAAAAAAATCACAAGTATCATATAGTGGTACCAAAGTACCACCATTACTGCTGCAAGAAATTACTACACAGTAGCTATTCAGTTTCTTTCATTTCCTTGCTTAAATAGTAGCTGTCTATGAAATAATGATAGACTACTATTGTATTAGTGTAAGAAATGTTTCAATTACACTACAGACTGATCCATCTCCCTTTAAAAAAAGGGAGAGGGAATATACAAACACTCAACTTCTAAATTCTGAACAATTGTATTGACTTGTTTAATAATATTTCCTGTTCCATCTGATTCAAATTGTACTAAAAATACTACACTATAAGGTTCTGTCAATGTAAACTGGTCGGATGTAAATGTTCTTTTATGATTCAACCTTCAAGCAATCTCTTCAGTATAATTGTAAAAGATGTTACATTATTACTAGAAATAAGGGTTCCTACCAGTGTATAACACCCTTTGTGCTTATATCAAGGGCCAATTATACCTAACCATACTACAGACAAGGGTAATGAACATTTCAATGCATACTTTCAGCCTGAAAAATTCCTTTGGTTCTCCCAATCTACCTCCTAGGATACTGTCAGGCAATATTTCATTCAATTTGAACTAAAGGTAAACAGTTTCCTACAGAGAAGTCTGTTAGGTTATACATGTTCCAGCAAAAATTGCTCCATGGTCCATTTCTAGTAAACTAACCGAAGTCCTAACTTCTACCTTGGACCAATCACTGTACCTAACCCTAACCCTAACCCTAAAAGTAACCTAAAACCTGGACCAATCATTATACTTAACCCTAGTCCTAACCCCAAAAGTAACCTAAAACCTGGACCAATCATTATACTTAACCCTAATCCTAACCCTAAAAGTAACCTAAAACCTGGACCAATCATTATACTTAACCCTAATCCTAACCCTAAAAGTAACCTAAAACCTGGACCAATCATTATACTTAACCCTAATCCTTACCCTAAAAGTAACCTAAAACCTGGACCAATCATTATACTTAACCCTAATCCTAACCCTAAAAGTAAATTTAAACCCTAATTGCAACCCTAACCCTAACCCTACATTATGATGGAATAAATCCCTGAGCAACTATCGCTGAAGCAAATGTCTAATCATCACCTACTCACCTGTACTAAGCAACTATGGGCATCTTTGGTGAGCCATCTTGGGTAGTGAGGAGCGTCATGGAGGATACAATCAAACAATTGATCTTCATCTTCCCCATGGAACGGTGACTGACCAATCAGCATTTCATACAGCAACACACCAAATGACCACCAGTCTACAGATGCAGCGTACTTCTGACCCTTCAGGATCTGGGTGATTATGGATGATAGAATGATAGGTCACACAGTTACAACATCAGTGTTCATTTGATATAATCTCCTTTGACCATTGTTTATATCATAAATTACTCACTACTATACTACTTCTACTGACTTCATATTCCCTGGGTGATCACATATATTTCAATCCTGAGTACACAGATTTTTTAAATGGATGAGTAACTGCTACACAATATTCAATCTCAACATAACAATATAACACATAAACACAAAATAAAGAATATCACTTTACACAGATGTAACATTCAACAATATGATATAAATCTTGTTCAACTATTTAATATTCTTTTCCCTTTCCTCTACCCCCTATCTCTCTAAACTTGTGTATACTAATTGGAATGTGGTTATAATCCATCACTTTGTGCTGTAAGTTGGCCAAGCATATCTTTAATACCACACTATTCCTCTCAATTTGGTTGAACTATTGGTCTACTGTATATTCTGTGAGATACAATTTGATTTGGGTATAAAATTGTCGCATCAACGTAAAAAGGGAATAGAGCTCATTGACACTACATGGCTGTTATTTCCTTTTTACAATATTGCAACGAAATGTAGTCATGGTTATATAAGGCTTTGCATTCAATTGGTTAATACTTGTCCAAGCAAACCAATAGAACATCATGAGAAAAGGGATCCTTTCACTTACCTCAGGAGCAATATAATCAGGTGTTCCACAGAAAGTACTGGCCTTTGCATCTCCCTGAATGTTCTGCTTACACATACCAAAGTCAGCAATCTTGATATGACCATCTCTGTCCAGAAGGACGTTATCCAGCTTCAAATCTCTGTAGATGATACCCCTCTTGTGTAGAAACTGCAGGCCACAGATGATCTCAGCTGCATAGTACCTATACATATCAAATATCATATCAGTTATTGTATCCAACGGAAACAAAGGGACATATCGTCGTCAATCTCTCTTTCTCTAGAACAACTGAGCAACTTCCTCTAATCACTGCTGTTTATTTATGTTTAGTATATACGTATTCTACATTCTATCTTTCACACCTAATTTTGACACACAAAAAAATATATTTTCATTTAACTTAATTAAATTACATTATAATATCATATTACAATGACAGACAACTTTTCAATAAGTTTTAATATGAATGTCATAATAGCTTTGTTTAAACTTCTACTTCTTACTGGTGGTGAACTATATTCTTGAACACTGTATAAGAATGCATTGTACATGTATTCATTATCAAGTTTTGGACGACTTTGCATAGTAATTTGTAAAACTTCTACAATTTCTTGTTTTCTTTAAATGATCATCTATTCTATTCATCATACTTGTATTACATTTTTATTCCATAAAATTACAAAGTTTACAATGACACAGAACAGTTTTTATACCTAGCTCTCTTTTCTTCAAAGCGTAGTGAGGACTGTATATGGAACATGAGATCTCCCCCATTCAAGTACTCCATCACAAAGAACAAATGTTCCTGTATAAATCAATCAGAGAAGGCAAGAAAATCAGTACACATTCTATTGCGCTTATGATCATTAAACATAATCTTGAGCTCTGGTTACGATAGAAAATAAATTCTGCTGAAATCAAAGGAAACTTTAAATTGCATTTTCATGGTTGCCATAACATGATATTAGTTTTGGTAGAAAATGTATTACATTTGCAAAATGATAAAAGTGCTTTGAAATGAATGTGATTTCAACCAAGTTTTTGTTAGTTTGTTAAAAACATTTCTGGTCCAAAAAACCCATTTGCAGCACAATTAACAAGTCAGCACCCATTTAAGCAAGTTTCTTTAGAAATGTAATTCTATCAACTCGAGATAAGCTTTCATCAATAATTTACAACTTATCACATCTATTTGCTTGTCTTTCCCATCAATGTAACTTTTCTTAATCCATCTACAGTTGAAATATGTAATTGCTTTTATTTCTTGAACCAATTATCCATCTTTTAATGCTCCTCGCATAGCCCCATTTAAAAATAAATTCATGAACTGAATCCCCTCTCATCCACTGTGACAAATCTCTGAGATTATCGTTAGTGGGGAAAGTCTTATCAGATAATCTCCCATCACACTTCGGAAAAGTCAATAACTTGCTATAACCCCATGAAGATGGTTACATTTATCACTATTTCCAAATACTTTCATCCCAAGTTTTCTTGTTCTTAGTCTACAACATGTTGAAGGCAATAAAAGGAAACAAATGCCAGAAAATGTCATTAGTCTCATAATTTTTTTGTTATCTGCTTAAAAATAACTTGTAATAAAGAAAAAGGCAATCATAATTAAATTATTCATTAGTATATTTATAAATCCATCTGAAAGACCGATGTATTATAATAACAATGTAAAAATAATGATTAGAAATGTATTTAACACTCTTTCCACTGGATGCAAAGTGCTGAATACCATAATCATCTCCACTTTAGCTGCAATTATAAGGGCTCAAGCATTCAAGGAACATCTTCCTACCAGGTACTAAAATATGATGGACTGAAATAACTTGCCTTGCTTTGAAAGGTGCAGTAAAGATGAGTAAGGAATGGGTGTGCCCAGGCCAGCCCTAGAACGTGTCTCTCAACCATAGTGCACTCAATGTCATCGTCCTCCAGTACAACCTCCTTCTTGAGTGCCTTGATGGCAAAGTACTTGTTGGTTCCCTTCTGCTGAGCTAACATCACCTGAAACACAAACAAAAAACATGCAGGAAGATGGAGGGTTGTGAGAACAAACACTTCCTTTTGGTGCAGTGCCCCTAATGTATCAAAGATGCTGAAAATAAATCTTCATCATTACTGGGTGATTCCATATTAGAAAAAACAAGGATATTCTGTCAATAGAGTAAGGCCTACTACACATACAAATAATTAGCTAAGATTTGAAGTATCATCAGAGTGTCATATTATTAATAATAGGTCACCTAGAGCGACACTTTTGGGGGACGAAATATGGGGAACTTAGTCAAATGTCCTACAGGATCATCTATGTCCCACTTATTTTGCATTTATTGCACCCCAGTAATGAAAAATCACTCAATATGACCATTGACTAATGTTTCTTTCTGATATACATGTAACTAGTATGTAATGACCACAAAACAATTTTCATCTAATATTTGCATAGAACGTAGGCTATAAAATGTCTATTTTTCAGAAGCAGAATTGCTTGCATGGTTCATGGCTTTCTGTATTAGATGCAGGCAAGCAATTTTGTTTCTAATACTACATTTCATTATTTCCTCTATCCAAATTCCCTCATCTATGAACAGGAATTTCCTTATTTTACTTCCTTCAGTCATGCAAACATTAGTTTCCTTTCATTCTATATTCAATCACACCTTTCTACCTCCAGGGTAATCCAATTCAGAATATTGACACAGTGATGACCTCTAAATATATACAACCAGCTGTATCACTGGTAAAGAGTGATCTTACTTTGCCAAAGCTGCCTTTTCCTAGTACTTTCTGTAGAGTGAAGTCTTCAATGTTGTATTTCTGTGGGGCAGCAACAGGTCTGTCTGGGGGTCCCTCCGTGGTCCACAGGGGTTCATACACAGCTCTGAAAGAGAAATATCATGAAATGTTGCTTTGTGAACTCCAATGAGCAAGATCATTAAAACTGCTGGGTCTACATTAAGTGTTGCCAATTTCCTTTATACTGTCTTGATCAAAAAGCAGAAAACAGTTAACGGCACACTGATTATTAATGGTTTAACGAATTACATATACATGGAATGAAAATACATTCCTCCTTAGCATTCCATCTTGTATGAATTTTTACATAATTGATACCATACAATACAAGTTTATTTGCAGATCTCTCACAGCACAATTAATCTTGAATTAATCATCCATGTTACAAGATTTTAATCCTCATTAAAACAGTTGCATACAAGCAATTCGTGCATCAACATCTAACCACTCTACACATGTTTTGTTTGTTTGTTTTTTTGCTGCTGTTGTTAAGCACATATAGAGTTTTTACTATTGTTTGTATAAAGTATTTTATGGTATTCTTTGATTTGAATGTTTTATGAAGAAAACATGCATGGTATATATGAAGCAGAAATCTAATAACACATAGAAAAAAAGAAATCAACCAAGAAGGACTCACTCATCTAGATCTTCATCATCATCATGTAAATGTACATATCCAGGCTTGCCATTGCCAGCTCCAGGGGTAGTCTTTTTATCTTTCTGTAAAGGCAAGAAAATAATAAAAGGGTACATTCAAAACTGTTCAATGTTCAAACTGAAGTTTATTATTAAAGAACATTTTTTCAGTTAATGAGTGCAAAGGCAAAAGCATGCACATCATACAATCAACATGAAATATAATACCAGCTGAATTAGCTACTTTGTGCTGGGCAAAATACTTTTTTCATGTGCATATTTAAGCTCACATATATATCAAATGCATCAAGAGTATAGAGATTTCCCCCCCCCCCCCCTTCAAGACCCTGTTTCTGCACAGATATCACATATACTCCTTCTTATTTCTAGATTACAATGTCAAAGCAGATGAAATTTCGGAATACATGTAGACATGTTATACTGCAATTACCTATGAAATTGAGTTTCTGTATTTCAGATACAGTAAAACCTGTCTATAAAGACCACTTAAGGGAGACCAGAAAAGTGGTCTTTATGAGCAGGTTGTCTTTATGTACAATTCCTTCAATACATGTTTCAATGAGAAATGCTGTTCAAGGAAAACAAAAATTATGGTCTTTATAGACAGGTGGTCTTTCTATACAGGTGGTTGCTAAATCAGGATTGACTGTATATGTAACCTCCTGGAAAGCGGGTGATGTCTGTTGTATTTTGCAAATTTTCTAAGTGTGCTAAATGCCAGTGCCATCATGATGCAACATATCTTACCGTTGGATTGAGTTACAAAAACATTTTATAAAACAGCATTCACAAATGAAATTTAAAGCAGTTGGGTCTTTAATCAGAATTGGCATGACATTACAGGTACATTCGAGTGATACTAAGGAAAATCTGACAGAAAATGTATCATAAACTAAGTGAAAAGTGATTTGTTTGAATCATTTGTTTGATAAACTCAACATTTCCAATGGACTGTTATCAGAAACAAGAAAGAGGGAAATAATGAAAGTGGACTTGGATATGATACCATATTCAAGATACATGTAAGCTGGTTCTGGATTTTTTTTTTTCAAGAGATAGGGGACTTGATAAATAGCTGAAAGCAGACAAGTAAAGTCAAAGTTCTCTATGAGATTTTTTTTCTATAATATTTATTTCTTTAATAGGATCTTTATTAACATGTACTACTTCTCATTACATGCCTGGGGGTGTTTTATAAAGCTGTTCGTAAAGTTACGCATGACTTTACGAATGACTTGAATATGAAGTACCAGATAAGATGTCCAAAGTTTTTCCTGATATTTTTATAAAGTGTGACTATATTTCCAATAACCTCAACTGAATTATGGCAAAAAATATACTTTCCATTTAAAATGTTTGTTATAATATGAATGTTATTCTACATCTGCACAGTTCAACTTTAGTTGATGCAGTTAAAAATGATTAAGCATCCCATTTGGCTTGTCATATTTCAGTCATTCGTAAAGTCATGCGTAACTTCATGAACAGCTTTATGAAACACCGCCCCCCCCCCCCCCCCCCCCCCCCCCCCCCGGCCTATCATGTTGTCACATACATTTGTACATGTACAGAAATTTACAACAAGAAAAAGCTCATTACTTTACTTTCCAAGTATAACACTGTTTCACTATGATTTTCACCATAATTCATAAGGTATTTAATATACAGAACCAGACATTGACTGACTACAGCCTAAATCCTACAACTAAAGCCCCTGGAAATCCCCTTAGCTCCATATTAATACCATCACATAATCTCCCAGATATATTATGCACATAATATGCATCTTTCTTTAAGTTTTACCAAATGCCGCAATAAACATTTCTCTGTCAAAATCCCCCTATAGATTTACCTATTTCATAGCACAGATTTAACCATTTTGTATGCACACATGGTCATCCCTGATAACATTTAGCCTGCAAAATCTTTACAAAAACTACACACAGTACATAAATCCAATATACATCTTTAGATGAAGTAATGTAAATAGTACATGAACGTACAGAATGTATTAAAACTGTTATGTCATACATTGTAGCTAATGATTTTATGGCTTGCTCTTTTGATACATCTATGAACAATAACCTTTATGTGGAATATAATACACATTTCAAATAAAAAGAGAGAGAAAGAAGGCATTCAGATCCCATTACAATATTGGGATAGGTACATGTACAAGTACTTGTTCATTACATGTATGTGTAATGTAATTATGCAAATGTATCTATGAAGGTAATGTCATTCATCTTCATAATTGAGGATCTAGTAATTATGAAAATGTTACACTGGTTTTGAAAGATCATGAGCATACAGGTAACTCATAAACATGAACAATATTGTAGAAAATGAAAGTTGGGAATCCCAAATCTGTTTCAGTCTTGCAAAGAACATTATCAGACTTATATCAGAGGCCTTTCTGAACATGAAAAGAAAGTATAGCTAATGGGATAGCATTTTCAATAACTGATTCAAAATGTGCTTCAGTGTCTATGTGATCCACATATAGAACAAATAGTTCAAAGAACTTTACAAAGAAAGTTGATAAATAGAAATGATATGATGTTTTATACATTACATGAATTCTTCAAATGTAACAAGATGACTATTGAATTCATGAAATGAACAATGCACTCATTTACAAACATAAACTTTGAAAAGGGACTAAATTGGCTTAGGATGTAGTTGCATCAATAATAGATAGCATTTATCTGTGAAAGATTGTTCCTCTCTAAGTGAATCTAGTAAAAGGCAAGGAAAATATAAAAGTGATCCTGACAAAGTGTAGTAACGATGAACAAAATCCAGTGTCTGATAAACCTAAACTAATAGAGGAAGTGGTCCTTATTCAGCTAAGAAACAAACAAACTGTAACTTTATCACAAGTAAACAAAGGGAGGAACAAAGATCAGTAGACTTACCACTGGTGGCTATAAATTTCCAAAGATACAAGGGAATTCCCCTTCGTTTTCCTTGATCTTTGTGCCACTTGGTTCATAATTTAATATAATAGATGAAACAGCATTTAATATCCTTTTAGAAAGTAAACTGTAGCAACTACTTTTGACTATTAAGGCTGTCACTATTGACCAGTGCCTACCAACACGTTGGAAGCAATAAATGCAATTTAGGAACTCAAGACTCAATGTATATCTCCACTAAGAAATCTCCACTAAGCAATAGCGTGCTTAAAATACCAGTACTGTTTCATTGCTGTGTATCTAAATCATAAAAACATTTTATGCAGAACATTGAAAATGATGTTAACTGCAATAAACATAATGCCTGCTTCACTAAATATCGTTATTTCTCATCATGCAGCAACATATTAGACTTTGCCGATATATGTACCTACACATAAATGTGAACTTTGATTGCAATATGTACATGCAGTGAACCAATAACACAAGGCATATGTGTTTCATTACCATTCTTTCTTTACTCTAGCGTTCCTTGTAAATTTAAAGTTTACCTGCTCATTTAACATCACTGCCAGTCTTATCAAAATGTAACTTTATCTCTTCAGTGCAATGCAAGCAATATCTTTGAAACTATATCACTGAGAACATGTGACATGTGAGGTTAGAACAATAGATATAAGGGGTATTCCCCCAATCCCTTCTTCCAAGGTTCAAACTGATGTAAATCAATAGCTACTTGTACTTCTGTTGAAAGCTAAACTCCTGTAAACCTTTATGCTGATGATCCATTTGTAACCATCATCTGTATTATCAATATTGTTGTTCATTCTCTAAATTTTGCTTATTCCAGTCCTTTAATGTATGACTTCAATTACAACAAATCAACAAATGCAACAATGTGCGAACAAACTCACTGAACAGGGATTTTCCTATCTATCTCTTCCCTAAACTTTACAACTACATGAAGATGTAGGACAGAAACACTAGCCATTATGCTGCACAATACCAGAAGCTATGTTGTACTATACTAGCCAATATTCATGTAAGATACCAAATACTTTGTGTGTGTGTGTGTGTGTGTATATATATATATATATATATATATATATATATATATATATACCTAGATTCAACCAAAAGGCGAATTTTATTTTTTTAAATTGTATATACGTATATCAGCGCGAAATGACGTTACAGAGAATTAATGGATTCAAAATGTTAGTATATGTATAGAATTAATTTAATTCAATTTGCATCTATGGCAAAAAGAATCGTATAATAACTACCTTTTGTGTGCGATAAGGTATTTTCAGTAAATCCCCAAACTATTCATATAATCAAGAAAAACAGATATCGCCCTAAGTCCAACCTCAGGACTTTAGATTCCCAAGAGTTATACATATATAGATTTTCCACGTTATATTATACGAAAATGAGTTCTCCCTACCGAGCAAAACTTTGTAGTAATATAAGTAATTTGGCGCCCTCTACGTTTATATCTATAGAATGCCTCCTACCCTTAAGGATATGGGAAAAAACAGTGCCGAAAACGTTAAGGCAAATCGAAAAATTCGACTTAACGTCGGCTTCCCCATTTCCGTCGAATATTTCGCCCAAAAAATCGCCTTAAGTAGGAATTATGTTCTTTTTTTTTTTTGCTGTTAGGAGTTTATATTCATGATTTTCATTGACTATTATTGCTACTTATTATTGTTATAAGGGCCTCATGGAAGACAACCACTATTGGTGAAGGTGAGTCACCCAGTCAAAATATCATAAATAAATAAATAAATAAATAAATAAATGTATATTGTAGACAATGACTGGTATAATCTAGAAAAAGTAAAATGAATTGTGTTATGAACATAAGTCTGTTTCACACTTCATACCCACTCAAACCCTCAAAAAGAAATACCAACAAATCAAACTTTTCACATTATTTCCCCCTCTAAACAAGACATACTCTTAACTTTACTGAACCTTTAAGCTCATTACCTGGTATTGATACAATCTCATTAAGCATTAATTTTATCATTCTTCCTAATTACAGTGGTGTGTGCACATTAACATGCAATAAGCTTGTTTCCAGACAGAACAACAGCATTTGGGCATATTTCTTTAGTTTCAGAAAACTGTGCATATGATGTTAATACATCATTTGAGCCACTATGCAAAGAGACTCAAATGTTTATATATACATGTAATTCAAGTGCAATTATATCATGCTACCATGCATGATTTATGCAGCTGTCTGTTTTTAATGGCAATTTAATTTCCTCCGGCTGTGCAGCTTTTTAATTTCATCAATAATCTGAACTATTAAATAAATAATATATATCATTAAGCATAATGATGTCTGGATGTGTGTATTCCTGTTCAAATTAAGAAAAAATATTGCATTTATATTCTAAGGTAATCTTTAGTGCTGTGGACTATATATGCATTAAAGTACTATACATTTGCATGTACGTATGTATGTATCTGCATTGGTGCTTTTCAGTATATATGTGGGTTCAGTTATATTTTTTGTCAATATACATTTTACCAGTCTAAACACTGGTAACCCTACATGTACATAGGCATCAGGGTTTTAATTTCCTACAGGATACAAAAATTCAGAAGGAATTTCTGGCAATTTGCTCTTAAAAAAGCAGTTTCAGAAGTAGAACTCAAGATGAACGTGAGCTTTAACTTTATTATTTATGAACATTATAAAACAAATGGTTTTACAATTGGCATGACAGTTATGCAAGAATACATGAAATAGAATAAAAGGGACCAGAAAACAGCACCAAAAAAGGCGAAGTATCTAAATTAACAATAAGTAATTCCACATGAAAAGTGACAATGTCACCAAATGTTTAAAGATAAAGTTGAGTTCTGGTCATGGGATTACATTTTGATAGAAACTGTCTCAAAGCAGTTGGGAAAGGTTGATTATGTCTACAAAAGAAATACTGTATACTCTGCGGCTTTGGAATCATCAAAATGATAAGAAATTGACCCAATCTCGCTAAAAAGCACATGAACTGCACACAGAAATGGGTATCTGAGACTGCATGCACATGTGGCATGAATGTTTGGCCCGAACATTTCAGCTATTTCTTGTCATATTTTGAATATGAGGGCATTTGAGGAGCAATTCTTTTCAGGGGACATTTCTTCTAAGAAGTTTGGCCAAACTCACATAAAAGGAACGAGAAAGCTCACAAATTATTTTTCACCTTTCCCAGAACTCAACCTTCCCATTAATATAACGAATACGGATGAGTTGTACACCAGATGAAAGCTTGGAAGTCGGGCTATTGAAGGAAATCCTTGTTTTGTTTTCATTGCTTTTGTCACCTTCAGAACAAAGAGAGCTTTTAGTATGAGAAAGGAAGGGGGTTGTTTGATCAAAACGATCAGTCCAAATTTGTACAAAACTGCCATCAAATGCAAAATGTTTCTGTAACTATTATCTAGTGCTATTGGTTTTAATAATTTTGCTCAAATTTTAGCTCATTATTCAACACACAAATGTTCGGCCCGAACATTTCAGCTGTTTCTTGTCATATTTTGAAAGCAAGGGCATTTGAAGAGCATTCCTTTTCAGGGGACATATCTACTATGATAATCTTCCAAACTAACATAATAAGAATGAGAAAAGCTCACAAATTATTTTCTACCTTTCCCAGAACTCAACCTTCACATTAAGTAGCATTATGCCATTACAAACAACATGACATCTTAAGGGCAATCATACTATGAAATGACCTTAATTAGAATTAAAACTAACTAAAATGAAGCTCAGAAATACATATCTATATTCAGTTTTGGTTTGTCAGAAAAAAAATCTTGTCAGATCAACCTTATAGTATAATGACGTAAAACAGAAAGTGAAGTCTCACTGTGATCTGATGCCATTTTTTGTACTTTAAAAGCTGTTGCTAACTTTAAAGCTATGTGCCTCTAACAATGTGCCGAGATGAAAAGCTAACAAAGTTCAGATAAAATGATCTATTTGCAATATGATAGCTACAATGTGCATTATAGCTTGTGAAGATGAATAGCATACAGTGTATGTCTAATAGTTGCTGCCTTACCATAGACTTTGTAATCTATGAAACCAAAGACAAGAGAAAAACAAAATCATGTAACAGAAGAAAGAAAAAAGAAACTACAAACACTCCTGATCCCACTGTATTCCATACCTAACTTGCAATTCATTCTGTAATTACAACAGAAAAAAACAAATATTTCTATGAATTTAAAGCAGAGATTTGCACCCTTTCACCAAAGTCATCTAATAGTCAAAAGTAGTAGAAATATAATTTCAGTACATAGGAAATACTTCCCAAAGCCCCCCATAATGGAGAAGGAAATTGTAGTGACTTCTGGAAAAAAAAAGATATTGGGCCTTGATTTGTGGTGACAGAAAGGAAAACAGTTCTTAATAATTGAATCCACAGAATCAAATAAATAAATAAATAGTGAGCAATACCATCCTGAATGTTTGCAAGATGATATCCATAATGCAAATTTTTCAAGATAATCAAAACATTAAGAATTTTAACCCTTGTACGTCTTCGTTTTATTTTATTACTGAAACAATGAAACAAATGAGTAGATAAACAAATAAGACGATTTCTCCCTAGATTCTGTGAATAGGCTTGAAAATACATCAAAATAACCCAGAACAGTTGACAAGTAAGGATTCCTCTACAATGCTTACCTCAATACTGGAGAGAGCCTCAGAAAGCAGTCTCTGGTTGACTCCACACAGATTAGGGACATTGTTCTTGCACTTATGATGGACATTTACATTACACACTGGACAAGAGAAGAGAAAATATGGTGACTTTTATTTAGTCAATAATAGTACAATCACAACAGACTTCGTTTAAAACACATGCTAAACAATGATATAATCATTATAAGGGTATGTTATAAACCCAACAGAAAATCTTTGTAAGAAAAAGAACCATTTCAAAGAAATGAATGAGGTTAAATATGATCTACTTTGTATGTTTAAAATCTATTTGTCTGATATGACAAATTAGTCTTAACTGCCTTAAAAGGTTAAAATGACATAAACGAATAAACTGAATTCTAACTAATAAAAACATAACAATTTTTTCATACACGAAATATCGCAAAATTTAACCGATCAACTTTTTTCTCCACAAAAGTAACTTATTTCCATTTTACATATAGCTGTTGGGCTTTATTTCACTTCACTATCACAGAAAATGTTGGGGACTTGACATTCTTATATTTATTCTCACTTGTTCCCTTCTCCATGACAGATGCACCCATACATGCTGTTGCCTAGCAACATGACACATACCTTCACACTTGACACCTTGTCTGAAAAGCCCATAGAGCATAGTACCGCAGTGATCACAGAATGTAGGGCTCTTATAGTTGTTGACCTTAAATCTATGGGGCATGTTGATGTTAAACCTCTCTTTTAGTTTCTATCAAATATAAAATATAAACAAGAGAATAATGGAAACAATGAATGCACGCAGGGTACTGAAGACAATAGATCTTCAGGCACTATGTCATGCTCAAATAAGGGAGTATTGATCTCACAATTTGATTGATACATGTATAGATTGAAGACTAAAACGTCAATGGTTTCTTAGCATTGGCTACTGGATCGATGGAATGCATAGCCATGATCAATGATTAAAGGGGAATTAATCTCAAAATATGAATGTGCTTATATTCAAAGATGTAATCTATTCCTTCTTGTTGTCCTACATAGTTTTGCATTTAAATATACGAGATGGATATAAATCAAGATTTTCTCAGCAAAATCTATCTTCTGCTAGCGATACCTGGGGGCTGCCATTTTCTTGATGTGTACATAAAGATATTTTTAATCCGAATGCAAAATTGTATTTCTTCATGATACAAAATCCCATGTGAGATTTAAAATATTTAAAATATATACATATATTCTAAAAACGAAAATGTGTTTTATATTTCTTTGAAAATTACTATTTTACTAAATATAAATCTATTTTCTTGATACTATGACGTATGCAATAGAGCAAATTAATTCAAATTAATAACTTTATTTTATCATTCTCTTTTCTAAACATTAAAATATTAGCCCCTAAAAAGAAGTACAATATATTTTAGGAACTCCCTGAATGTTAACACAACACAAACAAGATGAATGCGACTGCGTCTCCTATATGCCTCCGCCTAAATTCAGTTGATGGCTCAAACTGTTCTTGAAATCTTGTGATAACCAGAATAAACCGCCTCTAATTACATGTTAATTGACCTCTTTGACATTTGACCTTACACCTTATAACCCAAAAGTCTGATCACTTTATCTCCTCCTAGTCATGAATACAAAATAGTTGAGATATGGTGATAACAAAGGTAAAAAAACATTAATTTCATCTACACCTGTATAATGACCTCTATGACCTGTCACCTTTGACCTACGTGAACAGAAATCTAATCAGTTCATCTCATTATGGTGATGCATACTTGTTTTAAGTTTGAAGTTAATGGATCAAATGGTTCTGGAGATATCACGTTAAGGCAAAAACCTGCAATTTCTGAATTGACCTCTATTACCTTTGACTTTCGTATCCCAAAATCTAACCAGATCGTCTTTCTATGCTGATACATACTAGTACCAAGTTTGAAGTTCATACCTCAAATATTCTTGAGATATCGCGTTAACAAGGCTAACACCTGAAATTTCAGAAATTGACCTCTGTGACCTTTGACCTACATACCCCAAAATCTAATCAGATCCTCTTCCTATGGTGATACATACTTGCACCAAGTTTGAAGTTCATACCTCAAATGGTTCTTGAGTTATTGCGAGAATAAGGCTAACACCTGAAATTTCAGAAATTGGCCTCTGTGACCTTATCCTTTGACCTATATACCCCAAAATCTAATCAGATCGCCTTCCTATGAATGATACATACTAGCACTAAATTTGAAGTTCATACCTCAAATGGTTCTTGAGTTATCGCTAGAACGACCGTAACACCTGAAATTTCAGAAAATTGGCCTCTGTGACCTTGACCTTTGACCTACGTACCCCAAAATCTAATCAGATCATCTTCCTATGGTGATACATACTAGCACTAAGTTTGAAGTTCATACCTCAAATGGTTCTTGAGTTATTGCGAGAATAAGGCTAACACCTGAAATTTCAGAAATTGGCCTCTGTGACCTTATCCTTTGACCTATGTACCCCAAAATCTAATAAGATCATCTTCCAACGGTGATACATACTAGCACTAAGTTTGAAGTTCATACCTCAAATGGTTCTTGAGTTATCGCTAGAACAAAGCTAACACCTGAAATTTCAGAAATTGGCCTCTGTGACCTTGACCTTTGACCTACGTACCCCAAAATCTAATCAGATCATCTTCCTATGGTGATACATACTAGCACTAAGTTTGAAGTTCATACCTCAAATGGTTCTTGAGTTATCGCTAGAACAAAGCTAACACCTGAAATTTCAGACAGTGGCCTCTGTGATCTTGACCTTTGACCTACGTACCCCTAAATCTAATCAGATTGCCTTCCTATGAATGATACATACTAGCACTAAATTTGAAGTTCATACCTCAAATGGTTCTTGAGTTATCGCTAGAACGACCCTAACACCTGAAATTTCAGAAAATTGGCCTCTGTGACCTTGACCTTTGACCTACGTACCCCAAAATCTAATCAGATCGTCTTCCTATGGTAATATATACTAACACCAACTTTGAAGTTCATACCTCATGTGGTTCTTGAGTTATCGCTAGAACAAAGCTAACACCTGAAATTTCAGACATTGGCCTCTGTGACCTTGACCTTTGACCTACGTACCCCAAAATCTAATCAGATCGCCTTCCTATGAATGATACATACTAGCACTAAATTTGAAGTTCATACCTCAAATGGTTCTTGAGTTATCGCTAGAACGACCCTAACACCTGAAATTTCAGAAAATTGGCCTCTGTGACCTTGACCTTTGATCTACGTACCCCAAAATCTAATCAGATCGTCGTCCTATGGTAATATATACTAACACCAACTTTGAAGTTCATACCTCATGTGGTTCTTGAGTTATCGCTAGAACGACCCTAATACTTGAAATTTCAGAAAATTGGCCTGTGACCTTGACCTTTGACCTACGTACCCCAAAATCTAATCAGATCGTCTTCCTATGGTAATATATACTAACACCAACTTTGAAGTTCATACCTCATGTGGTTCTTGAGTTATCGGTCGAACAAGAAAGCGGGACGGACGGACGGACGTGCGGACGGACGGACAACCCGAAAACATAATGCCTCCAGCACCACCTTCGGTGGGCGGAGGCATAAAAATGTTCTGTATTACGCAACAGTTCTTAGAAGACAGTAGATAGAAAGCAAACTTTTGATAGCAGTATAGTTGTACCTTTGTCTCCATTGTATCGACTCCAGTGCCAGGGCATTTCCCAAGCACTTGGTTGAAGCAGCGTTTATGAACAGAGAGCTCGCATTCTACACAGTAACAAAACAGAGGGGAATTTATTATAGTGTATCATGCATGTAAAATGGACAATGGTCAATGTGTGTTTGAAATCATGACTATATTTTACATGGTAGTGTGTCATAAAAAGCAAAATTACATTTAAAAATAAGCATGAAAGGACCTGCACATGTACACTATCATATTCAATTCTGAACGGAAGGACTGGGTCATAGAGGATGACTGCATTATCCGACTGCACAAAGGAATTGACTTTTAAACTTTCAGTCAAGAGCCTTTCTTTATTATTCTTCTTGATACAAACATTATTTCTGAGTTTTCGGAGAAAAGACAAAGACAATCAATTTACCCCCAAATATCAAATACATGATTAAAATATAAAGGGGTTAAATCACCTACAGGCTACAGTGCTGAAATGGTTAAAAACATTTCTCTTTAAAAAATATATTTTTAACACCAAAAGAAAAAAAAGTTAAAAATTATAAATGCACTGAAATACATGTACTAGAAAACAACAAAGTAGTATCTTCTATCACTTTATGTCATTTTCACTTTCGAAATGAAACAATATATACAAGGACATTATGTAGTGGTTTCTCATGGCCCTTTGGAAGAATATCTATAGGCACACCACTTGAAAAGGGTGTGCGATAAAAATTGAAACCAAACTGATTGGAAAATTATGTAGTCTAAATAAAGAATGTTCACTAGCCACTTCATGAAAGCTGTATAGAAACCATAATTCTTCCTTCTTCTTTCAGTCTTTTAACTAATTTGAGACAGGCAAATCATTCCCATCTGCCCAACAGAATTGAATGCCTCCACCTCCTAAAAAAATTAAAGGCTCAATTTGATAGTATTTTGATAAATCTACATATAACTGATTACTACTTTACTTAAAATCAGACAATCTAATTGAGCTGATATCACATAAATTCAATCACACTTTAAAAAACAAAACAAATAGTAGGTGATAAACATTACCCATGCATCTATATCCTTGTGTACCAACAAGACCCCTGCAAAATACACCAAAAGAAAAGAAGAAAACAATAGTTTGTTATCTACACAAAATATATCAAACAATGACAATGATTGACAGCTTATAAAACTAAAATTAGACAGAAATAGACTAATTTTATTCAACATGGAAACTGAAGTCTCTTTAACATATACATGAAAAGAGAGAATCCAAATATTTGTGCACTCTTTGAATGACTTATTCTGTTATCTATCTTCATTAAACAATTCAAAGCAAAGCGCTATATCTTCATGGAAGTTGTATCATTTACTATTGTACTAAAAATACTGCTACTACTCTTACATTAGTTCAACCATCCCTATAATATCATTAACTCTTATTCAATTGACCAATCATAAAATTGTAGATCACAGAGTGAAATGGTAATTCTCTCCCAATTAGTTTACTAACAAATATACAACGGAACATTTGGATAAATTATACTTCAGTAGTGTACATTATGGATGCACAGATTATTAACAAATTTTTTTTCATTGATAAGGATTATAAAACAGGTTCAAGAATGTAGCCATCCTGATTGGTCAGATAACACCACGTGACCGTGCAAAAAAAAAGTACTAACGCACGGCGAGGTGACTAACGCATGGCTTATCCGGATCAAACACTAAGATTGTAAGAAAACACTAAGATTGTAGACCCGTTTTATAAAACTATTAATACATGGTTGTGAGTTCGTGTGTTAGTGCGATCCAGCAACACGCAGGTTTTTATCGTGATGTCTAACACACTCGGCTACGCCTCGTGTGTTAGTACACCACGATAAAAACCTTTGTGTTGCCAGATCGCACTAACGCACTCCCAACCATGTATTAATAGTATAATAACATACCAAATAAAGTCATTGCAGTAGCTGCAGTAAGCTGGAGTGCGGAAGTAGTGTGGCGTGAACTTATGACCCCGATGCTCGTGAATCTTGGCCTTCCTGATGGCTACACGTCGCTTGGTTAGCAACCCTGCTGTATCATCCTTCTTATCCATGTCAGAATTATGATGTGAAACGGTGCTTCTTACACTATTCATAGGATCTGTTCCAACAACATGGAATGAAAGATTCACACTGAATAAGATTTGTAGTGTAAAACGGTGCTCCTATGTCTTAACAGAGATCACACTAAATGAGAATTATAACGTGAAAATAGTGCTTCTTACACTGTTCATAGGATCTGTTCCAACAACATGGAATGAAGATTCACACTGAATAAGATTTGTAGTGTAAAACGGTGCTCCTATGTCTTAACAGAGATCACACTGAATGAGAACTGTGGTGCGAAAAAGTGCTTCTTACACTGTTCATAGGATCTGTTCCAACAACATGGAATGAAGAATTCACAGTGAAAAGAGTAGTATAAAACGGTGCTCCTATGTCTCAACAGTACAAAATGAAAGATCACATTGAATGAGAATTATGGTGTGAAATAGTGCTCCTCACACTACTAACTGGATCTGTCTCGTCACTTGTCAATGAACTGGACAATCAAAAATCCCACCGAATGAAATTTTTATAATAAAACAGTCCTTACAATGTTCATTGGATCTGTCTTCGCAGTAAAGAAAGATTTACAAAGAATGAGCGTGGGACTATTTCTTCCTCTATTTGTCACAGATGTAGACTGCCAATACAACAAACCCTTTCTATCAAGGTTACATAGTTAGGAAAGCTATTGAAATTCATTCATCCATGTAGTACTATTTCTTGTCTTGTGGTGTTGCATATTCTTCAGGAGAAACAAAAATTCCCCAAAACAATGTACAATGCCTGCTAGACAAAGCCAAACATGTTTTCCTATCCTGGTGTTGCATATTATTATGAAAAAAATGAAAATTCCCTATACACTGACCACAAGACAATGTCAAACATTGAATATAACATCATGCAAACAAATGCTTTCCATATATTTTACATATTTTTTTTTTTCCTTTTATAGTAAAATTTCCACAAATCACAAAAATCTGAATCAGCTGACTATTCCTTTCCTTGAAACCTTCTTTTCTGATTTCTTCTGCACTGTTTCCCATGTCACACACATCAAAGTATGCCCAAAAGTAAATCATACACAACATTTCAAAGAAAGAAATCAAATAAAAGAAATATCCAAGTTGGATTCATTCTCACCTCCACCACCACCTTCTTCTGGGAAACAACGGAGCTGAACTTGGAGGCGACCATACGGCTTGAGATCCAGCTACAAATGAATACACAATAATGAGGGTGGAGATTATATACATACACTTTTACACAATGACCATTAGATTTTGTTTCATGAAAACTGCAATACCTGTATTTGTAATGAAAACTAAAATATTCCATTAAACCCCATTATTACTCTCTAATATGCACACATATTTCAACAGCCAAATGGGTTTTTATTGAGAGCAAGAGTAATTATCAACCCCTTAAGTACTTACAATTCAATTAACAGTGGCGATAGTCACTATAAATATACCTTCCTGGTTATAATGGAATGTTCTTTTATCTGATACTTTAAAAATAAGTATTTTGCAAATATGACCGTCATGCACAATGTTGGGTTGAACAGCAGTACTTGAGGTTTTAATTTGTAATCTCTTAGATGGATAATATTTCAGAAGTACTCTGCGAACTGCAATACTCATAAATCATTTGAAATGAGAAAAGCATAATATATAATGGAAATCAAAGTTATGACTTTCATTCTCAGAATAATGGAATAGGCCATGCCTCTGGACAGAATATTGTCTTGCTTGTAAAATCCAATTTTCTGAAAGAGAGTGAATCCTGCATGAATACACTTTCCATTTAAAAAGAATATTGCCTGCAAGGTATTATCATCAATTCCAAATACAGGTTAAAATGCTGCAGAAAAGTCAAGCATACTTCGAATATTATGTTGACCTTCTGCATCTGAACATTAGCTCCTTCAGTATTCATTATTCTGAGAAAGTAATACCTGTAGATATTCTCATTTAAACAACATTTTCAAAATTGAATGACTTTCACAGTTCATTAATATTTACACAATAATTTTTGTTGCTGCAATGTCCACTGGTTGCTACTTTGGCTTAAAACCCTGCAACATCCAATTACAACCTCAAAACCAGGCTGATGAGAGAGTGCTAATAGTGCTTATTGTAATGAATAACAAATCAACTAAATGGTGCCCGAATTTATTATTCATAACATCCTCAGTGGTCATTATTTTGTGGTGGTTGTGAATATAATTACTTGTAAATATTCTGCATAAACTGTACTTAAGGCTATTGGAGGAATCTTGTTTGAGTTTCAAATGTAGCTTTTGAGATAGAGTATTTGTAGGTATAGGAGTGGAACAGAAATTTCACAATATTTTATTGTAATTTAGTAATCAATGTAAAGGAAACATGGGATGAAGAGCAAGCAACCTTTGGAATATTCTTTTCTCTCTCTCTGCGGGATCTTTTCAAAATTTGAGGAAATTTCATCCCCAACAGGAACTGGGGGCTATTTCAAAGTCCATGGAGTATTTCAGTAATTTCAAGTGAAATAGGCATTCAGTGGAGATACATGTAGGCAGTACAAGAATACACTAAGCAGTGGCCACCAAATGAAGATGAAGATATAGTTCACACTAACCCATTTTGTTTCAATCTTGCCTTCCATGCCGCACATACTAGCCAGCTCATTAACGTTGAAGTTTGCTTCTGCCAGATAGGCCTCCGGTCTATTATAGACGATGATCTGGATGACACGGCCATCATACAGATGAGAATCAAAACATTTATTCCATTCTACAAAGGCTGTCTTCCTCTTCTGCCTTAACTGTGTTTGTCCATCTATTAGATATCAGAGAGGGAGAAGATGAAGATGGTTAAATATGTTAAAATAGAAAATAAAAAAGCAAAATCTCTTAAAGCATTACAAATCATTTTACATTCTCTAGAAAAGGAAGCTTGAGTTTTGGGAAAGGTAAAAAAATAATTTGTGAGCTTTCTCATTCTTTTTATGTTAGTTTGGAAGATTATCATAGTAGATATACTCCCTGAAAAAGATTGCTCTTCAAATGTTCTCACATTCAAAATATGACAAGAAACAGCTGAAATATTCGGCCGAACATTTGTGTGTAGTCCCATACACATTTCTGTGTGCAGTGCTTGTGACTCTCAGCAGGATTGAGTCAATATCTTATCATTTTGGTGATTCAAAAACCTTACAACATACACCAATTCTTATTTGCTATATAATCAACCTTTCCCAATTGCTTTGAGACAGTTTTTTCTTCACAATTCAATCTCATGACCAGAACTCAACTTTATCTTTAATAAGGTCATTTATTGGTTTCTTTTTTTGGCATTTCATGATAATTTTCCCACTTTCTATTCATCAGAATCTAATGCCAGTTTGACAAAAAACTAAACTGATTTCATTGTCATTTCTTAACCAGGTAAATCTCAATTTGTCAAACTCATCATTTCAACAACCAACTATGGAAGGAAGTAATTCTGCTGATACAGCCTGCAGTGAATGCAGTAGATGGCCTCTGTATAACATGGTCCCTACATACATGTATGTATTGTTCAATAAATAGTATTTACTACACATAATGTACATGTACCAAAGTGAGAATGCATCATGGATATATAAACAGATAGATCTTGTTTACAGTAAAAATTAATTGGCCATGACAAAAGTTATAAAGTGCTTAAAGGGGAAGTTCACCCCGAAGATTACTTGAGTTTAAAAAATGCAGAAAAAATAAAGAAAAATATTGGCGAAAGTTTGGACAAAATCCGTTAAAGAATAACGGAGTTATGGACTTTTGAAGTTTTGATTTTGTGACGTCACATGCAAGCAGCTCCTCCATTATGTAATGTGATAAATATTTCATAAAATACAGTTTTCTCAGAAAATTTAGAATATTTTCGTCTGTGCATTTGATATATTGTCAGAAATGTTATTCAATACTAGATTCTGAAAAGAAACAATATTAATTTATCGTGAAACGTAAAAAAAAATGCGAATATATGGAATATTTATTACATGACCAATGGGCAGCTGCTCGCATGTGACGTCACGAATCCAAAACTTTAAATACTCATAACTCTTTTATTATTTGACCGATTTTCATCAAACCTTCGCCAATATTTTTCTTTATTTTTTCTGCATTTTTTAAACTCAAGTACTCTTCAGGGTGAACTTTCCCTTTAAGTTTCACTACTTGTGGAAGAAAGTGCAAGTTTTAGAAAATATGGATTTTCCTCTCTGATCATATCCATGTCTCAAGCAATTTAATTACACAATTGGGCTTAAAGTGATAAGTTATTTTTCTATTCTAATAGAGTGATAAAAAAGCAAAGTAAAACTGTTATCATAAAATCAAAGGCTTTGACTTCAGTTCTTCTTACTGATGATAAAAGGAGATTAACAACATTTCAACACTCGCCCCGCACTTATCCACTTCAGTGTACTCTCTTAAATGTGAAAGAAATCCCAATGGCCCTAGAGTAAAATACATTTTACATCTCTGCCTCTGGTTTGCCTGTAGTCCCATGGTGGAGAAAAGATGTTAAGACTGTGATCAAATGTAGCAACGTTCACGCTTGATTTCTTTTATCACATGAACCCTAAAATCTGCTTTGCATACATGGCTTCAAGCAAATGATGGATGCACAGATTGTACCGACTTTGAAGTCTTCCGCATCCATCACACAGTTGCAAATACATAATGAATGAACTTGCAATCTCCCATTTCAACTTATCTGCCTATCACTGAAGGGTATTTGAACTTTCTACAATAAGCCATGAAAATGTGTGAACTACAGTAGTGAAGACATTTAAAAGTCATGTTTCAAAATGCATGGAAATCCTTCTTTCTGCTTTGAATCAACTTAGGTTAGCATGTCATCAAATTTAACCCCCCCCCCCCTAAAAAAATAGGGTAAAATTCTCAATCTAAAACAAGTGTGCATATGTACAGTGTACCCGGTATCTAAAGTAAAATATATGTATTACTTCCAAATTCTAGTTTAATTTTTTTTGTATCAACAAACGATGTGATAATACAGGTTTATACATGTATGGTTTAATTCTCAATAGCAGAAGTAATGGCATACTGTATAAGTTGTTGGAACAATTTATTTCGTAACTTGTTGAGCACAGGGCTAATCTTCCACAACGTCCATGTCATACAATGTAACATCAAGCAATGCATAATGAAAGTGAAGTTACAATAATATGAAACATGCACAATGAAGATCTACCAACAATTGAGGCAACTATTCACTTTCAAATATGAACATACATGTACATGTATGACAAAAAAAGATTTGTTTTTCCCCTGTCTACTAATTAAGAACTACATACGTATGACAAAGCCATTAAAACTAAGCATTTTAATTTTAAAGTCAGTGAGTAAGCCCCGAGAGGCAGACTGAAGGTCGTTTTAATGTCTTCAATTCAGTGATGTAATAATGAAAAGTTGAAAACACTTCAATTGACACAATGACGTGCAATGTTTGTGAAGGACAGATTTAGCTTTCAAAGAGATCGTCAACCATTCATTTTGTAGAATACAGGATGACATATGCTTTGATTAGAAGATGAAAACACAGAAATAAATATATAAACACTTAAAGTTATTGAGAATAGAAGGTATTGTCATATTGGAATTGTGAGAATCTCTTTGAATAATGGCGTATCTTTAAGAATACTTTAGCTTTCTTTTGGTGACAGGGGTCAATATGTTCCTAATCAAAACACACAAACATGATGTATCATATATTCATGAGGGCAAAAGAAAAAGGAATTATCCTGTACAGTACATGTACAAAAAAATGGTATTAGAACTTCATCTTATATCATCTTTCAACCACTAGAGGCAAACTTGGGGATGATTTTTTGTTTTCCCCGAACCTGCAGGACAAAAAGATGAGATACATAGTCTCTGTTTAAGATCAGACAAACAGCAGTAAACCTGAGTATCCGACCAATTTTGCATCTACATCCCTACCTCATCGTAGCTAGTGAGTCTTAGCGATAGCACAATTACATTTAGCAGATGACATTTTCCAAGCATTTGCCTAGAAGCAAAATCATGAGATGAGCTCTATGCTCTTACTAGGCTCTACTAAGTAGTGAACTTTAATCAGAATCCCAGGTACTGAGAGCATTCTTATTGTCTTGACAAAATGCATGACCAAACTATCCAGAGATGTCTATTCACCAATCATACTGTTAAGGGGTTTTTAAAAGGGTTTTCAGCATGGCAATCAGGGAGGGAATGAAAAGATACAAAATGCATGATATAATCAATGTACTAGAACATATATAAGGGATTTGTGTTAGAATGACATGATCAGCAAAATCTGTCCTGTAGTAATAGTCAGCATAATTATCAAGAAAGCAACCAGCAAGACAATTATGTCAAGCTTCTAATTTCTTTCTTTTAAAAAAAATACAGCTTCATGCCGCATTATATACATAGTTTAAATCTGTAATATTTAAAAAGAAGGCAAAAAAGGTATATCCCTTTTCAAACACATGAAATGAAATTGTTTGCAACTTTCCGGTATCTTTTCTACATTTTATACAAAATTCGTTTACAGGAGAAACTTTAAAATCCTTGATTACAGCACATTGCAGGCACTACATCTGACATCCCTTTTACATCATAAGGAAAAAGAGCTAGATATAATTTTCTATACAAAATTACCTGTTGAGAGCAAAAGTGGAGTAACTCTATGTAAAGATAAGTAAATACACCCTTCTGGCTCTCAGTAGACGAAATATTTAAGCAATTTACATCCAAATGAAAGATAACTTACTTGCATCTTTGACAGATTCCTTGACATTGACGGCAACAAAGGGATCAAAGAGGACCGAACTTGGCAGCTCAATCTCCTTACTGTCTACCTGTAACACCCGCACACGTAAAAACACCATGGCAGATACCTTGCTCAGTCCCACCTACTCACAATGGTATCGGTTGTCTTCAAAGATCTGCAGAATACAGAAGAGAGAAAAGTACAGTGTGTATGATAAATATGTCCCTGAGGAATACATGACCTGTTATTCAAATCAAAAAAAAAATTTTTAATGCCTGTATAGATGATGAACAGGGCTGTCAGGCTAGACAAGATCAACCCAAATTTCTCTACTTGCAGGCCAATATAGTCACTGGCAAGCAAATTCTAAAAACTTTAGAACGATTCCACTTTGCTGAAAGTTGAGTGTCCGTAATCACTTAAATACTCAATATAATTAAATCAAACCTCATGCCTGTCTGTATGTACATGTACTAGTTTAGAATTACATTGAACCCTTCATTTTCTTCTTTGCTCGTAAAATTGAAGTGTAGAGCCTTGAAACTCATTTCCACAATTGTGCTTACTGTTCAAGTAACTTCTTGAAATGATTTATGACGTCTTTATGCCATATTGTAACACAATATGCATGCAACCAGCAAATATGATTATTACCTATGTAAATCTAAATATAAACAAACAACATACATGTATTTCATATTAAATTTTGCAACATAATATCAGAACTACAAATAGTTCATCTTGTACACACTATAGATGTATATATGTAGATCAGTACTAGTTTCATAGACCTATGTTTCATTGTCATGTTAGACTAATCTTCCTATTTCCTATTCATCCAAAACCACAAAGAAGGATATGAGCCTTTATGAGCTGTAGAGAAATATAAGCTTGTATAAGCAGGAATGGACATAGAGTAAAAGTAAACATATAATGTATACACAGGCCTACGTGTATGTCAAAGCTACTAAAGTAGCAAAGAGAAGCATGGACATAACTCCAATAAAACATTTCAGCATGCCAACATATGCGATTGTCATGAACACTGTATGAAAAGCACATGGAGCAATGTGGGTATTATACAAGGAACATTTGTGGTACTGGTAGAAGTGACAGAAATCCTGAAGTACAAACAACATGAATGTACTTCTACTGTGAGTGGAAGCAAAAAGTAGTAGCTTCTTTTGAAGGGGGTGTTGCAGGATACCAAGTTCACTATATCATACACCAATGTTCAAAGAGCATCCTTCCCATTATGAATCTTTCTAGGTGATTAATACAAAGTTACAGACGTGCATTACCTGGTACATAGGAAGGAAATACCCAGAGAAGCACAAACTTTGATAACAAACCAGGAAGTGGAACGTCATGCGGAAATTTAGCGGCACAGAGATCCTGGACATAATGACACAGCACTGTTATGTGACTTCATTTATTGTATCTGTAATTTTGTTGGGATAACTTCCATTTTTATTTTTAAAAATAGTTTTCTATGCAAATCTGTACTCATTCATAACCTTGACACAAATGATACATATAATACCATACAATGATTTTATCGGCCCATACTTCCATAATTCCAAGCACATCGCATTTTTTCACTACACATCTAAATCTTTTTTGCAATGCCCAGGGTACATGTATGTACATTGGTGACGTATAGTATCAGTACGTATACTGGTACACAAAAATGGGGTTTAAAACAAAGATTTCCTTAAAGGAGAATGAAACCCTGGGGAAAAAATCAATTGTAATGAAAAGAGAGGATAGAGAGAAGCAATTTTTAAAAAGTTCCATCAAAATCGGTTACGAAATGAGAAAGTTATGAAAGTTTGAAAAGTCTCAATTTACTTTCTATGGCGATCCTCAAATTGGCAGTGTTGCTTCAAAGTGACAGGTTTAGTAGTACATCTCTCCATATGTTTTGTACACAAAACTTCATATTTTCTCCATTATCTCTAAAGATGGTGAGCTGTCTTTTAGTGAACTCAACATATGTTGTGTCAAATACATTTTCCCATGATATATCTTGGGCTAAGAAGGAGACAAGCTGTACCTTGAAAGATAATGAGGAAAATATGAAATTTTGTGTACAAAACATATGGAGAGTTGTACTACTAAACCTGCCATTTTGAAGCAACATTGCCAATTTGAGGATCGCCATAGAAAGTAAATTGAGACTTTTCAAATTTTCATAACTTTCTCATTTCGTAACCGATTTTGATGGAACTTTTTTTAAATTGCTTCTCTCTGTCCTCTCTTTTATTAAAATTGATTTTTCCCCAGGGTTTCATTCTCCTTTAATTTCTCATTTTGATTACACATTTGAGTATAACTACATGGAGAAAGAAAAGAACCCCTAAAACACTTTTCTCTGGGATGCCTTCATTTCCTCAATATTGCATGTTTAGTGCTGTTATTTCTCCCTTTTTAAGGATTTATCCATCGCCAATAAAAAATCTCATGTTACAGCTGATTCAGTCTTTTAAAAATATTTCATGGATGCAATTGCTTCTGAAGACCCACAAAGGTCCTATTTATAATAGAATATTGACAAATTGCAAAATAACAATATATGAAAATTGGAATGCCAAAATGAGAACAGTATAAATGTGCATGTTCTTGTGGTTAAAACAGATTTGGATAACAATGGACAGATAACAACTACAGGTTGTCCACAATAATGTGGACATGCACACTGTTATCAAGTCTACACACTTGACCAATACTATATAAATGATTATTTAAAAGAATTAAAGGAAGCACACTTACATGCATTTGCACATGACCAATAAAATGACAAAACAGGACATGACTTTGCAAAATGTTACATTAATAATGGTATAGGCGGTCAAATTTTGATCATCAAAATAAAATTGAAATTATCACTTAAAGGCCAAGTCCACACTAATATCAAGTTGATTTGAATAAATAGAGCAAAATTAAACAAGCATAACAGTGAAAATTTCACTGAAATCGGATGTAAAATAAGAAAGTTACAGCATTTTGAAGTTTTGCATTATTTTCATGAAACAGTGATATGTATAACATGGGCGGTATGCAAATGAGTGAACCGATGATGTCACAAACTCACTTTTCCTTATGTATTTTATTATATGAAATTTCAAATATTTCAATTTTTATGGATGTGATACTAAAGAATCTCTCCCTTGTATCAGAGTAAGTTACAATAATGATGATTTTACATGTTCCATAGGGAGTCAAACCATGTTTTACATTATTGAAGCAAAAAATTGAAATATATCATATTTCGTATAATAAAATACATAAGGAAAAGTGAGTGTGTGATATCATCGGTTCACTCATTTGCATACCGCTCATGTTATGCACATGTTTCAAGAAATAATGCAAAACTTCAAAATGCCATAACTTTCTTATTTTACATCCGATTTCAGTGACATTTTTGTTTAATTTTACTCTATTTATTCAAATCAACTTGATATTAGTGTGGACTTGGCCTTTAATAATGTTCAAAGAGTTCAGTGGGAGTACTGGGCATGAAATGTCCTTAAGGGGCTTTCACACCGGGCCTGCATAGAGTTGCGTAGTGCCGCGTATCGACTACGCTGAGCTTACGCTGCCCTGCGCTGTGCCTACGCTGGTCTACGTGGCAATACGCCGAGGGACGCAAAGGGGTATGCGAGATGGACGCAAAAAATTAAACATGTTTAATTTTTTCGCGTACTTTCGGTGTAGAGCACTGGGCGCAGAATGTACACAGTTTTTACGCCAGTCTACGCAATACTACGCTACTGTACGCCATTCCTACGCAATTGTACGCTACCTAGGCTGACGAAAAAACTTTGAGGCTGGCGTAGTGTTACGTATGTGTTACGTTACCATATGCCATGGTACGCCAGACTATGCATAACCTACGCAGGGACTACGCCGATCCTGCCCGTAATTTCAGCGTACTTGATATGCCGCACAACGCAACTCTACGCAGGCCCGGTGTGAAAGCCCCTTAAGTATGCAAAATTACAGAGATTTCTAGCAATCCGTCTTGATATAGAAAGGTATGAGTCGGGGAACTAAATTATTATTCATTCAAAAAATGTAATACAATTGAACACATGCAGAATTAAATCAACAAGAAATGAAAATAATTGTCTATAGAAAGGATGTCATATTTTGGATAAAGAAAGGAAACAATATTTCTCACTCACTGATGAAAACAAAGAAAATTCAGGCCTCCAATTGAAACCAAGCTTAACAACATTCATGACCCTTGTTATGCAAACTTTTCAAAATGTCCTCCATATTAAAGAATGAATTTCCTTAACACTCTATTCCAAACCAGGTTTTTCACTGTTATTGGGGTTAGAGTACAACAAACTTCACAGGTAATACCACAACAATTGGGAAGTTACCATACTGAGGAAGTTCAGGTACAAACACACTACTTTCAAAAGAAAGAAAAAGACTGATTTTCTGCAGAAAGGAAATGATTGCACTGAATATCAATGTTATATAATCAATTTTATATACAAAGCGGTAAAATCATAAGAGAAACTAAAAATTTAGAAAGGAAATGATTGTGCTGAATTATCATATTGAATTGAAAGTGTTTGTAAAGGCTATATTAGGTTCTTCATTGTCACAATTTTTAGAACAATAAAATGCATGATTTGCCAGGGAGTACAGCGTAAATGTAACCAAAATTATTATTTACTGTTTATCCAAATATGTAGCATTTAATTTCAAACTATTTTTACTGACATTTTACTATTAGATGCCAAGCCCTGCTCCAAAAACTTCTCAGGATCTTGAGCTGAATTCTCTTAGGCCTGGCTCAAACGCGGCGTCATTTGCTGACGTTTTGACTGCGTCAGTTACCGGTACCGTCTGTTGCTTGTCATGAAAGAGTGGTATCATTTAAATAGTTATTTCAAAATGAGCAATGCAAACAATACTTTTAATCACTGACGTTTGGGTTAATTGCCTTCAGACGCCCGATGAGCACAGGGAATAACGCAATAGATATTATCCCTCATGTGAACCGATCCTTACTTGAACTTCTTTGGGATTCTATTCAAACTTTCTTCATCGATCTTTCTTGCTTGGAAAAAATTAAATCACCTTTGCCTCGCATTATACAATTTAGATCAATGCTTGGTTCAAATATTTGAGGTTTTGTACAAATGGTGAAAATGTCATTGAATGCCTTTGTTACAGTGTATAAGACTTTTTTAAAGATCTACCTTACTTCCAGATGAAGTGAGTGTTTTTCCTTTCTTGCCTCAATGAAAATATGTTTTAACAACTCTGTATTTTCATTGAGGAAGAAAACTTCTTCCGCTTGGTAGCTGAGGCCAGGAAGGTGGAAAAGAGAAGGGGGGATACATACATGTATGTAAGAACTGTCTACAGAGGAAATTGCTACAACATATGAGACAAACTACGTTACATGTAACAGAAGATTGTACAATACTTCATGATGTGCTAATGACCCTTATACACTAGCTGAGGAGGATTATACTATTTTAAATGTACAGTCAAACCTGTCTATAGCGACCACCTAAGGGAAAAGGCAAAAGTGGCCGCTATAGACAGGTGGCCACTATAGACAGGTCGGCGGCCATTTTGAATTTTTACACACCCGCATTTATACACGTAACAACATCACTTGGAGTGTACATGCATCGATATCACTTTGGAAATAAGCTATAGATCTACAGATTTATTCATATACGATATAAAATGCCAAAATAATGTGCTTTGTTGTCAATAAATGAGAAAAACGATAGATCTACGAGCAATCTGAGTAAAATGATTTTTCCCTCATGTTACTACTACTACGTACGTACCGGTAGGTGCTTACCTTCTTTTTTAAAGTCTAAAAACGATGTCTAATGATTTTTGCTTCCTGTCAATAAATGACAATTACAAGTTAATCTTTTGAATAAAAGCCTGCAATCAATTTTGATTTAATAAATATTTGTCTTTAATGGCTTAAAAGAAGTTTTAACTGTTTTAAAGAACAGACAACAGTTGGTGCTTATTTGATTCGCCGAAAGTGCGAACGTCGACGACGAGTTTTCACGCCGTTTTTGAGCCGGACAGGCTCGTACATGAAAACGTTATAATTGATCCCTAAAAAAAATTAAAATTTGTGTAGTATTTTACTGTTTTCAATTTCTAAAAAAACTAATTGTTTGAAAAAGATTTTTTTCGAAAGTTTTAACTCTTTCTTACATTTTTTATAATTCTTTTAAAAATTAAAAACTAACGTGTAAGTGTACGAGCCTGTAGTATTGCGCCCATGCGATATCAATGCTGATGGTACCTATTGTTTCAGTTACGTTTGTAGGAAGGTAGCTAAGAGAACAATACGAGTGCGGGGGATGGCCGGAGGTGTGAAGATTATCGTAAACGAACAATACTAGTGCTCAGTTCTTATTCAAAAGACTTTTAATCTCTAATTAGTCGGCAATCTGGTCAAACTTTTAGATCTTTCATGAAATAAGTATGTACGTCTTGGCCATTGTAGAATCTATTCATGGCGTTTGTGTGAGAGTGTGACTGAGCTAGGACTCGGACACTCGTTAAACACACCACGGCAAAAAGCTAACTTTTTGTGCATGAAGCTACGGCTCGACTAGATATTATTGGCCGCTATACGCGGTCAGATATTGACCACGGGATACATAATGGGTGGCCGCTGGCCGCGTTAGGCAGGTGACCGCTATATGCAGGGTCTACAACACAGTAATTTTCTGCGGGGGATTTTTTAGTGGCCGCTATAAGCAGGTGGCCGCTATAGACAGGTGGCCGCTAAGACAGGTTTGACTGTATTTAATCAAGAATTTTTTTTCCTGTACTATGATGCACAGAACTTTAAATCTGTAGTTTTATGTTGAACATTAATAGATCTACACACATGAAATACTTTCATTCAAGTTGTGCAATAAAAATATATGAAAATTATCAAACGATAAATATAAATATTGTACTTATTTTGAGACTACTTTTTACATACTAAAAGTAAATGTATATGTAGCCCTGTAAAGTAAAAGGCTGCGTACATGAAACTTCCCCCACCTTTTTTTCCACTAATGTGCTCATTAATTGGATATTATCACAGGTTAATAGGATTCAATTCCATGTACACATTGAAATCATCATTAAAATTACCAACCGAAAAGACCCTGTAACAATTCCATCTTGATCATTATTTTCTGAAGCAATTACATGTATGCTATTACAAAGACAAAATTAATAACCATAATTAATGTCTTTGTCCTTCTTTTTAATGAATGGTAATAAGAAAGTAATAATTTTTTAAAAGCTGTAATCACTATACAAATACGAATTTCAAATCGGCTTTATTGGTACGGTCACTGTGATGTAACATGTATGCTATTACAAAGACAAAATTAATAACCATAATTAATGTCTTTGTCCCTCTTTTTAATGAATGGTAATAAGAAAGTTATAATTTTTTAACAGCTGTAATCACTATACAAATAGGAATTTCAAATCGGCTTTATTGGTACGGTCACTGTGATGTAACGGTGGTCAACTTTCCCACTCGCTCCATCACACAAAATGACAATTTTTCAAAATGTACATGCATAACTCAGTAGGATATTTTTTTGGAGGAGGACCTATAACAATATGTTATCTACAATATATTTTGAGTACTGGCCCAAGGGAAAAGGAGTTCTGGCAAAAACCGGAATTTAATTATATTTTAGTGTACAACAAATGAGAGAGTTGACAATACGTCACAATTGATTCCTCAAATTGCTAATTTGAGATTCACATAGATGTAGTGATCTCATTTTTCAAACAGTCATAACTTTTTAATTCTTTTCCGATTTCTTTCAAATTGTCAAAATCCTGTTTCTCTTATTTTTCTCCTTTCACACAAATCAGCTTTTTACAAAGATTGGATTGCCCTTTAACTGATTTCAATACAAGTCTATGTATACATACATGTACATGCGTAAACTAGAAGTAAATATTGTCATAGAGAGCTACATGTTGTGTTTACTTATTTGTACTAAGCATGACAAGCTAATGGGCTTCAAACACAAATGTAAATGATATAATTGCAAACATCCTGGCATAGGGGTTGAAGTTGCGGCCTTTTAAATTTGTTTGGGTTAAAAATATCACCAAATTAGGGGATACGATATTTCAGTGAAAAATAAACAGATTACACAATGATGACAACTGACGTACATTTAAGTCCAGAGTATAGTTGGATGTAAACAATATCATCAGTGTGGAAAATATAGGGTTTTAGTGGTTATTGTATAAAACTTCCAGTTATTGTTCTTGAATTGCTACATGTAATCTGTGTCACATGATATGAGTAATCAGAGATCAGATGTAATTACTAGAGTCTAATATGCCCTGAATTCACTTTTAAAATTGACCTTTTTTTCACAAGGTTTCACACTTGAATTCCAGGTATAAAGGACAGCTTCTCTGGATACCCCCAACACATGGTGAAAGAGATGAAGTAATTAACAGATCACTGCTGGATACATTCTTCATGACCTTTTGAAGATACATAGGACAATGCAATACAAGCCATCACAAACTGCATGTACAGACATAGTGTAATGGTAAGTTGTATCTTCAAAGGTTTAAAGCTCATATACAGCAAAAAAAAAATTTGCATGAAACTTGTTAAATATAGTATAACATTGTTCTCCTTGTCTCAAAAGATTTATGTGCGAGATTGTTCAAATTTCTATCCATGATTTCTGGTGAATGTTAGTGTAAATATCTAAAAAAAGCGCTAGATCATGGCTATACACTGCCCTATATGTTATTGTTAGGATCCTTCCACCCTGACGGCTCCCCGCACAACAATCTCAGTGCTTCATTTGGGGATAGCGTGCGAGTCCACTCATGGTCGCATAAACACAACTCTCATAGGTTTTACACATGTGTAATGCAAGTTGATGCTGTTTGAATTTACATCCTAGGCCTGGTATCTAATTTATTTATTCTTTTTTTTTTCTCTCTCTCATTTGTTTAATGTTCCACTTGAGAATGAAAGAACTTTCCAACATTTAAGTATTGCTAGTATCTTACCATTTATTGTCTAAAATTAAAGAACCTCACGAAAAATTGTTGAGGCTTACCAAAACTATACATGTACATGACCTTTGTAATGAAGGTGTGTTGGCCAAAATGATAATCAAAATTTACAATGTCTGTTTATTATCCTTCAATTCAGAAAAACTCAACTCAAAAAATTCAACGTAACTTGACTTTCAACCCATCAGAATCGCGTATTTGAGACTTGCGTTTAATTTTTCGAGTTGCGATTAAACACAACTTTTTATGCAAGAGGGCCCAGATCAGCTACCACAGGACCTACATGTAGCTATCTATTGAAAAATCTATTGAAAGTTCAAATTGTTATCCTGACCAAGGAGATTGTGTACGAACCAAACTACTATGGGAAGAATGACTGAAAAGTGCAGGAAATAAATGTACACTGTAGTAGATATCAAAAGATTTTAGTATAGTCATAACTGAGCAGTTGTTTTGGAATCCCAAATACATAAACAGGAAATGTCCCTAAAGGATAAAAATTAATATACATCATGAGTTTAAACTCTATCTTTAGCCAAGCCTATCATTCAGGAAGAAATCAAATAGGGAGAATCGCTGAGCTATCGGTACAATAAAAGTAATATTTATATATAGCTAATATCATAAAAACTCTGAGCATGGATGATTCATATCGCAAATATTTGGGCCTATATATTTCTGAGACATTATATTGCAACATGTAATTCATGTATTCAACTACATGTCGACCTTACTACAGTGTGGAAATATCCATTGATTTACTAGATGACAAACTAATACTTTCGCAACTTCCTATTTCCTCATTTTTGGCAATGCTATTACAAAAATAATGGAAATAAATGTTTAATTCAGCTTGTTTGCTTAAACAAAAAGTTAAATTCTAGCGCCTGTCTAATATACATCCATTTCAAAGAGTTTTTATGTTTTCAGAAGCATATCAAACCAGGATTAGCATTTGTTCTCAGTGTGAAGAGGCATTTCTTTCATGGTGAATATGGTAACAGATGCATGAGCACTAATATCATGAAGTTGATAATATCAAGTACCATCATGACAGGCTGTAAATGTGTCATGTACTTTTTATCCTGATATGCATGATTTGCCATTCATCATAAATATGTAGAAAGTACAACCACAGAATTCCTTAAACAAGTTACACGTAGGATTGCAAGTATTACAGAGTCATCATCTCCTGGAAAATCTATCTTCTCATGTTAACCAAATTTCTGTTAATCCATTTACAAAGAGTAGATCTACAATTAATTCATGTTGTCATGAATTTGAAACTGAAGAGTAAATTGTCCAACTTAGAAGGTGAAATAGCATGTTCAAATGTCATGGAAGTAGTAAATACTGAATCGCTTTTTTAAGTTTCTGATGTTCATCAGATGAGATCATTATCCAGAAAAGGTCATGGAACATATTTGCATTTTTTAGGAATAAATCATGATTATCCAAGAGATTGGAATTCTAGAAGTATATGTAAAATGTGTACGTATGAAAGATTCTATTCATACATGCACATCAGTAAAGAGGAATTTTTTTTTAAAGAGATTGAATCTTAATCATACATACTGTAATACATACCAGCACATGCATTCAGTACTAGAATCCCAAGCATGCCTGGTAATTTTGCTGATTTTGCATTTGTGAACATGCAAATGTATACAGCATTTCTTCAAATGTGAAAACAATCTACTGCTGTAAACTTGGAATACCAGTATATTTACAAAGGTGCTCTTCATGACATCATACTGGTGTAATTACTACAACTATGCAGTTCATATTGTCAGACCTAACTTCATTTTCGCAGCTCTTTTCCTCTCTCCCAATGCACAGAATAGTAGAAAAATACTACATGTACATCATTCACAGCAGTTCATATATCAGGATAAAACTGCAACAAGAACACAAATTCAGGTAGTTCTAATATTATATTGTAAGGTTCGGATTTCAAACAAATCAATTATTCATGATTGATGATTTCTGTTAAACCGCCAGGTGGACAAATTATTCTTGTGGTCTTGAATGTATCTTGGAGACACTGCACCACATTCATTAGATTGAAATGATGTGGTTTTCCTCAAATACAATGAATACCTTCACTGATTCATTTCCACTTCTTATCTCTCTTTCATTCTCATTCATTTTCTTTGTCTTCTGATATTGCTTTTGACCTCTCCTCCAATCACTATCTTATTCCATGCCTCTTAATTTCTAGCATTCTTCCTTCGTTCTATCAAACTCTCTGCATGAAGTTTATACATGTACTTGTGACCTAGAGTGTGGTATATTCTTCGACACCAACCCACAGATGGCAGCAACAATAGTTGAATCAGGGATTTGTCTCTCACAATTCCCTGATTGAGTCATTTCAAAGGAAATCTTTTCAACCATTGTGATAACAGTTACCTAACAAGAAAAGACTTGCTCAACACCAATAGACTTGGTCAACACATAACACCACTCTTTTCAAGTCAATGATTCCCATTTGTGGTTTCAGGCAAATCAGACTGTAGAAAATGCAAAGTTCATGTACATGTAAAGTACTGAATGATACAACTGACCTGTACCTCGGTTGGTGTTATTAGAGAGCTTACGAAACGGGATGGGAGAGGAACAAGACGGGGGAGAGTTAACCGACTGTGACGGTCCTTACACTCTCCCCGTCTTGTTTTTTCAATCAAGTTACAAAAAAGTGGACGGTGACGCACTGCAGTGTTCGGCTTCCCGTCCCCACTTTAGACCGGACGCTATTTCGCCCGAGAACCGTCCTGAAATCAAACAGGACGGAGAGATACTCCGAGTCACGCATGCGCACATCAATTTTTTGCTCGACTCCCCGTCTTCAGAGGCTCCCGTCCTGAAAACGTAAGCTCGTTGTTTCTCTCCAGAACAGGCCCACAACCCCATACACGATATAAAAATGTTTCCAAAATGTGACTTCTACAATGTTGTTATACTCCTTTTACTGTTTTACTGCCACAGTCTCTCAACAAGATTTCATGAAATTCTATCTTGCCTTCTTCAGAAGAAGGTGTAACATGCTCTTGGTGACAATGAACTTTGGGGTTCAAATGCTGAGTCATCCAAAATCAGATTGGGGAAATATCCATTCAACTTCAGTAGTACAAACCCTTCAGGGAGCAAGATATTGGTCATCCCTCTTCCAAGAATACAGTCATATTTGTGGAATTTGTATGATTATAATTGGTTTTAATGGTAGTCTATTACTCATGCATTGGAGTTGAGATTTAATTGTATCTTCTGCAGGGAATAGAATAGCTACGTTCATACGGGGACTTGTGGTTTCAAAACTTTAAGTTAGCGAAACTTTAAGTAAAAAAAAAACACAACTCCCTAACCGCAACGAGGGTTCACACGAACCCGAAACAACGAGCTGAAACTACAAGCCGAGTGATCGTTGTGGTTAACCCATGGTTAACCCCTGAAGTAGATACTACCGACTGTGTGTACAGTACGCATACAGATCCTGTGTTCATAATTTGCGCGAAGGGTAGTATCCAGAAGTCTAACATGAACAGCGAGGTCATCTCTAACTACAAGCTTGTGAAACTTCAAGTTTATTCTGTCCACACTGCAACAGAGGACCACGCACTGCTTGCAGTTTTGACGTTAACTACAGGCTGGCTTGTGGTTCTAGAACTACAAGTAAACTTTAAGTTTCGAAACTACGAGTCCGTTCATACGGTCTGAAACTACAAGATAACTACAAGTTAACTACAAGTTTTGAAACTACATGCGAAACTTAAAGTTTAGCTCCCATCGTGTGAACGTAACTATTGACTTTACACCCTGTCTTCTTGAATTATTGTTTTTTCTTTCTATGAAGTCCTTGTCATCGGGAGAGTATTCAAGAAAGTTTCTTCATATCCTCAAATTTGTTTTCTTATCATGGGAAAAGTTTACATGTAAATCTAAAGGGAGAAAGAAATTTGTACCAGTACATGTAATAGCTTCACCTCTGTGATGTACATGTACATGTATGAAAGCTTGTCTAGATCACGGCACTGTACAGTACACACTTGAAATTTCCTCCATCCCTCAAACGACAGTATGCATCATGAATGGAATGCCTACAGCTTCTACTACCTGCATCTCAAAACATACCCATCATGATCTACTTTGTAACCTACCAATAATAACATCCATACACATATTGATTTATATCCATATAATTGAGAGCCATGAGAGTAATGATGCTAAGCACTAAGCAAGGACATCTTCTTCAATTAAGCCCCAGTCCGAAATCATCTTCATGGTATCTACGTAGCAGAGTTCATTTACATGTATGACATCCTCAACCAAGCAACTAAAAAGTGTTTCACAGATTTTATAATGGTATGACGAGCTTTTCGTCTTCATCAAGCTTAAATATTCAGATTTGTTCCACTACTTGAAATATCTTGGCTTGTGAATTGTACACTTCAACTCGCAATTCCAAATTGTAACATAGTGAAAATCGCCTGAAAGTCTAGGGTATATTTTGTATGATATTTTGTCTCAAGCAAATAACCCTTTTGAGACAATTGACCACATTTTGTGGTTTGGCTCAATAACTTTTGATGAAGAGCTCCAAAAAATATATCGGATGCATGAGTAGAAAGAGCAAAATTTCTGCACACACTGTGTCTATTTTTGTTGCATGACCATTGTATTTGATGCCAAAAATTTTAAAAAGGAGAATAAGCTTTAAAATCTTTCAATTGGCAACACATGGAGAGATTCAAGATCAGTGTTTTTTATCAAAATTGGCCATTTTTTCAACTAGTCTACAAAGTTGCTTACCATGTATATTGTTTTTAATGACATTACATTTTATTGCAACCATGTAGCATTAAAAGAAAAATATTATTGTTGCCAATTTGAAGAACAAAATGTGATCAATTTAGCCCTTGAATAATCCCTGTCTTAAAAAGGATAATGAAAAAAGCATGGTGGAGTACAGTGGAAACTCGGTATAAAAAGCTCCAATATAACAAGATTCCTGATATAACAAGGTAATTTTGCTGGACCGAGATTTTACGTTCTTTTGTTTAAAATCTTTACCCTGATATAAGGAAATTCCTGATATAACAAGGCAATTCATGGTACCAAGGACCTTGTTATAGTGAGTTTCCACTGTACATGTACATGTACCTTGTACTCCATAAATAAGAACTCATTCATTAAGGCAGATACCACCCTTTAAGATTTCTAAGATGTTAAAACAGGATCGAACATAACTTTAATATTCAAGAGCTACTTTTGAATAAAACTAGAAAGTGTGTTGAGTGAAAAAAAAAATATTACAACACACTAGGATAAAATGCATAACTTTTTCTTAATCAGCTAGGCAAAAATATGCTTCAATAGACAGCATTATAAAAAGAAGTGTTTTCTCATGTCCACTACACAGCATGATATTCCAGCAGTGGGATTTTCATGCATTTGAAAGTGGAAATAAAATAATGGCAGTGTGACTGTTCTCACCATCTCATCAGCAAAGCTCTAACTGGCTTTTACGAGGTGGTACCAGGAAGAAGATGATAAGGATAATAAGACAGAGGAAATCCTGTGTATTGTAACTCGCTGGCACACTTGATGGCCATCTTCACCATTCTAAATGAAAGGTAATGCAGCCTGGGTAATGTGTGGCTAATACAATGCAGAGTCTCTTACACAATCAACTGCAACTGTAGTGCTTTGATTTCTAGATAAGTGCACAGATTTTCACTTCTTAGTATTAGAATAAGCATTAGAAAAGTAAAATCAAAACTTAACTATTCATGAATCATTCATTAAACATTTTTTGGTTTGCCAATTTGATCAGAATGGATTTCATAGAATTTTGCAAAGCCATAATATAAAACAGTGATCAAATCTCCCATTTAAAACACACTTACATAATACCGCACTTATAAACTATGTTAAGGGCAGAATGAAGTTCTATAATCTCCCTCTATAATAATTGGTAGTGCAACAATTGTTTCACTTTGCTTGAGTAATAGCTTTAAGGGAAAGTCCACCCTGGTATAAAGTTGACTAGAATAAAAGAAGAAAAATGAGAGAAACAGACTAGTGAAAGTTTGAGGAAAATCCGATAAGAAATGAGAAAGTTATGAATTTTTAAAGTTGTAATCAATCAAAGACAAATCGGCAACTCCATGACGTATCTTGTGAGCTCCTCTCCCATTTGCTCAATACAGAAAATCTTACTTTTTGATGAAGGAATAGATTTGTTTCATACAGGTTTTGTGTAAAAACATATGAGCAATGATTATATCTAAGGTACATGTATGATTGAATATTTTCTTCAGAGAAAATGGAAATTAAAGATTTGGGGGGCACAGGGCAAATGGGAGAGAAGTTCGCAAGATACGTCACAGAGTTGCCAATTTGTGTTTGATTGATTTTACAAGTTCAAAAATTCATAACTTTCTTATTTCTTATCGTATTTTGCCTCAAACCTTCACTGATTTGTCTCTTCAATTTAACTGCTTCTTTTAAAATGAACTTGAAATCAAGGTGGACTTTCCCTTAGACTAGTTTCATAACGTTTGTGCTGAACATCACATGAAAACATTTCGTACATGGATCTCGTGTACATCGCAGATAAAACAAGGTCTCTGTTCACTTCCAATTTCCAAAGTGCCTGGCTTTGGAAAATTTTACCCTGGCTTAAAGGACAATCCAACCAAGCAGAAAAATCAGGATGGCGAAAGTTTGAAAGAAATTGGACAAGGACAATGAGATCACTACATCTATGTGAATCTCAAATTGGCAATTTGGTGAGTCAATTGTGACATTTTTGTGGACAACTCTCCCATTTGTCGTGCACAAAAATATCATTAATTTGCGGTTTTCTTTGAGGCGCTTTTACCCTCAGGGCAGTACTCAAAATATATCGGAAATAGCATATTGTTATAGGTCCTCATGAACGACAAGATCCTACTGAGTAATGCATTTTGGAAAAAAGTGACATTTTAGTCATTTTGTGTGTTAGAGCGAATGGGGGAGTTGTCCACAGCTACATCATAGTGACATTACCTATTCGGCCAATTTGAAATTCCCATATGCATAGGGTTCTTATTGCTTGTCCAATTTCGTTCAAACTTTCACCAATCTGCTTCTCTGATTTTTCCTCTTTCTTTCAAAGCAACTTGCTATAAAGGTTGGATTTCCCTTTAAACTCCAAGCACCCTTCATTGTAGAAGCATAGAATTACAGTATTCTTGCTGTAGTGAGCTACATGTAATAAAAAATGAGTTGGATTAGCATCACTGCGGTGAATTCGGCTTATTCTTGGCTTGATCTGTGGATAAGAACCTGTCATCCCTCTTTGAGAAATTCTCATCTTGAACCTTTGATGCATTATCCTACCCAAGGCTGAAGGTTGACTAACCATCTCATTTCTCTGCCACCAATACAAAATCAGTCAAATACAAAATGACTAGATAATGAGAATATGTGCCTAAGTTTTTTTTATTAATAAGCAACATGACTCAGACTCAGATTCATATTCTTCTCATTTCTTTCCTTGTTCAGTGAATTGAGGGTAAATCCATAATGCAACTCATCATAAGCAATAAACCATCTGCGAAGAGCCAGAAGGGTTTTAATACAATGTAAAAGAATGGGGCTTAATGACCTTCTAGCTCTCAGCAAACGAAAATTAAGTCATTTCTGAAAGCTATCAATATTATGTCACAAAGGGGCAAAATGTTTCCTGAATGATCCATCAATTTTGCATTTGAATATAACTCAAAAGACTGTGATTAATGTACATCATGCACAGATTTGAAGGGACCAGATAATTAGTGATATGCTCTGGAATGATTTGTGATGCGTGCATGCATTCCTTTATTCATCTTCAAATAATTTCCCCCACGTTTGTTTGTTGTTTTTTTTCTAGTCAATTTTCTGTGGGATCGTGTTGTTCATTTAGCGATGCAAATTTTTCACCTCCAATATTAAAGTTTAATCCCTACTCCTATTTGGAGGAGGATGACTTTCTCAATTAGACATGTTCAAGAATTGTCAATACTTCGGCTACCTTTGCAAAAATCCACTCCAAATATAGCACTTTAATAAACTACCCCTATTTTGTCTGCAACATATGAGACGGAAGTCTTGAAGTTGTAGAAGCATTTGACTCAAATTATATCAATGTGTACATACTATTTTTTATCATAAAAATTACAATCATTACCGACTTTCATAGTAATCATCTACGTCTACACTGTTGTAACATTAACCACTTGTTTTTGGAACTACATTTCAATTCTATTCAATTTCCTATTCCATCTGAACTAAATGTGTATGAGCAACGTCCTCATGTTGTAACAGCTGATTTTTTTTGTTTTTACAAGTTTTTTTTATTCCTTTCTCTCAAACAAAATTACAAATGAAGTTTAACATTACATACAAAATTACAAATAATTTTTTGACATAAACGAAATTACACGTAAACTTTCACATTCCATAAATATATAATTACAAATAAATCTTCACATTAACATAACTGCAAGATATAAAGTTTCACTTTTCATGTACAAAATTATGATAAATTTTCTTACAACAGAATTGCAAACAAATTTTAACAAGTTATACCTTGGAATAATAAATGATAGGCATAATAATACAGTAATCAAGGGAAAATTATGTATATAATGTATACTTCAACTTCTGTCTAGAGAGAAAGGAAAAAAAAAAAGAAGAAAGAAAAGGAAAATGGAGTGGAGGTGATTTACCCCCCCCCCCAAAGAAAAAACAAAAAACAACAACAACCACAAACAAAAACAAAACAAAACAAAAAGAACAACAACAACAAAAACACAACTACATTTTAAAAAAAAAAAAAAAAAAAAAAAACACTAAACACTCCCCAAATAGGACACGATGATGGTCTGTTTGAAAAATATTCATGACCTGCAAAACGATGAAACAATCCTAAATTACAGCTACATTCTGAATATGAATTGATGAAATTACTATATAGATGAACTTGACTTTTGATGACTAAAATGCCATAAAGAAAAGGACCATGTTACTAATACTGCACTTGAAAACTAAGTAGATACTTCCCAGTTCATTTACATACATGTACTTGAAATGGGAGATTTTCCTTCCTCCTCATAACTGCATGGTGCATTTGATATCTCATGTGACAAATGAGAACTGGCTGGACTAATGAACCTGTTCTAGATGCATGCCACTTATTTGCAACTTAAAACTGTACAGTATTTATGATACAAGATCAATATATTCCACAACGTGTGTCTTCAATTCTGTTATGAATATGCCTGCAAGAACATGTTTTGCTTTCTTTATAGCAAGCACATTTGCCAAATAAATCTAGGAAACAAGAAATCTGAAAGAGGTAAAATCTTTTTAACAGACTAGCAGTATAAGAAGAAAAAAATGCTAACTCTTCATCTTAATGCTATTTTCAAGGATATTTGTAGCAGATTGATTCATTCACAATTCACCACTTTCATCTTATCCTGAAAACAAAAGAAAAAAAACATCTCTTTGAATTTGCAGATTTGTTGTCACATTTCATGAACAGTGACTACGTAAAGCAACCCTATATATTCTACTCTTGAATTTTTTTTTTTCAGATGCCAAGTTGCTAAGACTTGATGCAACTGCTGTCCTTACCTTCTGCCTCATTAAATACACAGAAATGCCACATCTGCAATTTTCATGCTCTCCGAAAATATTTAAACCCGAGCGAGCCGTCTCCTAATAATCAATATAAAGCATCTCTTCTTGAGAGTCATTACTTCTGCTAGTCAGAGCTTCAGAGCCTCTGTTTTCAATGAATGATGAAGAATTTGCAATTTCTTTCACATGAAATCATTCAACGGAGAGCAAATATGTCTACAATGGCAGGGATATTGGGGAGGGGGAAATGAAAGATTTGCTTGTAATACTAGAAACGTCGTCCCATATTTCCCATTTAAATTCAATGCATTGAGATACACAGGGGTATATAAAATTTTCTATCTTTATATGAAATGGCATTAAATGGGAAAAAAATATGAAAAGAATGGTTTGCAGACAGCACAGACGGTTATTAATATAATTGCTTGCCATTGCACAAGAATCAAATATACATAGGCTTTTTTTTTCCATCTTGAAAAAGACTGTAATTGTTCGGAAGCGTAATTAATAAGTTTAATAAGTTACAGTCGTAATACAAAAACACTAAATAATGTAATTAGATGAAAATAAAATGCAAAATAAATAAAACGTTCTGAAAAACTCACAAATATATGTAAAAGTGTAAGTTAAACAAATATTACTGTACGTTTTGTTTATCATGATGACTCTAGCAATAAAGCAGGGCCTAAAATGTATGTTAAGAATCGCCTCATTTTGCTAAGTGGGAACATGATCCTAGACTGATTAATCGGATGAAATGAAAGGTCGTTGGCAGCCCACCTGCATGACTGGTTGCTAATCTCAATTTCAGGTCTCGTAATGACAGTTTCACATCAACAAACCATTCCATAACTTTCATTAATCACACATGTCTTTCAGACAACAGACAGGTGTGAGATATAAACCTCCCGAAAACTACTTCCCATAATATTAGCTATGTTCATACAGGACTTGTGGTTTCGAAACTTTAAAGTTAGCGAAACTTTAAGTTAACAAAACAACGACTCACTGACCATGACGAGGGTTCGCACGGGCCTGAAACAACGATGCTCATTGTTCCAAAACTACAAGCCGAGGCGATCGTCGTTGTTAACACCGGAAGTAGATACTACCGATTGTGTGTACAGTACACATACAAATCCTGTGTTCATAATTCGCACGAAGGGTATGACCCAGAAGTTTAACATGGATAGACAGGTCATCGTTAACTACAAACTTGCAAAACTCAAAGTTTATTCTGTCCACACTGTCCAAAACTTCGATGGAGGACCATCCATTGCTCATGGTTTCGACATTAACCACAAGCTCGCTTGTGGTTCTAGAACTACAATTAAACTTAAAGTTTTGAAACTACAAGTCCGTTCATACGGTCTGAAACTACAGGATAAAATGTTACAAGTAAACTTAAAGTGTACCAATCACCTGAAAAATCATTTGTGTACAGCTAGAAAGTATAAAATCAACCTTAAAGAACTTTGTCTGGTATTCTGTAGGTCAACAGTTAATGATTATGAAGGAAATAAAGGATAACATGAAAATGCTCGCGCGGAACCGAACTCCCGAGTTTGGTTACACGCAAGCCTTTTTCTTGGCGAGCGCGTACGGGTGCGTCGAGTAGTCTACTCACGAGTCGCTTTTACGCTTATATAGAGAGTGTAATTAAAATTGCAATATCTCTTTATAGAATGTATGTTTGAAGCCCATATTTTGAGTATAACGACATGAAACCTCTAACATACAGAGTAAAATTATTTTTGGTGATTGGTACCCTTTAAAGTTTTGAAACTACAAGCAAAACTTAAAGTTTAGCTCCCTTCGTGTGAACCTGACTTCTGACCACAGGCAGGCCACTTATCTGGAACGGTAAAATAGAGGTTGCCCATCAATCTTTTTAATTAAAAATATCCCGGATTAGAATACAGCAACTATAGACCCGGTAACTTGTAATACTGATGAAATAAGTAGATGATTTGGAGTCTACATACATGTACATGTATATCAGATGTATTTGATTTTTTTTGTTTTCTACTAAAATAATTTTATCAATACATTCTACATGTAATGTTCTTTCCCTTTTACTTCCCCAAAAGGAATACATCTTTCTAATTATCAAAAGAATTGAAAAACATTTATTGAACAAAAAATACATGTACATAAGACTTCAATTACAATATTCTTTTAAATATGTGAAAGTCATTATTTGAATTAAGAAGTAACTAATTTGTTTTTCCTTACAGTTTCCATTCACGTTCTAAAGTGTGGATCTCAGACCAACATGCATAGAACATTGCTGTAACTGTTATGAAAAATGAGTTTATTAACTCTTAATCCCATCTGGTACAAGTATAACAACTAATCACACTCTAGGGATGAATACATCTATTGGATTAAAATGTTCCATTATACTTTTGGCATCCATACACTGCCTTTCAGTGCTCTTTAAGCTGTAAATTGAGGCAGAAGCTTGTGAATAATATATTTGACAATTTAATTGTGACCATGAGGGACATGGTAATTTACCATTTGGGACATGCCGAACAATACCGCATTTACACACTGATCCGACTCTCGGGTTTGACACGAGACTTGTGTCAAACAAGGCAATTTAATGATGTATAAACGCGATCAGTATGACCCGAGACTCGGGTCGAACACGCCTTTTTAGCTCCGCCGGAATAGTAGGTTTCGATCCGAGAGTCGTATCAGACCCAGCAATTTTTTTGAAAAATAAACAGAAAGCTGTGTCGAACAAGGCAATTTATGAAAGGGAAAACAAAAAGAAAAGAAGAAAAACATAAGAAAGAAAGAAGAGAGAATGAAAAACAATGAAATTCATTAAGAATTAAGAGGAAACAAAGAAATACATAAACAAATAATAGAAGAGAGAAGATGAAAGAAGGAAAAACAAAGAAATTCATTAGGAATTATAAGAGCAAACAAAGAAATACATAAACAATATAGAAGAGAGAAGATGAAAGAAGGAAAAACAAAGAAATTCATTAGGAATTATAAGAGCAAACAAAGAAATACATAAACAATATAGAAGAGAGAAGATGAAAGAAGGAAAAACAAAGAAATTCATTAGGAATTATAAGAGGAAACAAAGAAATACATAAACAAATACAAAACAGAGAAGATGACAGAAGGAAAAACATAGAAATTCATTAGGAATTATAAGAGGAAACAAAGAAATACATAAACAAATATAGAAGAGAGAAGCTGAAAGAAGGAACAACAAAGAAATTCATTAGGAATTATAAGGGGAAACAAAGAAATACATAAACAAAAATAGAAGAGAGAAGATGAAAAAAAAAAAAAAATATTAAGACTTAAGATTGAACAAAGAAATACATAAGCAAACATAGAAGAGAGAAAACTGAAGAAGGAAAAACAAAGTAATTATAAGAGAAAAAAACAAAGGAAAAGTAAAAACAGTTTGTGAAGGCTTGCCAATCAACCACGTTTGTGATGTTATTCTACTCCCATCTGTGATCTGCAAGCCGGGTCGAACTCGCCAATTCAATACATGTACATGTATAAACGCGATCACAGTTTTTCTCCTGTGGGAGCTTGAGGGGGGTTCGACACAAGAGTCGTGTTGAATCCGCGAGCCCGATCAATGTGTAAACACGGTACAAGTCTCTGCAAGGCTGTAAATGATTGGATTTGCTCTTTTTTTTTTGTCCAGGGCTCGAGGCGGCTCCTGTCAGGTATCAGGCCTGTTCACAAGATGGATCATTTCCTTCTAGAAAACATATTGCAGATATTCCAGTGCCTTTTGCATTAGAAAAACTTCTAGCGAAAAAACCAACTTCATTCCATCTCATCATTTCTATGCAAGTATAGCATAATCTAAACCCAATAAATAAGAAAGAAAAAAAAAACTCCATGGAGGAAAAGCTTACATATTTCCTGGGAAATTGTTTGCAATATGCAATTTCTTTAAGTCAGTTTCCTGAAAGATGCCCAAAACATGAACATTGCTTTTTATTGCCCTTACCCTGGAAGGGAATAGAGGCAGATGGTGAGAGAACAGGGGAGTGTTTCATGAAAGGATTCATCGGATATTTTATCCGACAAGTGTTATAAGCTACTGAAATCCTTGCATCTGATTGGCTGAGAGCAAATTTGTCAGTAAAAATCACTGATAAAATGCTTGATGAAACGCTCCCCAGGAGAGATAGAATTAGGAAGACAGCAGGAAAGATGGATTAGTTAATGAGATAAGGGTATATGACTGAACAGAATAAACTCAGAAAAAAGGAAGAAACATATAATGAAAGAGAGACAGCCAGAAAGAGACAGCCAGAGACAGAGACAGACAGAGCAAGAGAGAGCTAGAAATAAAGAGAACATGAGGGTATGATAGGGTGAGATGAGGGTTGATGCCAGATGAACAGAGAAAACTGAGGGGAGAGGATGCTGGAAGATGGGAGATAGAGACAGTTCACATGAGAAATGGATGAGGGAATGAGATGAGAGTTGTTGAATGAACAGAGAAAATTAAGGGCGAAGGAAGGAAGAAGGAAAGCAAAGACAGATATATAGAAATAGAAAGGCAGCTAGTAAGAGAGAAAGAGGAGCGAGGGAGATGAGGGTTGATGACTGAACAGAGAAAAATGAGAGGACATGAAGGGAAGAGAGAGAGAGAGAGAGACAGATAGGGATAGAATGAATGAGAGCGATTGATAGGCAGGGGAATTAGAGTTCATGAGTGAACAAAGGATACTGGGAGGTTAGAAACAAAAAAGAGAGAGATTCTCAGTATAGAACAGATAATGAAAGAGACTGACCAGTGAGTGAAATGAGGGGTTATAAGTGAACAGAAGAAAAACTTGAAGAGAGAAAAGGAAGAAAAATACAGAGAAATATTACACAACTATAAAGAGATACATCTATGTACAGACAGACAGATAGGGCAGTGATTTTCAATGATGTACATATAGGAATGTGGTGAATTTGAGAACCATTTATGCAAATTAGAGGGAAGGAATATTATGCTTGAATACAATTCCAATCAATCGTCTGGGTTTCCACTGCCAGACAGATTCACAGTTCGCTGAATAACATGCATGCAGTTCATCTGTAAAATGTCACCAGGGGGGCAGGGACATTGACTGGGAATACATGAATTTTATTCTCTTTTACGGTATACTACTACTTATTCTTTACTTTCTTTGTGAATTATTATCAATAAAAAAAAAGAAAAGATTTTACCCCTAAAGACACGATTAAATTTACATGTAGTTCCTTCTTTAGAAATGAACAACTACTAGGGATATGATGTGCACTTACATGTACATGTGTATGGGCCTACTTGTATACAATGTAGTCCACTATTCTAAATTATTTGCATATATTATTCTGCAAAAAGACAATACTTCTGATATCATTAGACTATTAAAACGGAACACACACCATGGTGCCCAAGCACGTGTATCAAGAAATAGAATGACGTCAATAATGAAAACATCACCACCGGACAGTTTATAAGATATCTATAAAAACATTATCAAGATTTATTACTAATATTGTTGGCAGCTGACCATGAATATCGGCATATGTGTAAGGGATATAATTATGATATGATATCAGACATTGTTGTTGATGTTGCTGTGGGAAACCTTCATGTGTGGTCAATGGATAATGGCATAGGAGTAAAGATTATTGTGGTCAGAATTATGAAAATAATGCAACATGGCTAACTATCGGCAGCTTATCACTTCCAGTTGACATATGACCTAGATTGAAAATGAGACGGTCAAAGCAATGTACACGTAGATCAAATAAGATAGAATAATATCTCATTTTCAGGAATGTAAAGATGTTGTATATCAATTACCAACATAACCTGTTATTCATAATATACATGTAGTTCTGTTGAAAGAAATGAAAATGTAGTACTGGTATATAAACACATAAAAACTTGTTGTAACTCATCTACAAATTTGAAGAAAAAAATTATAACAGAACAGAAGAAGAGATATTATTTGAGGAAAGTATGTGTACATGTCAATCTATAGGCCTACCTGTAATATGTCCATCCAAAAATCAAGAAGCCTCTATTTGCGTTGGTAATTCTTATAAAATATCTTCCAATGCCTTCACAAGATTCTCATGTTATTATCCTGTTAGACTAAATGTACTCATTACACGGGTAACCAATAACTGCTTAGATTTACCAAAACATGGTCTTTTTATGATTCATGCAGCATGCTACATGTAAGTTCCCAAAATAGAGATCTGAAGGAATATTTATCATCACTCATCTTTCCACTTATACAATCATAAACTAAACAATCAAGAGCATACACGTGCTTCGCTGTATACACACAGTGAACAGGTCAACTGGAATAAGTACACATATATGATTTTGCCCAGTCCCACATTTGTTATCCATTGTTTGTATACAACTTGTGGGAGACAGGTAGAGCCTCTCTGCCATATATGGGCATGAGGTATGCAGATTTACGTCAATCTTTAACTGAGTTACGACAATGGGACCTGTTGGTTGAGTGAGCAAGATCCCAAGACTCTACTGTGTTTGGGTTGTACCTACATGTATGTACAATGCCAAGGCAGAAGAGAATGCACTGCATAATCAACCTAATCATTGACCTCAGTTCCATGAAAAGTTTCTCATCCACCATGGATAATAAAAGCTTATATCGTGCTATTTTAAAACAATGCTGTAATTTCATATAGCTAGAGTAATACACCATGCAGGCCAAACTATACACAAAGATTAAAAATTGTTTTAGTGAATGCAACATATGTATTGCAGACTTGACATCCTGGTAATTTGATGCTTCATTTTTAAGAATGTCCTCCTTGGAAATAAAAATGTATTGAAATTATACTAAATTCCAATATAAAAGAATTAAATGATAAGCATATTTTCTAAAAATCTGGGTGTTTTATTAATTTTAGAGTTCAATAACTACGATAAAATATACTTAAGTTTCAATTAAGAAAAAGACACTGAAAACACATTGAATTAAAAAGACATTCCACTATTTTTCTTTAATGCAATGACCATCAAAATAATTGTTCATGTAGAATACAGCAAATACTGAGCACTGCACAACTACAAAAATATGTACATTTTCATTTACATTGCATCTTTGATTCAGTCTGTTACATCCCCCCCCCCCAAAAAAAAAAAAATAGAGTGGAACTAACAATTAAAGGAGAGAAGTACATGTATACTAAAAAAAGTTCATGGTAGACAGAGTAGAAAAAAAAGTAATAAAGAGGGGGAAATAGAAAGAACTAATCTATGGGCAAACAGGATCAGGCAGCTAGAGTGCCAGTGTCAGAGACGAAAATAATCGAGAGGGAGACAGAGAGGGGAAAAAAGAGACAGATTCAGAGAAAAAAAAAGAAAGGGAGAGACCAATACAGAGGTCCCTATGGCTGCTAGGCAGGGTGACTCACTGGCCGGGCGGCTCAAAATACCAGCAGTGACTACATACTCCTCCCACCTGAATGACTATTACTCATTGCTTAGGTTTTGCTACAGTCCCACATGGCTTGACTCTATATTAAAGGCACCATGTCAACAAGTATGGATGACTACATGCAAGGTTCGTGGAAGTACTGACAATGCCTTGTGCCAATACAAAGTAAGAATGCAGTGTACACATAGATCTACTCTTGGAATACATTTGTAATTGTATTTCATTATGAAAGACAAATTGTTCAATGCCTTGGCCATTTAGGGTATAACTGTACAACTACATGTACATGTGTATGTAAATGTGTAAAAGAAATCCTCTACTTTAAAAGCTGCATACATGGATGCTCAAATTGTCAATTGTCAAATCCATATTTGGGGGTAAATTTTGGCCTACCATTTAATGTTTCCTAATGAAAATATAGAAGAAACTTCTACTATTCTTCTGTATAACTTGAATCATGAAATACACTTTTAAAGAATGTTATAATTATCTGTAAAAATCCATATTCTAGGCGAATATTTCAATAGGTGGATATCTTTCTTGTTTATTTTGATACATCTACTTTATAGGTCTAATTTCTTGTTAAAACTCTAACAATGTACATGTAGGCCTACAGTGTACCCTGAATGTACCACTTTTCATTTGACATCAAAACCTCTATGTACAGCAGCTAACACTGACAAGCGGGCAAACAAATTTCCATACACTGCCCTTGTCAATGATATCAAATTAGTGATAAAACATTGCCCTCCTTTCCCATGAGCACACAAAAATTTATGATACAATTACATGTACATGTACAATTAAGTTTGTATCCTGTGCATTCACATACAATGTACATGTAGCTGAAGTGTGAGAAGAAAATGTCATAAAAAATCATAAATAATCATTACCGATCAAGCGAACAGTGCAAAGATGAATTTGGACAATACAGTCAATCTATTTACAGTCTGCAAAATGATTATATTTTAATGATGATTTCAGTATGCTGTACTAAGAGTAAAAAGACAGTGAGTGATAAAATACTAACAATAAATTACTCCAAGGAAATCTAACTTTTTACTCTAGTAATAAAAAAAAAACAGGTGTAATGAACAAAAAAGATATTATGTGTTATAACAGCTGAAATATAAACCAGAAAACAATTCCTTTTGAATTTAAAAAAAATATATATTCAAACGTATTTATACTTCATCTGCCTGGCTGATAGGTGAAAGCTCCAATCTCCAAGTATTTGACTTGTATCTGTTCCTATTTCAACTTTAGCATAAGACATGAAATTTTCAAAAAACATCAAAGGCATTCAGAAGAATTAACCTTGATTTTTCTCTTCAAGGTTTTCACTACATCCTACTAATAGCATTATAAGCTAACATTTATAAATACATAATGGATTCCACCAGATCTTTGAGCACCTGGCAGCCATGCAGCCTATCCTAACTGAGATAATACCATCAGTTGCTGATTTTTTTTCCAACTCATTTGATTACCAAAGGTTATCACTTGTCACACGTCAATTCGTTATCCTCTTTCATGACAAAAAGAGAGTATGGAAGAACCCTTCGCTCCTTACCTCACAACTGACAATAGTTACCATGGCAATGCAACATCTCAATATCTGTGACGTAAGCTAACGACTGATGATCTTTGGACTTTCATCATGAAATCAAACAGCCATGAGAAAAATATTCGCCCTTCTTTAAAAAAGAAAAACTGATATATATCCAAGGGTATCAACGAGTACACTGATAATAATCACAGATTTATCATTTTTTTTTTAAAATCAATATCTACCAGTACTCTCACACAAGGGACTTGTGATTCAAGTCGCCACTGACCATGATCTCTATAAAATAGGACTAAGTCCCTACCAGTGGCGTATCTAGATATTCTGGCACCCGCGGCAAACTATCAAATCTGCGCCCCCCCCCCCAGGCCCAAACTCAGGTTAATGAGCGTTTTTAATTTAGAAATGATGGCACTACGTGAAAATGAGTTTTGATGCACATAACCCAGGGTTGTTAGCCTAAATTTGATGAATTATTGTAAAAGGGAGCAACGCGACCGAGTGGCAGATTATTTTTTTCCTTTTTCACCCCTCAAAGTGAAATTTCTTATGTATTTTACCCTTACCCAAAAAAATCCAAGGGAATACAGCAACCTAGCAATAGTTTTTTTTTTGTTTTTTTTAACATTCCTATTTTGGGGGTGCAAAATAAATGAAAACCCTGAAGAAATATATTTGAGGAATTTAGTAACGCAATTGCAATGTAAATTTATGATTTCTTTCGAATGTTCTATACTTTGAAAGTGCTTTTTATGCACTTATATCCCATCTGGGAGAGCAAAATTTAGCTTCTGCCTTATGTGGGGGGGGGGGGGGGGGGCAAACAACTCCATTAATGGTTAACACTTTAAAAATGACACTCGGGTGCAAAATAGCTAGATCTTGAACATTATTATATGCAAGGGAGTAAAGACCATAAAATTTCTTGTATTTTAGTTAGGTACACAGACGGCTCCTCATGGGAAATAGTGTTCACTCTTTTTTCAACATGGATTCCTATGTAAAATTTAATGCTGAAAACGATGGCATCGACTGATTTTTGATAAAGAGTGCCCAAAGTGCCCAAATTTTATGTTTAAGTGGCCCGCCATTGTTTTCATGCATTTCAGAGCCAGCCTTGGGCTAGAAACATTCGTCTGGTGTTGGAAACCCACTATAAACAGTACAATGAAATATGTTAATGGTTAAGACCCACTAAAGACCACATGGGCCCGGAATTTGTTCCAAAAGGGCCCAAAGGACCAGCTACTCACTAGAGTCGAAAAGAGTGTTTTAGATGCTTTTCTCGGGGTAATAGAAGCTCAGCAGATGGCTGTTTTGATATCAAAATACAATGATGCATTGTGGGTATGATAATATGGTGGCCAAATATGTGTCAGGTGACCAAATTCTGATTTAAGAGGGCCAAATGTAACATAAGTGATTATAGAGCATTAAACTATAGTGGCATGACATATTTTCTTTCTAAATATATTTGAAATTGTGTTCTACAAATAGTGTTTATCATATCAATCAAGATTACATCATTTTGGGGGCACCTGAAAGGACGTGAAAGCCCTGAATCTCTTCAGGACGGCCCAATTGAAAATGCATTAAAATCATACATTTAACCGACTAACATATCAAAACATATGCACATGATGTACATGTATCTACATTATTGTAAAGCACAAGTATGTGTTCTAAAGTATTATACACAGAATGAAATGTGGCAATATAATTTTGTGGCTCAATGCAAAATATGGACAGAATAAAAAATATTTTTCACAGTCAAGTTTTCACTTGAATGAATCAAAAAAGGAATGCATTCAACTGATTTCATTCGAATGTAGACCTAATACCAAAAATCACCTGAAACTTTTTGATTAACTTATTCTAGAAGTACATCAGACAGACTTCATTGATTTTCATTCAATATAAAGCAGAATAACTTTCAGAAATTTTTATTGCAATTCCATTTCCGTTCATAGATGTATTCACAAAGTCACATAATGTAAGCATACCGATGACTTGCTATCATCTGTGACAAGTTTCAGAAAGAAGAACCAACAATGAACATGTAGTATGGCAAACAGTATTACTGTTAAAAGCCAGAAGGGTGTTCAAGCATATAGTTCATGCCCTTCTGGCTCTCAGCAAAAGGTATTATGGTGGCACCTTGAGGCAAACTCATGATATAATTTGACATTTTGATAATTTTACTGGGTTGAGCAAAATTATCAAAGTGTCAACAAACACTTACAATTGTATTTTTGTTTACATACTAGGATTTATTTAGGCAATGGGAGTCTATGATTTTTCTTTTGAAAACATGTAATACTTTGCCTTGCTGTAATGATATGAAAAAATTTCAATCTCTGATAAATTCAACTTTGAAGTTACAATCATATAGTCCAATTGACAGTCCTACATGTACATGTATGTACATGTAGCCAATAGTGAACCTAGTAAAGATATGTCTGTTTATTTTTTTTATTTTTTTTTTTAAATTGTGATCCCGTGTGGCCTCCTTACAACTGCACCTTTGTTGCCAAAAAAAGCAACTTCAGGTAATTCGCCTGATTTTAATATTAAAAACCAACGAGTTGTTCATCTTGTGCAATGCAACCTGTGATACAATGAAGGGAGGTTCAGGGAATATTGTACATGTATCACAGGTTGCAGTGCATAAGATTAACAACACTGTTAGTGTTAGGTGCAGTGCGGCACATTGTGCGTAAGTTGTCTTGCACTGTATAATATGTCTAACATTTGGCAAGTGGCAGATTTACATAAAAGGAAAACTGGTCTGTACCCCCCCCCCCCCACCCTTCAACCCAACTGGCATATCTTAAGTACACAATAAAAAAAATTGCCCCCTTTATTGTGTACTTTTACGGAACTGTGCCCCCTCTTCACAAAATCCTGGATCCGCATCTGCATGTGGCCATTTGGATTTATGCAAATTATGCAAAATGCCTAAAGCTGCTTTTTTCAGCAACAAAGCTGACTTCAGAGATCACATGGGATCACAAATAATTTTTTTTTTAAACTTCAATGGAAAGAACTTTTCTAAGTCTATAAAATGTCAAGTCAACTAATATGATACTCAATACATGTAGGATTGCATAAACTTGCATTAAAAAAAAAAATTCATTTCATTTAAATCTCTGTTCATAAATATCAAACTTCACATCCATCCTGTTTGGCACTCATAGGCCCATACATGTACACAAGTCAATTTGACAAGTGTAGTGACATTGAAATTATTCCTTGACTTGTGATTCCAAATCCTGAAAAGGGCACTTTGTAGGGCTTTTTCTCACTCCTCGCGTTTACGTTAGCAAGAAATGAGCCAGTCTTAAGAATCAAAATGACGCATGCCCAATGGCTGATTCGATATAGCTATCAATAAGATTTTGAGTCATAGCGTATCGAGAGAGATGGTTGTAACACACATACAAGTGCACACACATGAATGGTATTCAGTGGTCCATGAATTTTACCTGTGAACGAGCGCGGGTCCGTTCATCACAACTATTTCTCTCAAGCAGCTTTATAATGAGTTGTGTTCTTGTTTCTTTTGAGTTTTGAATGTTTTTTTTATTCTGCAAGCATTTTTGTAATGTCAAATTCTTCCATCTGCTATCATATTTTGATTTACATGTAGCTCCACAAACTTGGAATTTTTACATTGTTTTGAAAAATAATAGACATGAAATAATTTCGCATTATTTTTGGCTACATGCGCTAAATTTTAAATAAAATCTTATTCCTATTTATTTTTGAAAAAATTAGTATCAAATATAAGTGACTAAATATAGACTAGTCCCAGATATTGCCCAGGAGTATTTGTCCATGTACGCTCAGTCGGTGAAGTCCAACACGGAAAAATGATGAGTTCTTTTACCTTTTTAATTTATACTTTAATATGTAATCAAAAATTATGGGAGGAAAACTGGGGGTAATTTTGGAACATTGAAAATTCTTCAAAGATGGTTAAGCATTGAAATCTAACAGTATAACATATACATGTATGGTAACTATACACAGCGCTGTCACTTCACGACAGCACTGTACAAGCGGGCCTTTCTCTAGCGTTGCGAACTGCGACTACAAAGTGCGACTACATGCTTTTTGCTGAAAGTACATACATGTATATCTTTTATATAAAAATAAAACTAAATAAAACTTCAATTGTTGATTGATTACATTCATCGAGTTAAATTTAGTAAACCGACTTACAACTTACCAAAAAATGATGATTATTGCGTCGTCTGCCCAGTTTGTAATTACTGCACTTTTTGAAAGGTCACACCCGTGCGTAACAATACACAGCGCTGTCGCGAAGCGGTAGGGCGATGGACAGGTTTTGGCAGTCAAAGTTGAAATTTTATACCCTGTGGACATTGCCTGATGGCTTGCTGGGGATTGAACTTCAACAAATCAATCCAAGCAATCGATTTCATGTGAGTATAACGTAAAATTGGAAGTTTAACATACATTTTCAATTAATTTGAAAGTCTATGGGTCCTTGTCAGACGCCGTGCTTCGCACAGCATCTGGTCAGGATAAATGTATGGAAGTACGAGGTTATCTCAACTTAGATAACCTCATATATGTATAAGTGCCTGTTTGGGACTCTAATCTACTCATCAGTTGTTTCCATCTTTAACTACCAGTACATTGCAATTCACACATTTTAAACTTGCAACATTGATCCCCCCCCCAAAAAAAAATGGGAGTGATAGACCCCCTTTCTTAAAATACCATGTGCAAAAAAAGAAACATGAATAAATAACTTATAACTATAAGGGGAAGGCATCTACATGTACATGTATTGTAGATCTATAGATCTAGACTATATCAATTAGAAATGTTTCAAAACATGCCATAATAATCAACACATTGATTGTGGGTGTCTTCTGCAAGACAAGACATCAGTGAGCAGATGAGGGCGTAATTTGAATTAGCCACAACTTATCGTCATGCATTGTATAATTTCCGAACAGCATTGTATTCGCGAACGCGTACAGTCAAGCGCCTAAAATGGCCTTCATACGCGTGGGACTACGCGTATGTTCTCCACACTATTTGACACACAGAACACAGGGCAGAAGATCACAAAATGAGGCAAAAAACATAAGTAATATCTCATAACCTGCTCTCTCATCACACCCAGTCTTCATCCCGTTGGCCCGAAATCAGGGTAGGTTGTGTCTTTTTCCCACAGGTTTCACATGTTCGGTAATACAATACCTTTTTCAAGGAAGGGACCAAAACGCCGCGTCGTTGGGAAGGGGTTCGCTCGGAAGGGAATATTGTATTAAATCTACGTTGTCTTTTTCAAATTCCACCAGCTTCTTTTTCTGCAGGACTTTAAGCATTCATTATGGAAGTTTGACAGATATTTGTTTGATATTTTATTTGCTATCGTTGATTTTCTGAAAAGTGTTCGGAAATAGGATCCACTACCATACAAGGAAAGTCTTCAAAAAATCCACCGGGGGGTATGTCCCATTGAAGCCTGTACGGCATCCGCGTCCATGACTTTCTGAAAAGCACCCTAAACGAGGATTTAAGTCGAGAGGTTTTTGATCCCCTATTCAGGGAAACCCGCCAAAAATTTCTGAATTTTAGATCCTTAACAGGGATTTTTTTAAAGATTTTGGATAGTATTTTACACCCTATTCGAGGATTGGTTCTTCTTGGCCCTTTTTTGGCCAAAAAGGAAGAGTTAAAGGGCAATCCAACCTTGGTAATGAGATGATTTGTGTGAAAGCAGAAAAATAAAAAAAACAGGATAGTGAAAGTTTGAAAGAAATCGGACAAGGAATAAGAAAGTTATAGATGTTTGAAAAATGAGATCACTACATCTATGCGAATCTCAAGTTGGCAATTTGGTCAGTCGATTGTGACATTTTTGTGGACAACTCTCCCATTCGTCGTACACAAAAATATCATTAACTTGCGTTTTCTTCGAGGCGCTTTTACCCTCAGGGCAGTACTCAAAATATATTGGAGATAGCATATTGTTATAGGTCCTCATGAAAGAAAAAGATCCTACTGAGTAATACATTTTGAAAAAAGTGACATTTTAGTCATTTTGTATGTTGGAGCGAATGGGGGAGTAGTCCACAGCTACATCACAGTGACATTACCTATTCTGCCAATTTGAAATTCCCATATGTATGTATAGTGATTACAACTTTCAAAAATTCATAACTTTCTTATTGCTTGTCCGATTTCGTTCAAACTTTCACCAATCTGCTTCTCTGATTTTTTTCCTCTTTCTTTCAAAGCACCTTGCTATTAAGGTTGGATTTCCCTTTAAAGACAAAAAAATTACTTTGGAACATATATTAGAGGCCTACAGAATGATGTTTTCATTGAAAGAATAGGAAAGAACCTTTTTGGATTCATGAAAAAGTATTCACGGGAAGATTTTCAGATCGGTGCTACTCCTGACCGGCTCCCGACTGCTACTGTCAAATTTCCTACCCTTTTCGAGGATCTTTTCTCATCACTAGACCTACTAGTGAATTTGATACCCTTTTTTTCAGAATTGTCCTGTTTTTGATACCCTAAACGAGATCCCCGGGTTACCCGTCTGGTGGTGAAAAAACAACCCTTTTTACTCGTTTTCATGGACGCGGATGCCGTACAGGCCTCAATGAGACATATGGTGGTGGATCCAGTGTCCGAACACTTTTCAGAAAATCAATGATAGCAAATAAAATATCAAACGAATATCTGTCAAACTTACATAATGAATGCTCAAAGTCCTACAGAAAAAGAAGTTGATGGAATTTTAAAAAGACAACGTAGATTTAATACGATATTCCCTTCCGAGTGAACCCCTTCCCAACGACGCGGCGTTTTGGTCCCTTGAAAAAGGTACTGTATTTCCGAACATGTGAAACCTATGGGAAAAAGACAACCTTTGTTTCAATAGTGTGATTTTCATACGCGTAATCCCACACGTATGAAAACCCATTTTAAGCGCTTAACTGTACACGTTCGGTAATACAATCTGTTCGGAATTACAATCCTTGACTATACACCCCCCCCCCCCCCCTGGGAAAATATCATAGACGTCTCCACAACATCAACAAGGATTATGAAGTATGTTTATGCAGCATGACAAAAATTGTCTATGACAACAATCAGATCTAGAACTTAAAAGTAGGAAAGTAGAGAAGTAGAACCTGATCACAAGTATGAGATCATAATTCATGGAAATATTATTAAGATTAAGAATTTGTAGACCTGCAATGTCATTTTAAACTTAGTTTCTTGCAATTGTTGCATGCATGTCTTGCCTTGGATTCAGCTGGTGACCAACTTTAAGCATAAAAATACAGATCAGTATAAACAAAAGTTTTTTAAAGGAAAGGAAACATAAAGAGCCATAAAATGCCTTCTATCATACACAGAATACCCCTAATATTACTTCCGCCTTTTCACGAACAATGCCGATAAATGGTACATAACAAGGCACTCGCGAATCCAGGGAAAACAGGTAGCTGTGCGAGCAGCGTATCGAGGCACACGGCTGGGCACAATGACCCCACAGCCGCCCCACACTCATCGCCACGGACGCGCTGATCTACACACCGACTACTAAACTCGGAAAAAGTTTTGGCAGTCTCAATGGTTAACATCGACGCTGGAATAGACCATTACATTACGTATAAAGGAACATTGAAGAATGACATCAGTTGAATTATTCGGAAATATAATAAATGTTCTACAAATCTAACATTATAAATAGGTGAATTACTTACATTTAAGACGTCTTCCTGGACTTAGTTCGTCTGTAGTATAGCTTGGCCACTTTCTCACAACTTAATTCAACGGTATACGGCAAGCTTTTTCCGGTTCCAAGATCAAGATTATACTGTAGATTCATGTTGATGGCAGCAGAACATTTTGTGATTTTGATCATTTTGCACTTTTTATTGGAAAGTTGGGCAGCGAATCTAGGGAATGCCCAATGCCCTCTCTTTGTCTTCCGAAACCCAATCAAAGCATACCCTTAATGTTTTGAATCACGTTTTGAAGTTTTTCATACTCGTAACTCCTTTAAAAAAAAAAAAAACGAAATTTGGTACCGGTACAACTGTTCCTTTGGGTAGTAAACTATTGCTTATGTCGTGGAGAAGGTTTACGGTTCACCATGTGTAGTTAGAAGAAAGGAAATATGGAAATTGAAATAGAAAGACGAGAAAGGATGAGAAGAGGAAAATAGAGGCAAGCTTTTTCCGGTTCCAAGATTATACTGAAGACGGACAGTCAACTTGCCCGAAACGTCGAGTAACCTCTCTTCACTTCAACCTGCTACTACTCAAACCTTCGCTACTCAAGCCACATTCAGCTCATCTCATCTGGTTTATAGTCCTTTTCAGGACTTCACTCATTTTCAAGAAAGAATACCTCTATTTTCCTCTTCTCATCCTTTCTCGTCTTTCTATTTCAATTTCCATATTTCCTTTCTTCTAACTACACATGGTGAACCGTAAACCTTCTCCACGTTATAAACTCCACCGTGCAAACCTACAAAGATCATCTATTGCTTATGTGTTCTAACGAATTTGAAACCTCTAAAATGAAAAATATATCGCTCGTTTTTAATTGTTGATTCATCACTGATTTTGTGATCCTATATATCATTTCTTAATCAATTATAATTTAAAGAAAAGGGATTTTGATACCCTTTTTTAAAGTCATATATATATAGAGAGAGTGTCCATCTTATTTGTCAATGAATTTCCACTTAAAATGAGAGCATTTGGCGTATCACTATACCGGTACACCCTTTTGTGCTTTAAAACCTTTTTAACAAAAAGTGTAATTATATTATTTAGAGGAAACCCCTTGCACTCTAGTGAAATTCTCTCTGGTGTACGAGAGGTGTCCTTTCCTTCAAATTTCTTTCAGGAGTGTGAACATTAGGGCATCATAACACTACTATTTAGCTTTAAAATATTTTACAAGGCTTTTCAAGGGAGGTATCCTCTCCTCCCCACCGTCTGTTGTATATACCGTAGGCCTACAGTTTTTTATTCGTCAAATTACTTCCAAAAGTGAGCAAATTTGTGCTTAATAAAAGATGTGCCCCTGCCCTCGTTCCAAAACTACTGGGATAATTTTATGATAGTCGGCAAAGGTGGCCTGGAGTCTGGACATCCCTTAATAATGTTCTTGTGACATCACGATAGGCATACGAGCCAGGGAAGGGGGGGGGGGGGGGGCTCACCAGAGAATTTTGAAATGCTATAAATATTCGGGCAGCAAGGTGGCACTGGTCTCTTTTTCTAATATATATATCTATATATTTGGTATATTATGTCAGACAATGCTTGGAAATGTGCCGAATTAAGTTTGGTTCAAACTGTAAAAAGTTCCCTGCTGGGAGGGGGGGGGGGTGTATAGGCCTATCCTCTAGTTTCCTCCACTCCTTCGTCGGGATATCGTAACCCTACCCCTCCCCCCCCCCCCCAAGAAAAAAAAATCTACCACTTATTCATTTTCAATGTTGGCTAGTATGCGACTATACCCGACGACGAGGGTTATTCAGCCGACCTTTTTTTTTTTTTTTTTTGTCAATGATGGCCTTACTAGTTAATCAGTCAAATCCTGTGGGCTTGATCTAATGCAATGATAATTTTAGGACAGGCTCTTAGCCAGTTACTGCTAATCATCATCTTGATCATTTTTTACCCAACTCGTTCATCTCATCTTACATCTAAACACATTTACTGTTGATCACACTCCTCTTAGTCGTCATCGTCATTTTCATAATCATCATTATCATCATCATCATCATCATCATCATCATACCATTATACTGCATGACTTCATGCCTTTCTCATAAAAGTTTGTCGTAATCACCATCTCTCACTATGAACATGACAAAGAGAGTGGACAAAATAAACGTAGACATATGGAGATCAGGTGTCACATGCATATTCACCTGGCCCAATTATTTTACATAATAGCAGTGAAGGGATGTGCTTTTGTCTACCAGAGCAATAGACCGGCTCGGTAATGTATTCAAATTTTATACATACCTTTCAAACAAAGGTTGTTCTTGCAAACTGGATTCCAAGCATTGAGGCTCATTTATAAAAAGCAGGATAATGGAGAAGAAATGTGCATAAATTTCTATACATTACAGAACCGGTCTATTGTGGAGGGTAGAATGAGTTGTTTATTTTGTCCACTCTCTTAGTCCGTCATGTTCATAGTTTCTATTCATTTCATGAATACTAACATGTCATTTCTTCATCTAAACATTTTATCTTGATCATCATACTACGTTAGCTAGGAAGGCATAAGTCTGTATCTTTCCTAACAGCTCATTACAATTATCATCATTCTTATCATTCCATGATTGCTACCATGTTAGTTCATCTCATCTTTTTCACATCTAAACAGTTTATCATCCTCTATCATCATCATCCCATACGTTTAATACCACAGTAGTTCACAATCTCACATTATTGTCCTCATCATTTAATCATGCTATGCTAGCTCATGCCATCAACACTCTTGAATGCCATTGCACAACTTCCCAATCTCAAGGTTACACAGATTTTGCGGTATCACTCGCAAATATTATTTCCCAATACCTGAACAAGAAAGGGCACTAAAGTAAAGTGAACTGTTCATGAACTACAAAGTTAAACTCGTGGCAATGTCAGCACAGTTTGTCATATGTATTAAAGGGTACCAATCACCAAAGATAATTTTGCTCTGTATAGAGGTTTCATGTCGTTATATTATATTCAAAATATGGGCTTCAAATATAAATTCTATAAAGAGATATTGCAATTTTAATTACACTCTCTTAAAGCGTAAAAGTGACTCGTGAGTAGACTACTCGACGCACCCGTACACGCTCGCCAAAATAAAGGCTCGCGCGGAACCAAACTCAGAGTTCGGTTCCGCGCGAGCATTTTCAGGTTATCCTTTATTTCCTTCATACTCATTAACTGTTGACCTATAAAATACAAGACAAAGTCCTTTGAGGTTGATTTTATACTTTCTAGCTGTACACAAATTATTTTTTCAGGTGATTGGTACACTTTAAATTTGATGAATAAGAAATAAAAATGTTAAAATGAACAGCAGATTTGTCTTGCAGGATGCAAATTGAAAGTAACTTGGGTCTGGAATTCAAATTAAGATGCATCAAGAAAATACAATTTGATAAAAATCCATGACCTACATGTATATCAATTTATAATTCTCCTTTGAAATAACTCCAGACTACATGCTAGAAAGACGAGTGTACCTGAAATCAAAGTGAAAACATATTCATTACTCTACTGGGAAGAACAGAAACGGTGAGCAAATCAAACTACATGTACATTATTTATGAAAATTTTATTTGCAAATATAAATCACAATGCAAAGCAGAATCACACAATCTACTGCTTTCAGCTATCAAATGTACACCAATACTCCTGACACATGTTTAATACAGATAAATATGTTTGTTGATACTGAAATACAAACTGGTGTGAAATAAGCATTTGTACATATTTACAGTTGAGCAAGCACATATTGCTTTCAGTAGCCCAATCCCATACATATACTCCTATCCTTTGCTCTTGGTAAACAACTGGATCTAAACATTTTTCATAAATTTCATAAATTTCCAATTACAAAAATTGAAAAATGATGCTGAAAGAAACACAAATCAACTGTATGTTCTCCTAATCTGCATCATAGGAAATTTGAAATGCCACAATATAGGTTTCAACCTCAAGCAATATCAGTGTTCATGTCATTCAGCTCCTACAACCCCACTATCCCCCCTCCCCAAGAAGAATGAACAATTGTTCCCTACTAACGTCAGTTATTGAAGTGAAGTCACATTTAATATTAAGTTGTGAGATATAATACTATGAAGCCAATATTATTGGAATAATCAAATCAAGTACATGTTTAGGGATAAGAACAAACTATCACTCTAATTTCATGAGCTCCTCATGGTTTCATAATGACTCTCTAAAGCAGAGCTAGTATGCAACATTTTATACATGCATATTCCAAAACTAATACAACGAATTGAGAAGGACTTCATTCAGTTTAAAATGAACCTCTCATCTCCATCTCAACTTCTATCAGATTTTCTTTGAGACAAGTTTTGATTTCTGATCATCGCATGGTGATTAAGGTGCAAATACTCAATGACTAGCAGGGGAATTCCAGTCAAACAAGCTCATCTTTGTGTGACACAAGTAAAGGGTCCAAATATAACCAAACAGTGTCCACAGTGCTGTGGCCTTACAGCTTGACAGAGGTTCAAGACAATGATCCTTTGGATTTCAGTTCTTCAAAGTTCTAAACATTCCAGTTTCATGTGATGATGGAATTCAGACTGGTAGCATATCATGCTCAGAAAGACTGGACTATGATCTTCCTCCTAGAGTCATGGGTGAATTTGTGAACCTTGAAGATCTCACTCTCGTAGAAAGCAGACAGGTTGAGGATGTTAATTTGACGAGCCTAAGAAGAAAAAGTTAAATAATTGAAAGAAATCAATAATTGAAATTTTACAAAGGGAAGTAAGACAAAGCTAAGACATACAGTAAAACCTGCTTTCGCAACCATCTGTCTATAAAAATATTTTTTTAAAGACCATATTTTTCATTTTACTTGGAAATGCTTTCTCTTTGAAAAGTGTATTAACAGAATTTTCACATAAAGATAAACTCTATATAAAGACTGCTTTTCTCGTCTTTCTTGAGCAGTATTATATACTGGTTCCACTGTGTTAGAAACAATACTGTATCACAGCACTGTTAACATGAGCTAGTTAGCTTCAGATCAAAATTCATTACAATATAATTATGATGAAAAAAATTAAAGTTGATTAAAACTATGAAATAACAAAGGAGAATAAGTAGATAAGTTGATAAAAGTAATAACTGATGGTTAGGAATCATTTCTTGAGGCATAATGCTCACCTTATCAGCCAGATCTTTTTCTGAGATCTCTACGATGTCCTGCTCTGTACCGTAGCGTGTTCTGTGGAATGACATCTGTTCTTGTACCAACTGCTTCAGCACAAACAGCAAGAGCTCATTGTTGTCTCGTCGGAATGTCAAGTAGCGGGAGAAATTCTGAACAAATAATGAAAAGCAGAATGAAACATTAAACTAGCACTCAATGTCAACAAATAAAAGAAGAATTTATTGAATAATGTAAAACTAGAACTTTTCAACTGGAAACATTCGCAAACAAAAGCGTTCTTTGCAGCATAACACTTTTGCAAATGGCAAAAATTATATGAATCTTGACCCCTCATGGAACTCACAAAAGTTCAATTTATGCTAAATTTCTGGTCCAACAGTACTCAAATTCCTTCTCCCATCCGCGGGTGACAAAATACTTACATTAATCATACCTCTCGGAATAAATTCATCCATAATCTAGCAGTTATCAATCGGCTATGCATTACCATTACAATGAAGGCTAGCTAGACACAGATCAATGTGAACATACCTTGCGCATGCTTCTCATGATACTGTATTTCTGTGTGTCAATGAAGCTCTCCAGCATCACTCGGATGGCCATGTTCACATCGTCTTCATTGACATACTCCCTCAGGTGCATCCTAGCGTTTGCCTCTGCCATGCGGATCACAGACTCAATGTGACGAACTGTGATAGGGATGCTTCCAGTTGCCTGAGAAAAAAATAGAGGATGACATAATACTGATAATACACAAGGCTACAGATAGTTATATTTATAATCTAGAAACATGCAAATGATAGTAAGCAAATGATTACTGTTGGTGAAGGTGACGGGACAAACTATCATTTCCAAGGCGATCTGGATAGAGTATACATTCAGATCGCCGAGGAAGTGATAGTATGTCTCATCGCCTGAATATTACATTCCACGTCTGAAACATTTAACTGGTACAAGAAAGACAATGTCTACTTCTCGAAAAAGACCTTTAGGCCCGAATTCACAAAAGAAGTTTAAACCATTACATAAACCCCCTCCTGCGTGCGCACATGTGTTTTGCAGCTTATTTAACTTTATTTTAGTATGCTTATGGAGTTATTGGTAAAGGTCACACACTTTTCATTCCGACTATTCGTAAAGGTCATGCACTTTCATTTTGCGCATACCCCAAATAGTGATAACGTATTGTGACTATATATGGACTGAAGAGATCTGCAAAAACGCATAAGTACTATGTCCGTCAAGGTCACAGACTTTTCTTCTCGGGTGATCGATGGGGAAAACTAAGTTTTATCATGTGATTACCTTTTGACCATTTTAACAGCAAGATTCGTAGTATGTGGAATATAAAAAGAATAAACTATTTACAGTAGTGTACTATCCATTGGTAATACTAACCCAGAGCTGCCAACATTCGATTTTTCAAATCAGGGAGATTTATGCGAGCGTAGCGAGCCGTTTTTACCGAGCGAGCGACGCGAGCGAGGTCTTGCGGGTGGGGTCCAGGGGGCAGCGCCCCCGCGAGCTCCTGGTTCTAAGCCTCTTTGACACCCTTTTAGGGCACCATTTTTTAATGATATCTGAATATTGTGACAGTAAATTATTAGTATTTATGCAAAGCAATACAATATACACAGGCACAGTAATCATCAAAATGCAGAAATTTCTTCACAGAATGTCTGTCATCCATGTTTGTTTACATTCAATCACCAAACCTCAGTCAAAAGCAGCTTGTACATCATATGTAAAAGGAATATTATATTCAACAACAGACATAGTAGAAACCCATACATCATAATAAAAATAAGTTCTAGACAGAAACGGACCTTTTACGCTGCTTTCTGGTCATTTCCCAACACACTCGAAACGCTATGCGTGGGACTACTATTTTCAAAATCTGACGTTCCTGGGTCCTATATTAGCGAAGGCCACCGCGCGCACACTACACGACTTTCGGTTGTACGACTATTATAATAGCGTAGCTATACGGATCTGAAATATTGAGCAGCGCGTATATACAAGCAGTTTTATTTCAGATCCAAAGTCGGCATCGTACAACCGAAAGTCGTGTAGTGTGTGCGTGCGGCAGACTTGTACAATCATTACTAATGCAATACTAGGTACCAGTACGTACGTGTATACCTACTAAATTGTAGGTCTGCACGGCCGCACGCTTAGTTCATGGCCTATGCTGCTATTGCATGCAGAGCTAGCGGCGTGGCCGGCTGGCCGCTGGGTGAACAGTGCCAGAGATATGCTAGCTAGCAACATCGCTTGGGCATGCTCGCGGGACGGGGAGAGCGTATTTCCTAGTTTTTGAAGGGGCAATGTTAATGACGCTAGTATAGTAGTAGCGACATCGCTTGTGCGCGCGTGCTCGCGATCGCGGGACAGGGAGAGCGTAAATTTGTAAGTTTTTGAAGGGGTAATGACGGAAGTTTATAACATTCAAAGATGCAAGAATCCGGGAGATTTTGAGTATGTGTCGGGAGATCGGGAGATGGGTTGATTTTCCGGGAGGGTTGGCAGCTCTGCTAACCAGTGCAAAAACACTGCTTTAATGGTTGTTAAAGTTATGAACCATATCTGATTTCATTCCTTTAGCACAATGTTATTTTCAACCCACAATTATGATCAGAAAAGATGATCCAACATTTGCTCTCGGCTTTTAATTTCTCGGCTATAATTCAGCAAATTTTCAATAATCTGTCTGATGTGCATTTGACTTAAAAGTCAGAAATTATAATCTGGTTTGGAAATGTGTCTCACCATGGATTCCCTTCGGAGGTCAGAGTACATCTTGGCCACCTTATCTTGGTCCATATGATGAAGCTTAGGATGGACCTTGTCCTTGGCATAGATCAAGTATTTCTTCAAAAGCTCTTGAGGGATTTTCTCTAGACCAGAGGTAGAAGGTAACTCCTAATGTTTCATAGAGGAAAAAGAGAGGGCATAGAAATGTAAATATGGTATTTTTAAAAGTCGTAATCATCTAATGCCATTTTTTTTCAACCTCGGTCCACACCCCAAAGTTACAAAAATAAATAATGGGGCTTGCTTATACAAACTCTTAAGTCTCAGTCTGAACCCCGTATAAATAAAAGCTGGTGAGGAGCCCTGCCTTTACTAACTCTAACTTTGGAGTATTCTGTGAGAGGAAGGTGGGGGGTAATAATAAGATTTTTACTTTTTTATATTCTAAAAAATGTTATGTAGAAATTTACAACAAAGATTTTTTTTTTTAATGCAAAAAATCTCACAAATGCTCAAGAGGTTCAAGTGAAACTAACAGCACTCCTAGTGTTGGCATGGTATCACTTACAGGTAACTTGTCAACATCAGTGTCAGCATTTGAAGGGTGATGCCTGATATGACTGTCAACAACAAATCTAGCCAGTAGCTCATCTTGCACTGGGTCAACGGTGTCCCGAACCACACACAGGATGTCAAAACGAGATAGGATGGGTTCTGTGAGGTCCACCTGAAAGCAATATTACAAATACAAAACATATGCTTACATGATGATCATGAGAAATTGTAACTGATCAGGCATACGGCACAGTATAACTGACCCTTTTATCTTAAGGCAGGGAAAATTGATTATAAATTAAGGGGAAAATAGGGAGAAAAGATTATACATCATACAGAAAAAGAGGGAGGGAGGGAGAAAGAAACAGAGAATATTAGATGTTTAAAAGCTTTAAATCATCAAAAATAAACCTAGTACCAAACATGAGCAAAAAGTCAAGACTAAAATTACCATGGAAAGAAATATAGCAAAGACATTGAACAGAAGAACACCACATACCCACCATATACACTATCCTTAGATTTGTTAAAACTCTGGACTTACATTTTCAGAGAAGGTGAGTGAGGGATTATATCTTCCACCGATAGGGTTAGCAGCTGCCATGATACTGCATCGCGCCTGGAGTGAAGTGACAATACCTGCCTTAGAGATGGAGATACTCTGCTGCTCCATAGCTTCATGGATACTAGTACGATCGGCATCATTCATCTATGCAAATGAGAAACAGATGCACTGATGGATTACAATATGAACCTCTAAAACTACACCAACCATATTAACCGTAATTCTGGTCACCATTCATTTACCAAATCGTATTACTGTATTTGTCTTTAAAATTTTGCAATAACATGTAAATATGAATTACCGTGAGTTGGTCAACATATATTATTAATTCAGATTTGTTAAAAGTGGACATACAAAATGAACAGAATTAATCTTTCCATATATAAGATTTTAAACACCAATTCTAGCTATAGCAAATGAACTGTCATGAATGCTCACCATATTGTCTGGTGAGATCATGACCAGCTTAAATTCTAGGTAAAAAATACATGAGTTAATGCTCTTCTGGCTCTCAGCAGATAAAATGGTAAAAGACTGAAATCAAGAATTACCTTATCAAACTCATCAATGATACAAACTCCCTTATCTGCCAGCACCAGAGCTCCAGCCTCTAGAGTCCATTCTCTGGAGACAGGATTACGCTGTACATAGGCCGTCAGACCAACAGCCGAAGCACCCTGACCAGTGGTGAACACTGCCCTCGGTGCCGTCTTCTCCACGTACTTGAGGAACTGGGATTTGGCTGTACCTGGGTCACCACAAGCTAGGATGTTGATGTCACCTCGAACTTTGTGCTTTTGACCTGCACATAAAGATAAAGGGAGTTATGGAATCACATAAAGATAAAAGTTCTTTGAATCAAACTGTAAGGATTGCAATCTTTCAGACTGTTTTAAGGTAGGATACTTTCATCATAAAGACAGTGAATGATGTAGTACTGTGACTGTATGACACACGCCCTACAGTAATTTTCTTTACGCTAATAAAATTCTTAACTTCAACTCGAGACCCAACACGACATCTACGGTAATCTTATCCCTACCCCTACACCTAACCTAAAATGCAGTCACGACCCCAAACTTTTATTTTTGACAAAATAAAACCAGGCAAATATTCTCGGAGCATATGCTGGATCATTAGTATTATATGGCTGATCATCTCAAACATATCCAAGTCTTTATCAGTAGACAGAAAAACAATATCCAGTCACCTGCTGTTTCTATGAAGTACAAATGTTGTGAATAGAGAATGAACTTCAAAATGGGATATTAAAAGAAAAGTATACCTGGATTTTTGGGTTCTCCACCGAACAAGGACAATGCTATTGCTCTCTTGATGTCATCATGCCCATAGATTGAGGGTGCAATACTGGCAAAAATCTGAAGGGGACCAGAAAGAAAGAAATTAACAAATATTTTTTTATAACCCTGCAACTTTTTGAGAAGGAAGGGGTTGTCCAACAAGAATGGATGCGCTTACATTCAGTTCACCATTCATATAAAAGCGGTTTACATCATATTTAATTGATTCTTTGAAGTACAATACACATCACTTTGGGAAAAGTTATCCTTTAAGTAGATTAGAATATTAATATTGATCGAAACAAAGCTACGTTATGAACAAAAAAAAAATCTTATAAAATCTTGAATATATTATATTTGTAAACAGTTTATAAATGACTTGTTTTGACATAGTGGAGGTCAACTGGCATGGATGTTTCTTCACTGCATTTACAAGCTGCAATCCAACAATAAATCAAGAATATTGTTTGTATATCTCACCCTCTCTCCGATACGCTCATCCCTTGAGAGTGCCACAACAGCCTTGATGTCGTCATCTGTGAGTGCACCTGCGGCCATCTTGTCATCTTTTTTTGTGATATAGTTTGCTTGGATGAGTGTGGCAAACACAGGGAATCCATTTGCTGTGTTCAGAGAGCCATCATAGTTGTTGTTGTACACTCCAGTCAGCTCCTGTTAAACATATAATAGAATTCCTGAATTACAATTTGGGATGAATATCAAAGAGGTGATCCATTCATATTTTATCTATCTTTTAATTTGCCCAACTACACACCAAATAAATTATCTCGCTGTGTGTAACCACACACGGTTCTCAAGATAAATCTTACAAACTTCTTAAACAAAATACGTCATGCCTTCTTCATAAATTTAAAAATCACTTAACTTTCAGAAGAAAAAAAAAAATAAAGAGAATTTTATTTTCAAGAAATGAAAATTGTAGGATTTTTATTCTAAATGTGCTTCAGAAACAAACACTAAAGAAACAAGGTTATCAGAAATTCTGAGGATATTCTGAAGACTCACAATTTCATCTCCTGGCTTGCAGCTATCTACCAGATCAGCCAACAAGATGGCATCCTTAGACCTAGGAAGTCTACCAGCAGCAACCTTTCCTGGACTTTCCTGGATGGTGATACGCTGGTAGTTCTGGTACAGAGTCTGGAGAGGGGAAGGGAACATGACATTTCAGAGTTAGAAAGTCATTCATACTGAATGGTGAAATCAACTGGGACAAAAGCTGGATATATAGTCCTGAAAGTTATGTTATTATTCATTTATGCACCAACTGTGCATTCTCTAATATACAGGTAAAAGTACAGGAATCAAAAGTTGATAATGAAACACCTGTATTACTATCGGAGTTATTGTTCTAAAATGCACAAAGTGGGTCATTTCCATATTTAAATGATATGTGGACATTTAAGGTCATTTGGAAAAATTAGGAAAAAGAAAAAGAGAGAGAGAAAGGGAATGGCAGATAAAAACAGAAGGAAATCAGATGGATTATGACATCAATGGCCATACCTGTTCCATGTTGATTTCAAAAGGTCCTGTCGACTGACACTCGGGACAAGACCCAGGCCGGACCTCTTGGTTCTGGCTCTGGTAGAAGGGTCCAAGGACAAAGCCACATTTGGGACAGTCATACTTGATCATACTGAGCTGGGGCATGATACCTGTTGCGCTAGTCACAACTCCACTGGTTCGGATCAGTTGGTTTAGATGAAGTTGCCTGAAAGGGTGAAGAAAATATATACGTTAGAATACTGATGAATATAAACAAAATATATCATTGGGCATCAGCATAGAGAAGAGGGAATAGCCGGAGAAAACAACTCTATTTATAAACATATCTACAAACATGCATAAATGCAAGTATCAGGAAAAAGAAACTTGTCGAAGATAATCAACAGGGAAAACAAATTTAAATCTGGAAGAGCGTACAAATTATTTTCATATGCATCAAAAGAATGTGATAATACATGTGGATATTTGGAAAGATCAAAACCTAAAAAGGACACCAAAAAAAAAAAAAAAATGAAACAAACCTGAGTGATCTGAGCTCTTCAACAAGTGGAAGCTCTGCAATGCGGACATGGATCTCTTTGGCAATCTGCTCGTACTTGGGGAACATGGCCAGGACGACTTCCTTAGCAGCTTCATCAAAGATCTTGAGCATTTCAGTCGGTGCTTCAGGTAGAAAGTAGGCCAAGACCTGCTCCTGAGAAGCTAAGATATTGTAGTCAACAACCAGACTCTCTTTGTTGCCTAGAAAACACAAGAAAATGAGTGAAGTATATTTATATAATTTTGTAGTTAACGAGACATTAGAAATTTTAATAAATGTGAGAAATTGATAGTGGAGCAATTGTTGCCAGAGTGTATCATACAATCACATTTTTAAATGTTTAATTCTGTTTTAGACATGCACAGATTTGAGTGAGCGATGAGGAAGTCTTGAGAAGAGCTTCAGTAAAGAAGAAACTTATGTGAGCTACAGATCAGGAAGATGACATTCTTTGGGTATTTCTTACATAAAGCAGGCTTAGAGAATCTGACAGGAAAGATCAAGGGGAAGATGGGTAGTGGAAGAAGAAGGGTACTTGAGGTTGATAGGATCAAGAAATGATTTAGAGGAGTGAATTACCAGGAGGTAGGACAGATGGAGAAGGCTACAGAAAGATGTTTTGGAACAGCATGATTGCCAAAGTCTATGGATACAGTAATGAGAGATAGAGAGAGAAAAAGCGAGAGAGAGAGAGAGAGAGAAAAAAAAAGAAAGAGAAAGAGAAAGAGAAAGAGAGTGAAAGTGTGAGAGCTAGACGACTTACCTTCACACATCTGTCTGATCTTCTCACGATAAAGGTTATGACCCTTGTCATCAACAAAGGTACACAGGAAGTTCTTGAAGCGATTGTAGATCTCTAGACGAGGAGCAGCTAATGAGACCCACTCCCTAACAGAATGTCCCTTCATGTCTTCTAAGTTCTCAATACTCTCAATCATCTGTTCACAAAAATCAATGAAAATAAGTAATTAAAGAGAAAATTCAATTATCGGAAGGAGGAACAATGTCTTATAGAACATAGGAAAATATAATGGGGGGGGGGGTTAAATTTGATCAATTTTTTCTAGAAAATCTGTTCTAAACATGAAATTCAGAAATAAACTCAGAGGATGATAAGAATGGAATCTACTTAAAGAAAGTACTGATATAGAATCATCTATCATTTCTACTTGCCTTTCAGTTCAATTAGAACAGTTAGGCATAAAGGCTCAGTCGAGAGTAGTAGTAGTAGTAGACTTTAATGGAAAACTTGTTAAGCTCAAGGCTAATCTGCCACAAAGTTGATCCAAGTGTAATCTCCCAATTTTTGTGTTTTCAGGATATAGCACAAAATGAAAATGAATGCTCATTATAATAAAAGCCTTTTATGCACCATTTCAATTTTGTAACAGCATTGTACATATATACTGTAATGTCACCAGTCGTTGGAGGGGTTTGACAGTTATGGATTAATAATTTTCAGAAAATACCATGTTTGATGAGGAATCACCCATCATTCGATGCCGAAAATGCATGTGATTAAATTCCACCTAAAACATTGCATCTTGCTTCTATAGCACGATCGCTATTGCGGTGCTTCTGCGGGGCTTCTGCTGCTCCAGTGTCGCCATACATTGCACCATTGGTGCCGCACCCTTCGCAATATCATTTGCGAAGGAAGGATCAATCTAAGATAAATCACTGTTTTAAAAATATTCACTTAGTACATGTTGCGCTACGAAACCATACACAAGATGCTATCTGGACACCGTATTGTCTTTGCAAGATTGCGCACGCGCACTGTGTAATGCGCTTGTCGGGCTGCCTACGTCATGTTTTGTGTGTTTTAGGAATGGCGCATCACGACTAGAGCATAGGCATTCTTGGCAAGACAACCAACTTTAAACAAAGATAATTTAATTTCCAAAGTATTTTTTCATGCTAAAAAAATTGTCTGGCCACCATCCGTTTACATCGAAAACAGAAAATATTGTACATATTATTAATTTTGTTTTAGTCTGCTAAAGCAGAAGTTCTTGTTTTACAAAAAAAATTGGCAGAACATAAAAAAGCCCCATGGATAATTCCCTTTGGAAACGATCTCTGTCTGCCGTCATTCTTTGCACGATTGGCAGCGAGCAAAACGCTGCATAGTTGTTCCATATTTATTTTGGTACAATATATGTGAGCCAATATCGCATCTGTTGCATTTTGCTCCAGAGAGACTATAGCCTCTTGTCGAGGCCCTGGCGCTGTTGAAATCCTTGGCGATATGGAGGCAAAATTTCTGGCTCGCTTCGCTCGCCAGAAAAACCGAGGCGCTTGCGCCGAGGGCCTCTTGACACCCGATCTGAATTTCTTTTGTATTTCATTGTTTTGACGAATATTCCGACCAAATTTTGGTCGGTGAAAATCATCCAATCAGCGCGAGCTACCATGACGTAATGTTAAATATTCATGACTCGACTGCACGCTATTCTTACATATTAATTAATCGCAGCCCAAAATGGCGTTTAACGTTTCTTCCACGACGAGTAATGACGATATTTGTAAGAGCTTATAATATGCCGCTAGAATGTTGAAGATTGACAGATTCAAAGATTTGCAAGTTGATGCAATCAAATCTGCACTTAAAGGACAAGATGTTTTTGTGAATCTGCCTACTGGCTATGGAAAAAGTGTTATTTTTCACGCGCTACCGCTCTGTGCTTATTACCTCCGTGGGCCAGGGATGGAGAGTGAGACTGCTGCTTCGCGAGGGCCAGGCGGATCCCCCGGGGCCTTGCCGGGCAGTGAAGTTGCTGGTAACTCCTTGGTTACATCATCTTCTAGTCTATCATCTTCACGAAGCATTTTGTTGATTATTTCCCCTTTGGTGTCTCTGATGAGAGACCAGGTGAAGTCGCTCAAGAAACGTGGACTTCAAGCCATCTATCTTGGGGACGCTTCGTCACAAGATGTGACTTTAGAAGGTATAATTTTGAATTTGACTCGGTCAAGATCTAAAAACTAACTGTGTTAGTGTTATTCGTCAACAAATGGTAGTTAGTCTCAATTTTTGTTCGTATTTCCGTGTAACATCTCGTACTCGCGTGATATTGAGCACTTTCTGTAAGCTTCACTTTCGAAAAAAAGCTTTGATCATAGACTAAGTCAACTTTTCAGAATTGATGGAGATGCATCTATTGTTGAACGGTGACTTTTATTGCCCATTCTTCATTATTTGTAAATATATGATGATCTCTTGAGAAATATGTACATTTGTCTTATTTCAAATTACCATGGTTTGTAAGCTAGAGATCGAATTCTTCATAATGTGCTTGTCTGTGAATGTATTTTGAGCAAGAGATTTACGTAATCCCCCCCCCCAAATAATAGACTAGTCCAGAACTGAAGTAAGAAATCTTTGAGATTTCATTGGCCAATTTTGCTGGGCGATCGCCGCGGTGATCTAACTATTCACGTTTCATGCATAATTCAGTAGGAAATCGTGCCTCATGAATATATAATTCAGGTCGGGTGTCAAGAGGCCCTCGGCGCAAGCGCCTCGGTTTTTCTGGCTCGCTTCGCTCGCCACCAGAAATTTTGCCTCCATATCGCCAAGGATTCCAACAGCGCCAGGGCCTCGACAAGAGGCTAGAGAGACTAGGGCAGTTGACCCAGGGCATTGCAGCAATTAAGCTGTATTACAAGGGTGCGCCACGACTGGTAACATCACGGTATGCATGTTTTCAATTAGCAAATTAATTTGCCGACAACACTGTCCAACATACCTCTTCGTCATCCTCAATGCCCTCTGCTGCCCTCTCTGCCATTCTCCTCCTTCTGGTTGGTCTCTCATCCTCTTCATCACTCTCCTCTGGAAAACAAAGGATGGAAAATGTGCACAATGAAACACTGGTCATTAAACGATTCACTAATGAGGTCTTGGATTTTGTGTGCATATGTTATCAATTTAAGAAGTCATAGACATTTCCTCCAAGAAGCAACCACATGATAAATTGGGATTTAAAACCTTTGCTTTAGACAATCATGGGAATATTGGGAATAAAAAATGAACAACAACAAAAAAAAAAATATGCATCTATAACAAGTTACAATTTACATCATCCCCATGAGTAGAAATGGTGAACATAGGGGTTGAAGCAATATGGGAGCCAATGCATCATTTTTAAGAAACCAACATTCTTTTTGTTTCCCTTCATATTCAGCAATTTGAGATCTGTGCTGATCTAAAATCCTTTTAACTGGAAGTATTTAATGTGTTGTAAACTTACCATACAGGAGGCCAGGCCTCATACGTCCTTGTGCCAATGCCTCTTCACGATCCCTCTTCCGCATGGCTCTCTCGGCTGCAGCCCTCTCCTCTGGTGCCATGTTATCATAGTCTTCTTCGTCAATGTTATCTGGGTCAAACCGGTCCAGTTCTGGGATGACACGATAATCTCTATAAAGACATGGTAAAATGATATGAATTACAATAACAGAAAATCAATTGGAAATGAATTCATCATAGTACCAGTAACTTGAACAATGAAAGCAATATCTGATTATGCAATAGGCAAGTAACATATTTGTTCATGAATTTTGCACTTCAAATATGTATTTTCATCAATGACAATAAGGACTGACGGTTGACTGTACTGCAATTGAAGAAGAAGAAAAAGACAATGTCATAGTGATTGGTCGAATATCAGTCTATGTTACGATACTTGAAACCACTTAAAGAAGATGCCTGTGGTTTTTTGTTTGTTTTTTGTTTTGTTTTGTTTTTTTCAGAACATAGCTCACTGCAAAGACATGGGTTGCATATTAAAATTGTGAACTACAGAAGCCAGAAATCTGAAAAATGGGTCAAATAGTCTATAGATCTCTCTTCTACAAACACAATGTGCACTATAATATACATATATGTATCACTTATCCAATGACAAGGTTAGATACAACCTTGTCCTCCCAAACCAATATAGTAATGGTGAAAACACATATGGGCTGCCCTCTACTGCTGTACTACTGCCAACAATAATAAACAAATGCAGATTTCCTCTCTTCACACATAGAGGGCAGCAGTACTGAAGGATCAATTAATCTCAGCCGCAAAATAGAATGAACACAAAATTTAATGCTTAAAACTCCTTATTTCCTGAATCAGTGGTTTAGCTGGTCACCAAACAAGATGGACTTTCACAGACAACTTGCTGGTAAGTATTATTCTGAGTTTCACTCTTTTGATGTGGTATTTTGGCTGGATATATGACAGCAGGTTGGAGCTGCATACATGTAGTTTCAAGTGGGACTGAGTGGTTCAGACACACGAGTGATATGTATGTATTTTTCTTTAACACTTATTTCCACATATTAGGGAATTGCCCTTCCAACAGAAGTTGATTTTAAAGGTGTCAACGAAGTTACCTTTCAAAGTTTGCTCCAAAAAGTTCTTCTCCATCTTCCTCCTCGTCCACATCAGGAGCTCCACCAGGCTGGAGCTCAGACTCATCTTCAAATGGAGGCAGGTCACTGCGACCAGGACTGGAGGATAGGAGACCAGAGCGATCTGCAGCAGGACTGGTGGGCTCAGAAAAAGGTTCTGATGTACGATCCTGGACATGGACATGGACATGGACATAAGTGGTAAAAATGAATGTTACAGGTGACTTACCGCCGTCTGCACCAATATTCTCTGTCAAAAAATTTGATACAAAATATTTTTGACATTGTCAACATGAATGAAAACATGAACAAAATTTTCTAGGGCCATGTGCAATCACTGGAATAGATCTAGGTCCTCTCACACTTATACGAGGTTATTGGAGATAACATCGCACTCTGAACCTTCTTTCGTAGACCAATCTTTCGTAGACCAATCTTTCGTAGACCCTAGGCAAAGCCTAGATCTACATGAAGGTTCATGAACAAGCTAGGTCAAGGTTATCCAGCCCAAAATACCTTCTCTTTTTTTTTAACTTTATAGGTCTAATTATGTGCTTTAGAGGTCTATCTAACATTTTAAAGTATTTTTGGATAGGTGCTGGAAGAATGAGCCAATTAAGTATGATTATGAATCACCTGCACCAGGAAATCAGCCATCTTGAACAGGAAGAAAAACTCAAAATTGAATGCAGAGGCGTAGATCTAGTGCCTGCATTCAGTATCTTCCCCAGGCCAGGTAGACTTAGATCTAGGCATTAAAATGATTAGGGAGATATCACTCCAGACACTAAGACTCAGAAATCAATAAATAAGACAAGATACATGTATCTAGTCTACGATAATACGCCAGCAGCGGACTGTACCAGACTGGAAGATGAGTACGACCTAACGTTATGTTAGACTTCACAAAAGACACACGTCAAGAGCTTTAATCTAAATAGAGTTTCTAGATTCTAGAAACTTGAAACAAAACAGACTTTTCGGACAACCTCTGACCGAGTCTACCATTAAAAAGTTAGGCTCGTACTCGAAAAAAAGTTAAGAAGTAACCTTAACTTAGGTAACCTTAAGTTAAGTATTTTTGTAGCTAGAATAGTCATTAATTGAATGTTGTTTTGAGTCAATTTCTATTCATATGATTTGAAATAGGCCTAGACCTAGATCTAGATCTAGTTTTGACTCATTCTAGACCTATTTCAATTCAGTGCCCCAGCCCGCGCTCCCATTCATAGTTTACAACTGACCGTCACAATGCGGCCTATGCATGTAGACCATGTAGACTGAGACAAAGAATTGTCCACCATTTTTAAATGCCCAGTCCACAACAAACAACTGAGCCATCACTCTCGCAGTCGAGTCGCAGACACATTCACAAGTCACAATCACAACATCAAAGATTAACAGTACACTTGCCACCACTTTATCAGACACTAGAATTTGATAATTTATTTTCTATAAGAAAATATACTTACAGCCATTTTTACAGATATTTAGAGCTTCGATACAGTTCAAAACAAATCAGTCCGTAATATAGTTAGTCGATAGAAACATGTGTATGGTATACGGCGCTAGTCGGCTAGCTGCACATGCAATATAGGCTAACTAAGCTCGCTCAGCTGTTTCCCGCAATTCAGCGCACTCGTGATCAAAAAACCCCGCGAAACTGACTTAACATAGTCTTGTGTACAGTCGTTGAGGAGACACTCGTATGTTTTGATTAGTCTGCAGACACAGACTCTATTAGACACATTGTTAAATCCACAAAACCCTGACCTGAGCCCGGGGCCCTGGCCCTGGCCCTGGGAACTATTTTTTCATTGGGTATACTGAGGGTAGAAATGTATGCCCGGCTAGCTAGTGGCGTATTAAGAACTTTCTGACCAGGGAAGCCTATATCTGGAGGGGCCGCGGCGGGGGGGGCGGGGGGCACTATATAGTCATCCCCGGATCTGGGATCAACCTCTTGGTCTACCTGAAATATTCCTACACATTTTAGTCAGAATTAATACCGTAAACATCTTCCATGATAACCGATTCAGTGAACTGCCGTCATCGGTGACTATCTAAAATATAGTATTTTGGAAAGGCAGAGTATATAGGCTCTTATTTTTTTCTCAGTCGCCCTCAAATTCAGGGTAAAAATGGAAAATAATAGTACCTTAGACAGAAATTATTTGTTCGTTTATTTCTTCATACGCTTTGCCACTCTCTTTCATCCATCTGCATTCTCAACCATGCGCGCGCGCGTATCACTTTCCCTCTGCGATTCCCTATAGAACCCTGTACATTAATCATGAAAAACGGAAATACCTTTTTCACTTTTTAACAATTTAATTCAGTTAAAAAGGAATATGAATATTGAAGAAACAAAGAAGCAAATGTAATCATCTCATATGTAGAATTCTGGCCAATTTTGTTTGAAAACGGCCTTTTTATGTTGTCACAAAAACGTAGCAAATTACACGTGTTTCTATGAAAGTAATCGACTCGCAGTGACAAGGTAATTTTGTTAATTGGTTAGCAGTGCTGTTAATGGTGGGAATTTAAAAGGTTTCTTAAAAGAGTAAGAGTTCTAGGTTTGACCCTTATTTTGACTTCTACTGGTTTTGTAGAATTCTGGCCTTTTTATGAATTAGTTATGGAATATTTTGTGTTTTTAGAATTCTGTGCGCGCGTACCACTGATCTCTACAGAGATCAGTGGCGCGCACGTGTCATTCTGATGACATTCAGGCTACGCGCAGATGCAACAAATTGCGCGAAACTTATTGATATGCGTATATCACTGTAAGGATAGGGCCTATTTTATCAAAGATCAAATTACACAAAAAAAAGGACGTATTGTTGGCAATGTTGGATCCCTCTTGTTTGTCGCTTTTATTGCTGCCCTTAATTCACTTCTTCCGAAATCACAAGCAACTATACACCTCTTATGACAATAGTGCCCCAGTCTGTGACGAAAGTGTTCAAAAGTATGTAACCGTCACTTAATCTTCATCCGATATTGCACATTGTGCCCCTTTCACCCACACCCGCCATGAAAAGGTACTATGAATAGGCAGGCCTATAATAACCCATCATGAAACAGATGTTATGCTCCTGTTTGAAAACGACCCGCATGTGCTGTTCAGAAGGCTACAGCCATAGACGTATTAACCCTTTCGAGACAATTGACCACATTTTGTGGTTTGGCTCAATAACTTTTGATTCAGAGCTCTAAAAAATATAGATGCATGAGCAGAAAGAGCACTGTACGCACAAATTTTGTTGCATGGCCATATTGCGTTTGATACCATAATTTTAAAAACGAGAATAAGCTTTTAAATTCTTAAATTAGCAACACAATGAGAGGTTCAAAATCACTGTTTTTTCTCAAAATTGGCAATTTTCAGCTTTTCAACAAAGTTTATAATCATACATATTGTTTTCAAAGACATTACACCTTATTAGAACCATGTAGCACTAAAAGAAAAATATTATTGTTGCCAATTTGAAGAACAAAGTGTGATCAATTTAGCCCTTAAATAATTCCTGTCCTGGCCACCGCACACCTTATGATCGGTCTGCGATCCGATTTGTGAAATAAATGGCTATGGCATTAAATATTGGCATTTTAACAAATGAAATCTACCCTATTCAGATTCTGAAAAGTAACATGAATACTAAACCAGGGGTTTTTGTGAGATGTCAGCTTTCTACAGGGAATAAGGGCAAATTTAAGTTTCAAATCGTAGGCAGTCGTACGATTTTTGTGACGTCACTACGACTCGGAGCCGATTTGGCCATTCCACCGACTAGAAAACTAAAAAGTTATAAACTGATTCAGCGGACCCAGGTTCGAAACTGAGTCACGTCTTTCGGATGGTGACGTTAAGGGCGTTAAAGGTCGGTCCCCAGACGTAAATAATTATATCTGATTGATACACGTCTGTAAAAACCGTCATGTGTCAGGAGCAGCTATACATGGAAATCTTATAGTGCAGACACTCTTGTACGACTTGACCATGCAGGGTTTGTGCCTGTAAACTACCTCAGGGGCCGCGGAGCGTTTTTGAAGGGGGGGGGGGGCTGATCTGATGTCACTCATTAATGACAATTTTCGAGCCTTTTTTCCAAAATATTTTTTACAACGTGTCTACTCAAAAGTGGGGGGCTGCAGCCCCCAGCCCCCCCCCCCCCCCGGTTCCGCTGCCCATGTAGGCCTACCCTCGTATCTTCAATGTAGCTTGGAATAGAAAAAATGGCAAGCTCTGCTCTTGCAATATCTGTTCCCGTGCAATAAGATAGAATGCAAGAGGAATCAGTTTCTTTACTCTCATTGCCCCTCATTCCTTATCGCATTTCAACGCATGCATTCTCTTGTAAAATCAAAATAATGATAGGCTACAGAACAACATGGTAAAATGCGTATTCATATCCATTATTAATTGCTAGGAAGATTTCTCTTATGATGCTTTTTTTTAATTTTGTCTTCATAAGAAATATGTCATTTTTTGTTGTCCTGGTTTGTAAAATATACGTGTTTGATGGTTTGTTTCTCAGCCCAAATTGTAGGATGACATAAATGCTCTCTACATTGAATGAATGATATCATTCATTATAAGTATTTTTACTGTTATTCAACCCTTAAGGGCTAAATTGATCACATTTTAGGCAACAACAATATTTTTCTTTTGGAGTGCTACATGGTTCTAATAAGGTGTAATGTCTTTGAAAACAGTGGCCTATACATGAATTTTGTATTTAAAAAAATTATAAAAAAAAAAAAGAAATTGCCAATTTTGATTTCAAAAAATGATTTTGAACCTCTCAATGTGTTGACAACCTAAGGATTTTAAAGCTTGTTCTCGTTTTTATAATTCCTGGCATCAAACGAAATATGGTCATGCAACAAAAATGGAGAGAGTGTGTGCAGAATTTATGTTCTTTCTTCTCATGAATCTGGTATATTTTTTTTAGAGCTCTGAATCAAAAGTTATTAAGCCAAAACACAAAATGTGGTCAATATTTCTCGAACATGTCGAATGGGTTAAGAGACAATGTATTTTCGATTGCTATATTACATGCATGCAATCATTGTGTAATCCTTGAATAAGTATATACTATCCTGTAATATGTTTTGTGAATATGTATATAGCAATTCTGGTATCCTTATTGTGTTTCTATATACATGTAATGAGCTAATTTTAAAAAATTTAAAAGTAGTCTTACTTTGTGTGTACTTTCAAAACTATGCCATTTCAAAATGACTACATACATGGTTATTTTTCAACGGATTTTATAAAATAATCACCGACTATACAGAAATGTGTAAATACTTTGTATAAATATGTATGTACTTATTTATTTTTTGTTATGAGTTTATTTTCATGATTTTGTTGACTATTATTTTTACTTATTATTGCTATCAGGGCCTCATGGAAGACCACCATTATTGGTTATAATGAGTCACCTAGTTTCTAAATATCAGATATCATAAATAAATAAATAAATATAATAATCCATCATGTATACAAAAAAGTGAAGAGAATGTATGTATAATTGTCCAAGGCATGGCGTAATGAAATGCAGTGCAAAAATTGAAATAACTACCAAATAAACCTTTTAAGAGATAAGAATACGATTATCAGCGGCTGACTCTTCTTCTTCTTCTTCTTCTTCTTCTTCTTCTTCTTCTTCTTCTTCTTCTTCTTCTTCTTCTTCTTCTTCTTCTTCTTCTTCTTCTTCTTCTTCTTCTTCTTCTTCTTCTTCTTCTTCTTCTTCTTCTTCTTCTTCTTCTTCTTCTTCTTCTTCTTCTTCTTCTTCTTCTTCTTCTTCTTCTTCTTCTTCTTCTTCTTCTTCTTCTTCTTCTTCTTCTTCTTCTTCTTCTTCTTCTTCTTCTTCTTCTTCTTCTTCTTCTTCTTCTTCTTCTTCTTCTTCTTCTTCTTCTTCTTCTTCTTCTTCTTCTTCTTCTTCTTCTTCTTCTTCTTCTTCTTCTTCTTCTTCTTCTTCTTCTTCTTCTTCTTCTTCTTCTTCTTCTTCTCGCTCCCCCTTCCAACCCCTATTTTTAATTTTTTTTCGAAGATAATTGTGAAAGATCCATTTCCGTATATAGCGCCAGCCAAGAGAGGGCGACATATCATGCTAAAAAAATAAAATTGAAGATTATTATTTCATCAATGATCTAGCTATGACGATAATAATGGAGGCGGAGTTACTGTTAGTGTTAGATTGACGAACTTGACATTGCCGAAGTTTGGGTAAGCTGAGTTACATCTTTAACTAAATCTGATATTAACACTTTCTCGTGTATATAGTGTACCAATCAATATCTTTGTTTGTCCACGATATCATAGTAGATCTAATACATGTAATATGTTTGTTAGTACTACTAGTGTGCAAGGAGTGTCGTTGTTCATGCAACTTTGCAACTGCAAGGCCAAGCCCAAGTGACAGCGACTGCATGACCACCCCGGGGGGGCCACTCTGGTATATTGGTGTACACATGCGTGTCCATGGATTTAAAAAATGCCCCCTAAACAAGTTTTATACTTTGGCGAAAAGACACCCCTTAACAAGGATTTCGCGTGCTTTTTTTGGTAAAAATTACCCCTTAACGAGGATTTTGTGTGTTTTTTCATAAAAATTACCCCCCTAAACAGGTTTGATTGAAATATTACCCCCTAAACAAGTTTGTCTTAAATATTACTCCCTAAACAAGATTAACTTAACCAACATAAAAAATACACCACTTGAATTCAAGATCACCTTTTGCAAACTGACATATTCTTCACCTTTGGTGGATGAATTCTTCACACAAGGCAAACAAAATAAACTGCACATATAGGAACTGTTGTTGGTTAAATTACAAATGTTATTATTTACTTCAATTATGTAGGACAGGTTTCAAACTGTGTACTTCGTTACGTTTATTACACGATCATCATTTGCTTACTTTTGAAAAAAATAACAACTTTTGTAATTTACTTCCAGAGAAATAAACTGTATCGGCAAGAAATCCATGCACAATAATCACACACATAAAGCCATTTAACAACTCCCTAGGTTCCTGTAATTGAGATCAAACACCCGTTTTTCTGCGCACGCCACCGTTCAAAGGGCGTTCAAGTTCCTCAAAATCGGACTAAACATGTTTTGTTCGTACCATTGCCGCCGGAATGAAAATGACCCCCTAAACGCGTTTGGCCGCATTCCGTTCAGCACCCCCTTTTTGTTGAAAATCGGTGTTTTCGGACCCCTTAACACGTAACGCGCGTTACGCGTCCTGGATGAAAAAAAAGACCCCTTTTTACGCGTTTTTTTGGATGCGCATGTGTACACCAATATACCTGAGTGGCCCCCCCCCCCGGATGACCACGTCCTCGGACACCAGTCGGGCGGTGCCATTGCGTTGATGACCGAGTCAAGACGACAAACAAGCGTGTTCAGAACTTCAGGGGGTTGTTTCATCAAACCGTCATAACGAAAAGATCAGCGACATTTCGACGCTGTCGCTCATCCTGTCCACTAAATGTTTCACAAAGCCATCTCTGCCAAGACCAGTAACAACTTCCCTGACAAGTGACTTGTCATGCTTGTCGGTACTCCAATGAGTCCAAATCTCTCATATCCTCTAGCCTGCCGGAGGATACAGCCACACACGTCTAAATTTCTCTGCGACACTGACATCATGGATATACAAACAATATTTGTACTTCATTGTCATCAGATGACAATGAAGTAAAAATATTGTTTGTATATTTTTCTTTGTCAGTGAATTTCAAAAGATAAATCCTTCATGATGAATTTTGCAACATGTAGTAGTGTTGCAATTTGCATAAACAGTAGAGGCGCACGGCCGATTTGGGAAACTCTCTCTGACTTGGGAGACTCTGTCCGACTTGGGAGACAGTCTCTGATATTGGAGACTTTGCAACAAGGCACTTTTTCTCGGCCAAATTTTTTCCCTTCAGAAATCAGAAGCCCATTTGTTTTGTGTATGGATCATAACAAAAAATGTTATGAAAACAAAAGTAGACGGTGGATTTTTAAAGTAGACAGTCAAAAGGGGTACTTTTTCATGAGGAATCTCCTTATCACATTTTAATTTTGAGCCAAGGTAATCCCTTTGCCGCAAATGTAAACAAAGAAAATTGTACCACGTTTACACATTGATCCGACTCGCGGGTTCGACACAAGACTCGTGTCGAACAAGGGGAAACAAAGAAATACATAAACAAAAATAGAGAGAAGATGAAAAAAGAAAAAACAAAGAAATTCATTAAGACTCAAGATTGAACAAAGAAATACATAAACAAATATAGAAGAGAAAAGATGAAAGAAGGAAAAACAGAGTTCATTAGGAATTATAAGGGGAAACAAAGAAATACATAAACAAAAATAGAAGAGAGAAGATGAAAAAAGAAAAAACAAAGAAATTCATTAAGACTCAAGATTGAACAAAGAAATACATAAACAAATATAGAAGAGAAAAGATGAAAGAAGGAAAAACAGAAATTCATTAGGAATTATAAGGGGAAACAAAGAAATACATTAACAAAAATAGAAGAGAGAAGATGAAAAAAGAAAAAAAAAATTCATTAAGACTCAAGATTGAACAAAGAAATACATAAACAAATATAGAAGAGAAAAGATGCAAGAAGGAAAAACAGAAATTCATTAGGAATTATAAGGGGAAACAAAATACATAAACAAAAATAGAAGAGAGAAGATGAAAAAAGAAAAAACAAAGAAATTCATTAAGACTCAAGATTGAACAAAGAAATACATAAACAAATATAGAAGAGAAAAGATGAAAGAAGGAAAAACAGAAATTCATTAGGAAGTATAAGGGGAAACAAAGAAATACATAAACAAAAATAGAAGAGAGAAGATGAAAAAAGAAAAAAAAATTCATTAAGACTCAAGATTGAACAGAGAAATACATAAACAAATATAGAAGAAAAAAGATGAAAGAAGGAAAAACAGAAATTCATTAGGAATTATAAAGGGAAACAAAGAAATACATAAACAAAAATAGAAGCGAGAAGATGAAAAAAGAGAAAACAAAGAAATTCATTAAGACTCAAGATTGAACAAAGAAATACATAAACAAATATAGAAGAGAAAAGATGAAAGAAGGAAAAACAGAAATTCATTAGGAATTATAAAGGGAAACAAAGAAATACATAAACAAAAATAGAAGAGAGAAGATGAAAAAAGAAAAAAAAATTCATTAAGACTCAAGATTCAACAAAGAAATACATAAACAAATATAGAAGAAAAAAGATGAAAGAAGGAAAAACAGAAATTCATTAGGAATTATAAAGGGAAACAAAGAAATACATAAACAAAAATAGAAGAGAGAAGATGAAAAAAGAGAAAACAAAGAAATTCATTAAGACTCAAGATTGAACAAAGAAATACATAAGCAAACATAGAAGAGAGTAAACGAAAGAAGGAAAAACAAAGAAATTATAAGAGAACATCAAACAAAGGAAAAGTAAAACAGCTTATGAAAGTTTGCCAATCAACCACGTTTGTGATGTTATGCTACTCCCGTCTGTGATCCACAAGCAGGGTCGAACTCGCCAATTCAATACATGTATAAACGCGATCACAGTTTTCCTCCCGTGGGAGCTTGAGGCGGGTTCGACATGACTCTCGTGTTGAACCCGCGAGCCGGATCAATGTGTAAACACGGTAAATCGTCTCCTAAAACAGTCTCCAATATCGGCCGTGCGCCTCTACTGATAAATATACACATTGCTCGTGCTGTGCACTTTGTATGTGCCATGCCGCTGTGCAGAGTCTAAGTGTCGCAGAGAATTTTAGACGCGTGTGGCTGTATACACTGCCATATAAAAAATACCCAGATTCGTCCACCATAGAAGCAGCATCGAAAATGGAACAGTCTGTGTGTACAGACCCATAAATTATGAACAACGACAATTTGTCATGTATGTATTTTCCATATATATTTCCCTTTTCATGCAATGCTTTGATATTTAAATAACTTAATTCAGTTATTTTTTATAAGTAAATATTAAAAATAGGATCATGAAATATCTTAATTTAATTATTTTCTCTAAAGTATTAACTTTTGCTGCTAATTTTTACATTTTGGAACAGTTTAGGAAAAACTGAGCCTCAAGATCTGTTAGGGTAACCGACAATAAATCCGATGGACTGTGATATAGACTATGTTTTTTAGCTGATGAGTATCGATACCATTGAGTTGTCATTTTTCGTGTTTTTGTGAAACAGTTTTCAGGTCCATGACATTTCTATAGATACCTGACAAGAGTTATGACTGTCATGGAGTTGATTTGATGAAATGACCCCTAGGTCACTTCCACTCACACTTATGCAAGGTTATATTAACTTAGCACAATGGACATGCTTTGACCATGTTGACTGGGGACTTTTACAGTGCCCCCATGTCACAGCCTAGCCATACTGGCTTGATGTTTATAAAATTTGACATTGAACATCAAGCCATACATGGGAGGCAATCTCCCCTACGGAGAGACAAGTAAACAAAAAAATCAGCGGGCAAGATTCATCCATTTCCATGTACGGTGAACCTTGCAAACCTTTGCTAAAATTTTCCTCTTTCAGCTCATCCAACCACTTCAACGATTGGATCATGAAAAATGTGATAAAAATGCAACTTATGGCGACATAGATGTGGATTTACCTACCCTTCACATGTAGCGTTCGCTGTGCGATTAGCATTATAAAGACGGTGAGATTGGCACAGAATGTGCACTGTGCAAAGATGAACGGAGTACAAGGCAGTGCAACGCTGATATTGTGCTAATATCCTGAATGCGTATACTGCCTAAAAAAAAGTGAGCCGTTATCTTTCTCTCATATTTGCTCAAACGTCAGAGCTTTCACGCTTTGTGCAGGAAGGAGGAAACTCCCCCCTCCCTTCACCAACCCCTGTTACATACAGTGCAGTAATTGCATCCAAATAATTGAAAAGCAGTCAGGGCGTTGAACTAACTTTCCGCCTAAAAAAAGGTGCTACGAGCCGTTATCTTCTCTCAAATTTGCTCAAACGTCTCCCTGCACCCACTCCCCTGGGAGCAGGCTTTGCATGCTCATCACCAATTTTGCACACTTCACGTGCTCACAGCCAGTTTCTCTATTATCTCTAAAGATGCTGCTTGTCTTTTTGTGAACTCAACATATGTTGAGTCAAATATGTTTTCCCATGATGTATCTTGAGCTAAGAAGGAGACAAGCTGCACCTTGAGAGATAATGGGGAGAATACGAAATTTTGTGTACAAAACTATCTGGACACAAAACATGTGAGTTTTCTTCTGTAGAGCTAGAGCCAGATTTGACATATTTTGTAGAGGTTATCCCAGGTAACCTCATGCATGTAAGAATCGCATTAGTGGAAATAAAAATTGTTTTATTTTTGCTTTTTTGATTTTTCTTTTTTCTCCAGATCATTTCATTTACAAAGTAAAATCTTTTCGTGCAATGGCAGTGCACATACTTGTGCCAGATCCTTCTCCATTACACAACTGGACAGATATATTGGGTAGCACACCATCAGTCAATGCTACAACTTCTACGGTGAATATGTCAAGCTCATCTGTTTCCCCGACATTTACAGATGTTCCTACTCTGGAGCCAAATTCTACAGAACCTCTTCCACCTTGCCTATGGATTCTGTATGAAGAAATCGGCAAATCAAAGTAAGCATTGATTAATTTTGATTTATGTGATTTCAATATGAATAGTGCTTAAAAACATAGGCCTACATGACCTCTCACATGTGTCTATGTACATGAACTAGGTTTCACAGGAGTAACTTTCCTATATATGGATGTCATTTAAAAAGCAAGAAGAATAATGTCATTTTAGCAAAAAAAAAATTCATAATGATTTCTTTCAAATGAAAAGATAAGTCTGTATAATACATTACTTTAAAATGATGAAAATACATGAAAATGAATTGGATATTAATATTAGTAATATTAGTATGTATGTTATCAATAATGTTTAAAGATTCATTTCATGACGCTATGTCCCAACTGTCCATCAAGTTCAAGTAGAATATTGCTCATTGTATCTCATTTTCAATTTATAACAAATCTTAGAATGTTGTCTTTAAAAACTCACATCATTTGTTTTGTTATGATGTATGTTTTAAGGGTACATTAAAATTTTTGAAAACAGTTGTTGAAACATCAGTTTAAAAGTGTTGGGAAGCTAGATTATATGGCTGATGACGATGGTGTGAAATTATATTGAAAAATACCCTAGTAGATATGATATTGAAGGGTGTGTTGTGTTTTTTCAGCGAAAAGAATTATTCTTATTGAAAATTTACTTGATTTCCCTTTCATTAACATTGATAATCTTTTCTTAGAATATGTTTCTTATCATATTGTTATCCATATTAATTACACTGCATGATACTTTCATAAAGTGTGTCAAAATATTAAACAGTACCTTTTAAGCAGTGTAGTGAATAGTCAAATAGTCATTTACCTTTGTTGTCCCCGCCGAACGAAGTTCGCGAGGGGACTATGAAACGGGCTCCGTACATGTGTGCGTGTGTGTGTGTGTGTGTGTGTGTGTCCGTCCGTCCGTCTGTACGTGTGTGCTCAAATGTTAGAAAATGCTACTTCTCCGTCATTTCTTGGCCGATTTTGATTCCGATTGTTTTATCTGATAGGGCTGGGTGGGGGCTTCCAAACTTCTACACAGAATTGTGAAATTCATTAATTATGCAAATTTATGCAAGTTTATTCAAAATCGACGAAAAATGCTACTTCTCCTCTATTTCACATCGGATTTTGATTCCAATTGTTTTATCTGATAGGGCTGGGTGGGGGCTTCCAAACTTCTACACAGAATTTTGAAATTCAATAATTATGCAAATTTATGCAAATTTATTCAAAATTGACGAAAAATGCTACTTCTCTATTTCACATCGGATTTTGATTCCGATTGTTTTATCTGATAGGGCTGGGTGGGGGCTTCCAAACTTCTACACAGAATTTTGAAATTCATTAATTATGCAAATTTATGCAAATTTATTCAAAATTGACGAAAAATGCTACTTCTCCTCTATTTCACATCGGATTTTGATTCCAATTGATTTATCTGATAGGGCTGGGTGGGGGCTTCCAAACTTCTACACAGAATTTTGAAATTCATTAATTATGCAAATTTATGCAAATTTATTCAAAATTGACGAAAAATGCTACTTCTCTATTTCACATCGGATTTTTATTCCGATTGTTTTATCTGATACGGCTGGGTGGGGGCTTCCAAACTTCTACACAGAATTTTGAAATTCATTATTCATGCAAATTTATGCAAATTTATTCAAAATGGCTGAAGGTTCATAATGTTTTCATGTTTTATATTTCAGTTGTATACATGCATTGTTGGTATTCTCTTCTTTTGCATGCAGTAACATTATTATTTTATTCACTAAAGTTTTTCACTGAAGTTTTAAGGTTCAGGCTAGTTAATTTCCACAGATCTGCACTTCCGGCGGGGACATTTATTACGCATTGCGTAATTTACTCATTCACTTGTTTAACTGTGTTCATTACAAAAATATGTGTAAAGTAAACATAGACTTGAATCTGTTAACCTTGTAATGACAGTGAGAACAATCTTTATTTGCTCATCTGTCCTTTGTTAGTCAGCTTGTCATGCATAATTGTTTTCAGGTATGATGTAAATGATGATGTAATTGCTGATGTAGATATTGATCTGAAATTATCTAATGGAAGATCCTCTTTCTGATTCTTGTAACTCATCATGTTTTATTTATACTCATACCCTTATCGAAAGGGTGATCTGGGTACATGCTACAAATAAAATTTGAAAATTCTGCAATGATAAAAAGGTTTTCTTGCTTGAAAATGGACTTTGGACCCCTTATGTACGTCATTAGGGGAAAATTTGACTCTGCAACTATGACTACATGTAGCTGCTACTACACTCAGCAAAAAAAAAAGAGAGTGGACACTATTTAATTTACAGTTCAGATTTTTAACTAGATACGATGTATCTGATATGAACTGATGTTTCATATATCAAAATAAAGATAAATTAATCTTAAAGAAGATACATACATGTATGAAACTGGAATCATACAATCCATGCATGAGTGAGCATAGCCATTTAACAATAAAAGAGTTTCTAAAAGAAAATTGCAAAAATGGGGCCTCTGGCCATTCCAATGTTATCAGCATTTCCATCTTGGAGTGAAATTAAACCAATGAAAAAAAATCATCAAGAGAAACACTTGAATTTGCTTGTCAAAACCATGCAGTCCTAACACTACAGTTGACATCTAGAGCTCAATCCTCATTGTTTCTCATACTTTATCTTCACTGTGGAATAAGAATGTCTTATGGATGCCCATGTTCATTAAAATTTTAATGACTACTAGCTCTATTTTTGCAATTTTCTTAATCAGACCTAACAGTTAAATGAATGTGCCCATCCAAAGTTCAAAACTCAATCTTAATTGATGTTGGTAGAGTATTATTTTTTCTTTAACTTGATATAACTTGATATATAGATTATTGTATTTCATTGACAGTTCATATGAACATTTTGAACAATAAAGAGTGTCCACTAGTGTTGCAACGAATCGCCGAAATTCGGATTCGATTCGATTCGGATTCGTTTGATATTTTTCTTCCCGAAATTCGTTTCGATTCGGATTCGGATATATTTTGATTTTTTTTAAATAAAAAGTCGGAAGTCGCCTTTACATGCACGCTTTTTTGTTTTGACTTCCTTTCTTCTTTAACATACGAAGCGCGGGGATGCGCGATCCTTGATTTGTTGTTTGTTATTTCATTTTCTTCACGGTCGTGTTGTGTTGTTTTACATGCGTACTTTAATTTCTGTTTTGACTTCCTTTCTTCTTTAACATACGAAGTGCGGGGATGCGCGATCCTTGATTTGTTGTTTATTTGCTTTTCTTCACGGTCGTCATGGTCGTGTTGTGTTGTTTTACATGCGTGTTTTTCTGTTTTGACTTCCTTTCTTCTTTAACATGAAATGCGCGGGAACTGGACAATTAATATTCGTCTTTGTCTCCAACAAAAAACAAAACAAAACAAACAAAAAATGAAATGTCATAACTTTTTGGTAGCGCCAAGAGGAACATATTATTCATCCCCGATTACTGGTAAACAAAAAATTTTAAAATTATAAAGAAAGTTGTATTTAGCATATGAAATGAAAGATGTGAAATTATAATTGAAAAGCCCATTTTCACTATGGTCGGGAGTTATCTTTTGCATCAGAAATTTATTAAAGACACCATTAGAATTCGGCTTAAAAGGGGCCGTCAAAATGTTGCTTACTTTAGTTAATTCACTCGCGAGAGACACGTCGTGCTTAAAGGGGGTACCCAATGCTGAAACAGTGTTAGTTCATTTAAAAGATCATGATTTTATTAGAAGAAAATCATCTGCCTTAAGTTTTTTTTTAAATTCGTGTTGCCAGAAAATCCCCGAAATATGGTAAGATTTCAGGATATTTTGGCCCCTCAGCTGTGTCCCAATTTCAGCTAGGTAACCACAATGACGTCAAAGTGGTTACCTTGTCGCGCAATCATAGCAAAATGCGCGCAAGGTGTAATGCATTTTGTACAGTCTAGCGCGCAACACATCTGCAATACGCGAACCTGGGTAACCACTTTGACGTCATTGTGGTTACCTAGCTGAAATTGGGACACAGCTGAGGGGCCAAAATATCCTGAAGTCTTACCATATTTCGGGGATTTTTCTGGCAACACGAATTTTTAAAAAACTTAAGGCAGATGATTTTCTGCTAATAAAATCATGATCTTTTAAATGAACTAACATTGTTTCAGCATTGGGTACCCCTTTTAACAGGCTTTCTCTATGTAAAATCTTTATTTCGTTCCGAACCGAGTTAGCGATATAATTTTATCGCACCGTCAATTTGATGATTGTATAATTGACCAGGATAGAATACGGGCGTTTGTAACTTTGTACGTGCGTTCGCAATAACCAGATCACATTGATATCGGTGCAACGTTTTCGCTCATCAAATTGGCAATCTTCTCGCTACGCTACGAAAGACTTTATCTTGGAGAAATGTGGGTTTTATGCAGCTATCCAAAGTAAGATTAACTGTTTGAATTTGATATTTGTTTGTCTATAATTTTGTTTTCCATTGAAAAATTGCGAATATTCAACTGAATCCTGGAGTTCCCGAATCTTCCGAATCTTCCGAATCAAGCAACAAAATTCGGATTCGGCAGGATTCGTTTCAACAACGCAAATTCGCGAATTTTCAGTTCGGTTCGGAAATTCGGAAACAACATTAGTGTCCACTTTCTTTTTTTTTTTTTTTTGCTGATTTCTTCTTTTTCGTGCGATTGCCAACTTCTGTCAAGATCAGTCATACAGGAATGCTGGTTGAGAGCCAGTCTACAGTATCATCATCAAGTTCTTTTAAGCCTTCAGATCCATGGGGAGCCTGATAGATGCCGCAGTTGGAGACTATGTGGTCGATGGTTAGAGTTTCGCCACATTCACTGTATTAATATGATAAAATTACAAATGCAAAGTTCAAATTTGAGAATCAACATAAATCCAATTACATGTATGCAATACAAGGAAGTAAATTTGTAGCCACATTCAAAGGGGGGGGGGGGTGATCTTTGAGTTATGAGTTATGATTCATCGTACTGCATGTGGGTTGTGCAAAATATGCAGATTTCAAAACTCCTCTTTTGTTTTAGGGAAGTTTATACAAAATATTGGCTAGGTTTTGATCAGCCACTGATGGAGAAATTATTTGTTGAAATTGTAGTGGAATTCAGTTTGTAAATTCAATATATGTATGCCATGAGCCAAATTATACATGTTCATGGTTATTATGCAGGTGTATGGTATACATGTCCAAATCCTAGAGTGTTTCCCTCTTCTTGGAAATACTTTGTTGTGGTTTTTTGTCAGTTAGTACTTAAAGGGATAGACCACCCTAATTACAAGTTGGTTTTAGAAGAAGCAGAAAAATTAAAGAAACATATCAGTGAAGGTTTGAGCATAATTCAATAAGAAATAAGAAATTTATGAATTTTTAAAGTTGTAATCAATCAGACACAAATTGGCAACTCCGTGACGTATCTTGCGAGCTCCTCTCCCAGTTACCCTATACCCCCAAAATCATTAATTTCCATTTTCTCTAAAGGAAATATTCAGTCATACTGACTCATACATGCACCTTAGATATAATCATTGCTCATATGTTTTTACACAAAAGCTGTGTGAAAAAAAAATATTCCTTCATCAAAAACTAAGAAAATAAAAATTTATGAAATTTTCTGTACTGAGCAAACGGGAGAGGAGATCGCAAGATACGTCATGGAGTTGCCAATTTGTGTCTGATTGATTACAACTTCAAAAATTCATAACTTCCTTATTTCTTATCAGATTTTGCTCAAACCTTCACTGATCTGTTGCTTTAATTTTTCTGCTTCTTTTAAAACCAACCTGTAATCAGAGTGGACTATCCCTTTAAGTGTACTGTATGTCTGCAACTCTGCATGCACCAGAATATTGCTTTCATCTCCTCAATTTTGAATAACCTAGATTTATGAGTATACTTAATAATTGGGGAAATTGATACTTTGCCTCATTACAGACTTGTTGACAAAAAGCCAGCTTGTGTTAATGTTGAAGGTTTGCAAGTGAATTGTGTGTGTAATAATGTTCTTCCCCATTTTTTTTAAAAAGCTGATGTCCAGTACAGTGTAGGTAGTTTGGTAGCATTAAAGGGGTTGGTGATTAGTTAAAAATGATGTGAGTAGTCAATATTATAGATTTAAATCATTGATTATTTGTAGAATATTCATTATTTGAATCAGTAACTTAAATTGGCATTGATTTGGAAAATAATTATTCTTTAATGTTTAAATTCTTATTCAATTAGCATTGTTCAAATCACCAATCCTGCACTTTTCACTACATGCATGATGCATACATGTATACATGTAATCGTAGATAATAACACAAAGAAAATTTTTTGCATAGATCTTGCTTTCTACAGAACCATTTAGGGCCTAAATGTTCAACTGGTACAAGTCAAGCTCTTGAGTACAAAGTGGCCTTTATGTTTTATATTTTATACATCCAAGGTTTTTTTCTAGTTGGTTCTCATTTCACCCCCTCCCCCACGCAACCACACATGCATCTGTGTTTAACACAGCCATAAACCTTTCTTTCGGTTGGGCTGGTTGGTTGGTGCACACTTCACTTACATGTTATACTTCTTTGCTGTGTAACAGATGGCTGTACCATTTGTTACAGTAGTACATATTAACTGCTGTAGATGTGAGTGAGACAGGTGGTATACCATCCTGTTAACAAACCTGGTCTACATGTAGATTACAGTTGTTGATGGCACTATTTAACATTTCAGTGATATGAAATAATTGGTCCAATATGATTATAGGCAGCAACATAACACAGTAGGTAGTCACAGATTGAAATATCTCCATGTATCTTTAATAGAATAATGGTATATTCTTTTACATGTAATTTATATTTTTTGTTTGTTTTGTATTTAGTGATATGAAAAAAGAAGGGATGTATTTAAGTCCCATGACAAAAAAGGAAGGTCCAAACCCAACCCAGTTTATAAACCGTGGTTTGTGGTTGTAGGCTGATTTTAGAAAGTATGCTAACTCTAATCAAAGCAGAAGGAAAAACTACATGTGTGCTGCACAAAACGCAATGATTCATCAAAAATACATATTCTTTTTCACTTTTCAGTCATAAAAGTATGAAGTGACTTTTTTATATTATGATTTATTAATATCTTTATTGTGTATTTTTGTCTATCCTTTTACAGTATCAGAGTATGGGATTTGATGCTCCTAGTTCCAAATGCCATCTTCCTACTCTTCCTGCTTCTCAGGTCAAAGGTTGCAATTGCTAAATTGCGCCAAACCAATAGACCAATCTTTTTCACATTCTACATTATGGTGAGTTTAGTTTATCTTGTTCACTCTTCTTTGCAAGATTATGGCAAATCAGATGAAGTCCATGCTGCAATATCAAATAATGTTTTTGTCCATGTGTAAATGCACTTATTATCCCCTCGCCGACGAAGTTGGAGGGGGATAGAAGTTGGAGTAAGTACTGTAACGCTGCCATCCTTCCTTCCGTAACAAATCTTGTGAACACCTTTCCCGTAACTTTAGTAATGTGTGACAGATTTGAAGGTACATAGTATCAAATTACAGCCTAAGTTTGATTTTGGAGTATGTAGGTCAAAGGTCATAGCTCATTGAATATGCGAAAATAGCTAATTACTGTATTTATCTGAAAATGTGGTTTCCATTCGATAACTTTTGTAATGTTAGATTTTAATGAAATTTGGTAAGAAGGTACACGGTATGAAGATATAGCCTAAGTTTGATCTTCGAGTATGTAGGTCAAAGGACAAAGTTCACAGTTCGTTAAATATGCAAAAATAGCTAATTATATATGCAAAAATGTGGTTTCCCTTCGATAACATAAGTACACTACTGCTCAAAAGAAATTGCTCTTCGGTCAGGGAAACGGAGTAGTGCTTCCCTATAGCATGCGTACTGGGAAGCTTCCCGCTGCGCATTTGCTTCACACATGGTCACCAGCTAAGCCCAGCCAAATCAATATCAATTGTGATGTCAACTCTGAAGCACGGTGTGTGCGCTCCAGGGGAAAAAATACATCGGGGTGGCAGGCGAATTCGCCCAGGAAATTCTGAGAAATCATGTTTTCGAGGGTGACAGTATCCGATAAAGTCGCCCCACAAAGTCGCCCCACAAAATGGGGCTGCCCTATCTAATACGTTATCGACATGCCACCGCAAAAATACTTTGTGCATACCATACACTAAGAAGCACTCTCCGAGCCAATTTGAAGATCAAGTATCGCTGCATTAATCATTGTAATGTACATGTAATGAGCACCGGTACTGGCACTGTGCAAATACATGTATACACTCTTCAAATTGAGAATAAAAATGTAGTGATAACTTCACATGTATACCGAAGTCAAGCAGCATAGGGCCCGGTTAGTACTTGGATGGGAGACCAGCGTTCGCTGCTGCCATGCCATACATGTACACCTACGTGGAAAGCAAAGATGCGTTAGGCGCAGCAGATAACTATCCTCTACCGATTGTCAGTGTGTGAGTTTCCGTGGGTTTCCGTGCAGTTCCTGCTCCTATTTTTGCTCTTACACCCTTCTGTATTATTCAGTGTCATTATCTTTCACATGGTGTAACTGTATTTCTTCACGGAATTTTGTACCTCCTTGTTGCGTATTTTGTGTATTTGGCATGAATTGAGCCAAACTCAATTCTGTTTCATTTACGCTGTGACAGTGTTCTTTGTGCGATACGTAAGTCGCATACATGTCCCCGGGGCTAGTGTAGATCTAGATATGTGTGTAAACATCGAAGCCATTTTCGGTCAAGGGGCGTGTACTGGGAAGTGTTCACGCACAGGAAGAAAATCACGGTCTTAGGGAAATTTTTCCTTCCCTTAACTGAGCATAGGGAAGTGGTAAGGGAAATTTCTCCCTAACTGATCAATTTCTTTTGAGCAGTAGTGTTGATGTTGTTGAGTGTGTAAGTCAAAGGTCAAAGGTCAAAGGTCATAGCTCATTAAATATGCAAAAATTGCTAATTATGTACATGAGAAAGTTTATTTTCAGATCTTCTCATGGGTCATTCCAGAAAGTAATGAACTTTCTGTACATCCAATCCCCAGGTATTAGTAACTTCCTTGCTTAGTAATATAATAGTATAGTCTAATGGAGGTAACTTGTTCTGACGTATATAGGCCATTTGTACCCGGCGAGGGGATGCTACGTTTTGCTTTGCCCTTGTTTGTTCTATTTTATGATGCATCCCCGTTATTTGTTGGAAGGGCTTCGATGAAATAGCTTTGTGAAATTAGGGGGCTTGGGTCAATTTTTTTTCCTGGAGCAACTGCAGTAGAGTCAGTTGCCCTCTAAGTAGCCCTGTAATCTCCTATTGAAACCTACATTGCTCAGAACGATTTTCTCTTGTTAAAAATTTGAAAAGTCTTTGCTTAATAAAAGAAAAAAGTATATGTTGGTGGCTGTTTGGCATTGACCTTGTAGTGACAAAACAAATATTCTGGATGAATAGTAAATGAAGCATTTTTTTATATCAAGTGTCGATTGATGTATAGTTTTTCTGTAGTGTAGTACGTTCTTGAATACATCACATTTTGCCAGCATACCTGCAATTTTTTTATTGCCTTCTTCTGACAGGCCTTTGTTGCAACGATTGTAAGTGTCATCAGAGCTGTAGTATCAATGATTGTAGATGCCACGACAGTGCCAGGAGATTTAACAGATACAGTGAGTTTATCAGATATTTCTTTTTGGATGTTGTCCCTGCATGTGTTTGTGATATAATTTTTAAAATCTATGAAAATATCTCTGGTAAGAAAAAAAATGGTATAAGAATTACCCAAGTTTTCTATAACAAATCCAAAATGTGCTCCCATAAAAAATTAAACATTTCAATTTGTGTGAACTGTGCAAGAAAAAAAATATTATTTTAGGGCTGTCTCTGATATTGAGAATTTTTTCATTTTCTGAAGGTTTACGTTTATTATACATGTAAGTTAGCATATCTTAATGTTCATGCACTAGTAGGAAGTGAAACCATAAAGATATTTTGTATGATTTAATTACTTCCTATATTACTTATATTATGCAAATATTGAAAGTTGTATCTGTGTAACTTTGTGGTCACATAGTCATTAAGAGTGAAACATGACATAGATGTCGATCATGGTGTGATTTTAGTTTTAATGTTAGTGCGTGCAAGTTGAGTGTACTGCACTTCCCATTTAGGTATATTAAAACACAAAGCTATGCACAGCTATTCTACCCCCCCCCCCCCCTTGCAATTCATTTAAATTTGAAAGGGTTTTATTTTGCTGTGGCAGGAATAGGTACTTTACAGCATCATTTGTAAATTAGGCTGAACTCTTCCATCAGTTTAGTGATGTAAGCAGACCATAATAACCTTTATCTCAAGTAAACTCTTGTCCAATAATTCATATGCCAAGAATATTTTCATGACTTTATCCATATACATGTACATGTTTAATCATTTCACCTCACGACAATCACTATGTTTTGTTTTTTCTGATTAGATTCTGTGGTTAGCAGTGAGGTTTGCACTACTTTCCATCGAGCTATGTGTGGTCATATTTGGGATAGGTTTCAGTCACCTTGATAGTCGTTCTAGCATCATACGCATTCTTCTTATTACCTGTGTTATCTCCTTCTGCTACTCAGTAGTTCAGGTAAATCAAATGCTAGAGCATATGTATGTATATTTCCATTGAGAGTGATAGATACATGTATACTGTATAGCCTTTGTGTAATTGAAGCAGTGATCCCATAAGTTGACCACAAATGCATGAAATGTCACCAACCAGCAAGATTATCAGATTATTGGAAGTGTCAAATCACATACTGGTTCCTATTTTTAATGAAAATACAAATCTAAAATATTTGACATTCTGTATGGCACGCCATTAGGGAATTAAATATAATTGTTCAACATCAATACAAAATATATTTCACTTTAACAAATATATATTTATCTTTTACAAAATCATTTCACTCCAGTCAATATATATTTCACTCTTAACAAATATATTTCACTTTTCACAAAATTTCATTTCACTCTTTCACAAATATTCATGTCACGTTTTCACAAAAATCCTTTTCACTTTTAACAAAAATTCATTGCACATTTTACAAAATTACATTTCACTTTTAATAAAATTTCATTTCACTTTTCCCAAAAATACATTTCACTTTTCACAAATTTTCATTTCACTTTTCACAAATTTTCATTTCACTTTTCATAAAAAATTCATTTCACTTTTCGCAAAAATTCATTTCACTTTTCACAAAAAAATCATTTCACTTTTCTCAAAAATTCATTTCACTTTCAAGAGGAAATAAATTCCACTTTAAAAGAAAAATGCATTCCATTTATAGGCCTATTGCCTCAAAACAACTTTGCTTGTCATGCATCTAGACACTGATCTGGACCTGCGTGTACATTCCTCTCGTATAATATACAATACATGTGCGTAGTGTGCGTAGAAATCATTCCTCTTTCACCCAAACCATTTCACTGTGATAAAAACCATTTCACTCTGAAAAAAAAAATATGTTCCTCTTTTTTCTCGGCCTAAAGGTGGCGCTATAGCCAGCTAGCTCGCGCTACCACACGTGCCCAGCACGGCGCAATCGAATCCCATCCAATTTCTGAACGCGACGTCGACGTTACTCCCCATCCTCAGGGTTGTCGCTAGAACATTTTGAATGGGGGGGGGATGACACCAAAATTTGCCGACAAAAATGCTGCACCTTAATCTCTCCCCTCCCCCCCCCCCCCCCACAAACAAATAGCAATAAAAGAAAATCGCAGATGTAGACAGGGGGGTCGCTAGGGAGTGGGTGGGGGGAGGGGTGTGGGGGTGTCACACCCCCACTCAAAGTTTTTGTCGGCAAATGCGCCACCTCTGTCGGCAAAAAAGGAGGGGGAAAAGGGAAAGGGAAGAGGAAAGATAAAAGGAAAAGAAGAAAAGAGAAAGGAGAAGAAAAAAAAGAAAAGGGAAAGAAAAGAAAAAAAACAAAAAAGAGGGAAATAAGGAAAAGAACAGGAAATGAAAGAAAAAGAAGGAAAAAATGGCATTATTTTTTGGTCGCTCGCACGTTCACTGGAATTTATAAAATAGTAAATAGTTGCTGTCAGTGATAATACATTATGTACATATATATATATATATATATATATATACAGTATATATACTGTATTTTCTGGTGTAAAGGCTGTGGTAATTTCACTCAAAATATGATCGCAAAGTCTGGGTGTGGCCAATAAGCAACAACAGCCAAAAATAAACCGCCTGCAAAACCCTGGTCTAAACCACAGTTACCACACATATTGGATTGACGGGACTAGATCTACAGTGTCAGTGAGCCTGTGCTCTATCTCTATCGATGTAATTATCTTTCAAGTATCGAAGTATTTTCATTCATAAATATATCATTCAGAACTAATTACTAAATATCTCATTAATATAATTACAAGCATAGCCTCGTATTGTCTTCCGAGGTTGACATAGCACTCGTACGAAGCTCGATTGAGCTCGAGTAACGTGCTGAAGTCAGCCTCGAAAAATACCCGAATTTTCTTCCCTGGTCGTTATTATGGTAGTATCAAAGAGGCAAAAGTAAGTTTTAATTTGTCTTTTGAGCACACCCCTCATATGTATAGAGCATGGTGTAGAGATCCATGGCACCCCTCCACCTCCGCACTATTTCAGCGCGGTCGTATCCTCGCAGGATCCTTTGCGGAGATGTGTGTATTTTGTATGGAAAACGGACAGTTATTGCAGTGGATTTTCATAGCGCACGGGGCGTGCACGTTGTCCTACATTGTATGTCATGGCAAAGATCTTAAAAGAGAAGACAGGACACACCCCCTATTTTTATGTAACGGAACTTCCCCTGGCCGTTACATCGGACCCTGTACAAAATTGGGAGAGTGTCCTATCTTCCCTTTTACGATCTTTGGTCATGGCAAGGACATGTTTCAGCTTGCAAATCGTTGTGACATTTTAAATTTCCTCTTCGAAACCATCATGCTGTATATGTATTTTTCTGTCTTTGGAAATCACTTAGGGAACTTTTGATGGAATATGCACCCATGTAAGATATATCTTCACAATTTTTTAGAGTGGTGGAAACATTTCCTTTCCAATTTCGTTTGTGATTGAGCCTCAATTTGCGAGTAGCGTTCACAGTTGATAGTCCCGTTCGTATTCCAACTTTTATAGTAGGGTAACTATGCATGTACCGTAGTGCTAGTCTACAAAGATGTACGTGTTTGCGAGCAGTACGCTTCCTCAGATTCTCTTCCTCTTTTTGAATTCTTAAGACTTAATGACATAAAAGCAAAGACATCTAGGAATAATTGTCTCCAAAAATTAATACAATAAAAAGTTCGGCCCTTGTTTTTGTTGTATAATTTTTTTTTGGGGGGGGGGCAACATTTCTTATGCTTGTGATTTTTCCCCATTTTTTTTTTTTTTTTTTTTTTTCCAAATGAGCTGTCAAAGTTGGGGTGCGGCCTTTGCGACGGTGCGGCCTTTAAGCCGGAAAATATGGTATATAATAAATTATCTTAATAATTGCATTCATTTTGATGATTTCAGACCATCCTTGTGAGCAGCTGCAAATAATACACCCAAGTTTTGTACTAAACTGACCTTGACAACAGCACAAATATTATAACAGTAAACTCATATTTATCTCTTGTATTGAGTTATAACTTATTGCAGTATCAATATTATTCCCTTTTTTATTTTCTTTTCTTCTTCCAATTTCATTCCTTTACAGGGCTGTTTAGAGGTCTTATTTCCAGATGAACATTACGAGGCCCCCAAGGAACATGATATTTTTACCCATGGGGGTATGATCTTCTGGTGTGTAACCTCATCAATATTTTGCCTGGTAAGCATCTTACACATGCATTTGACTTGCACTCTTTAACTGAATCCTACAGATAACTCATAGATGCATTTGTGTAAACCAACAGATTTGCATGTTATTGATCATTTAACGAAAGATGTTTTACACTAAAATCTATCTATTGATGTTAAAGGGGAATATACCCTTCACCGAAAGCTGGCTTCGGTGGAAGCAGAGAAACTCAGAGAAACATCTATTAAGTTTCAGAAAAATTAGACAAATGATAAGAAAGTTATGAAGTTTTGAAAGTTGAGATCACATGTTATTTCGATGATATTTTTACATCTTCCATGTGTTTTACTTCATTTTCTCACAGGCATATATAGTTGTCTTCTTACTGCCTTATACTCCAGTGAAAAATAGAATACAACTACCTGGTGAGTTTACACCGGTTTTACCTTTTAATAGCCTGCTTTAAAACTCTCATGAATTACTCCATTTATTAAAAAACACTTGTAAGAATCAAGTAACAGCCATGTTGGATTAGATTATTGTGTACTGGGTATTTTAATTCTTTGTCCTGCAAATTGTCAGAAGGCATAGAAATAATTTTTACAGTCTCATATGAAAGCATGTATAAAAACTATAAATCCATTGACATGATCAAATTGAATACTTCACAACAAACTTCAGGAAGATCAGAAGTACAGGAATCAACGTTCAAAAGGAACAAAAACAGTACAAAACTTCCTGGTTATGAAACATTCGTAAGACGGTCCTATGATAACCTACATTTACAGAGTTATGATATACATGTATATCCATCAATCTTTTCAGTTAAATTTTGAAATTTGTTACGAGATGAGTCAGATTTTATTATCAATCAATTCACCGAATGTTGTGATTATCAGATTTTTTTATTTTCAATTCTTATAACAGGGCATTTTGGCACTTGCCCCATCATATATTGTAAAGCAATTAAAATATCTAGTAGATTTTTTTCATTTTCAGTTTCATTTCCAGTTTCAATTCCAGAACTCTTTACAACCTTTAAAAATATTCAACATTGATTCAGAAAGTTGAATTAATACTATCATTGTGTTACCCATCTTTTCAATTACAGCAAAGCGGTCTTTTTACTGTTATGTAGCATCGCTAGCATTCCTCAACTTTAGCCAGGCCATTGGAAGTGGTTTAGTTTATGATGACATCCAGCCAGCAATATGGTATGATTTTATTGACAGTGGTCTAGACATGACAGAATTCTTCTTTGCTCTTACAGTGGAAACATTCATCCACTAGATATTGTCAAACATGAACTTTTTGGATCCAACTTTCAATAAAAGTCTCCTGTCTTCAGTGCCCACTTTATGTGTTCCCCTTGGATAGCCTCAATAGACATTTGACTGTACCATGAGAGAATAATCCAAATCACAATTACTGCTTGAGTATGACCTTCGTACAAAAATACTGAGAAGAGTATTTACATCTACATGTAGATTTGATGAATTGCAATTTTTTATCTCTAAACAGGAAAATATTTGTGCTTTATCTGTTACCTGATTTCTTCATTTGTTTTGAATTTCACAATTGGCATCAACATTGTATCGGATAGATTTTATGTGTTCAGAGGTGGCAGTACAAAGCCTCCCCATAAAAATTAGATAACCCTTAACATCTTCTTTTAGTGGAATGTATGAAAACATTGATTTCTATTTGAAATGATACTTTTTTCAAACTTTATCAAATGTTGCTTTTTCTCTTTTGTTTGACAGCCTTGTAGACATTACATCGTTCCTGTACTTTACCTGTTTTGCACCTTTAATTTACATCACATTCCTTCATAATTTTTTCTTGTAAGTACCTTTCTTAGGGCAAATATTATAAACAAAAACAGTGTAAATCAGTATCTGGAAGAATAGTAGTGGTACTTCTCTACCTTTTTATTTTGAAATATACAGCATGTATTCTTTAGAATATAGAAAACAACATTCTATGTAATATGATTTGTGTTATTAAATGCTTATTTATAGTGAAACTGAAGTGGCAAAAGGGAGTTAGAATTAAATGTAATTACTACCATTGATGAAACAAAGTAATTTATATTGTACTGTAGAAAGTTCAGGGTTTTTTTAATCTCTTACAAGAAAATTTCTGAAAAATTAAGAAAGAGCTGACATGACAGGAAATTCATTCATGCCATTTTTCTAGTCACATCCATTTAAAAAAAAAGAAAATGTAGACATTAATTCCTTCCAGTTTTTTTATGCATGCAGTAGATACCTATAATCCATTTACATCATCTAAACAACTACTAATGATACCCTACCCCTTTCTTCCTTCAGAGCATCTAAGCAACTACTCCTGCTTTCATATGCCTCACAACCTGATGAAAACGACGATGAAACGCACCACTTGCCCTACTCAGTCAGCCGGGATGATACATTCAACCAGTCTCTCTACGATAGCACCGAGTTTGGCCAGGGCAGTCCTCCAGCAATCTCAGGTCAACTCTCCTTTAGCATCAATGCTCAAATAGAACCTTTACCACACGATCTTGGTGACACAAAAGGATAGTTTTTGACTGCTCAGAACCAGAAGGGCATTACTTTATCATTTAACACAGAGTTTAATACCCTTCTGGCTCTCAACAGATGACTTGTAGCTGTGCATGGGCCCTGAAATGCAAAAGGCACTAAGCCTGTAAGCCTATTGACTCAAATCGCCTTTATAACCTTAAGCAGGCCATGAAAAATAAACCCTTTTTTATAGACTCCAAATGGTATATAGAGATATATATATTTTATGTGTTTACCAAGAACTATTGTGGTACTCAAAAGACATTATATCTTACTGAATTTCAAAACTTGTTTGTCTTGTTTGTCTTATCACTTGGAAGTGTCGTACTTATTATTTTTATGGTTGTTATCAGCTCTGGGACTGAGTCACTTTTTCGTTATCTGTACTTCATCAAAATTTTCATCTTGAAATTGTCATTTAAGTTGTGAGTTTAAAGAGTCTTAAATATTTTTGTCATACTTGTACATTTGTAAAGGTAAAGATTATGTAGTACAATATACATTTGTTGTTCATAATAATAATTTGGCCTATTACTGTATAAGCTAATATTTTCGCGTACAGATATTTACACGAATGAGAGACTCCAAGACATATTCGTGCGTCGTTGCTTTCGCCCAGGCCTGCGATCTGTCTGTCTAGCGATAAACAATAAACACCGGCACCGCCACTCTAGTCAGTCACACAGCGCTGCATGCGAACTGTACTTCACACTGCTACTATACCAGTATATCATACACACCAATGTTGATGTGGCATTATATTCGCTAGGTGTTAAATTCGCGATCGGCGGTTATTCACGAAATTCACGAAAATTTCAGCTTATACAGTACATAGCTTGTTAATGTACAAAAGATACAAGTGGAAACCAAAGACTTGAAAGAAACAGATAAAATTCATTTTTCAATTGTGGAATGTTGTTACATGTGATGCACTGTTAATCAAGGATGTGAGTCTATGAGGAGGTTTTTTGTTTTTTTTCTACATGATGCATGTCTTAAACTGTGCTCGGTGTGCTTTGGACGGCTCTTGATGTCCTTCAGTTGCTGACCTCAAATATGACAGTTCCAGTCTTTGTTTTTGTTTTTGCTTTTCATCCAGGTAATGACAGTCCACAACGAGTTGCTGTTGAATTATTACATGACAAAAATGACTTATGAATCCTTATCAAATGATATCTTGAGAGCGAGTCATGTATCTTGCCCTTGAGTAACAGCCATGCATTTGTAAAATGTAAGGCAAAAGCAATGATAGTATATGTACGTGTTCATGTATTTAGCTACTAAACAGCTTTATATTATGAAAGTTACATTTTACAGATTTGTATAAATACATAATGAAAATGCAAAGGATTCGTACACATTTCATGAAACAGTTCTATTGCGCGCTCGCATAGTGGATTTTGATGTCTGGATATTTACAATGCTTCAAATGTACTAAATCTGATGTATATTTAGCCTGTTTTGCTTTTCTTCTCTTTCTTTTCAACAAGCACATTTTGAAGATTACCTATTTATCTTGAATTTTGTATTTATTGATAAAATATCAGTTGGTATGCTAATGTTAGTGACAGTGGGAAAACACTACTGCACAAAGGAATGTGAGAAAGAATATCTTTGAAAAAATTCCCCAATGTTTCAAGATTATTTTTGTGAATTTATGTGAGAGAGATGTCTATGGGGTGAAAAAAGATTAAAAAAGGGGTCATATTGAATTTTATTTTAATTTTATTTTATTTCATTTCCAGGAAAACAGTATAACAATAACAGAGAATACAAAGTACAAAGTACATTACAGAATGATGTTGTCCTGGAGATATCGAGCATAAATTATGATAATGAATTCTTAGATTGTTATGTACAATAATTGTTTGCTACAAATTTAAGATTATGTTGATGCACAGTTATATCTTAAGAAAAAAAGATGTTTGTAATGAGAAATTATGAATGTTAAAATATTTCAAGTTAAATGTTGATTGAGATTTGGGAGGAAAATGGAAACAAATGCTGTAAAAGTAGACTTTGGAAGATGTAAAATTTATATCATTTCAAAGTCATAATTTTTATATGCTGTATTGTTTTATCCCTGTTTTAGTCCAAGGCCAAAATCCCAATCCATTCTGTGTATTGGTGCATACTTCGCTTGTGATGTACATGATGTCCTATGACATTACAACGTATTTATGAAGTCAGACATGTGCCATCTTTTCTAGTAAATGTCAATATTTTTTCCATATTTAATCATCTTTCTTTTAATAGTCATGATAGACAAAATCAAATCTCATACTAATATATTTATTCTTGTCCAACCAAGACAAGTCTTGAACATATTGCTTTAAAGGGAGGGTTGAGTTCTGGGAAAGGTACAAAATAATTTGTGAGCTTTCTTGTTCCTTTTATGTTAGTTTGGAAGCTTATCATAGTAGAAATGTCCCCTGAAAAAGATTGCTCTTCAAATGCTTTCACATTCAAAATATGACAAGAAACGGCTGAAATGTTCGGGCCAAACATTTGTGTATAGTCCCATATACACATTTCTGTGTGCAGTATAATTGCTTTGAGACAGTTTCTTTCAAAATTCACTCTCATGACTAGAACCCAACTTTATCTTTAATGCATTAGGATATTTATTTATCAAAAGAAATATTTGCAGACAGAAAAAAAGTTCTACTCACATATGCTTAGTTTTAAATTTGCAATCTCTTTGCAAATGTGCTTTATTATGGGAACTTTCTATTTCATATTTATCAAAAGAATATTAACGTTATTACACAATTGAAGCTAAGCCTTGTAATAGTGAGCAGTCATTCATTATCCCAACAGATTGAAGAATGCCATCTGTATAAATCCAAAAACAACAATTCTTGTTTTATTGATACATCTGTAAATTGAGCTGAACATAAATGACAAATCCCTACAAAAATTGTATTTAGACCAATATGTCTCCATGAATTTATCAGAGATCTGTCTAATATAAATCTATAGTGGAAATTTTTTTTAAATTTAACATGCTATATCCAAAGGGTTATTGATAATAAGAAATCAGTACATGATGGTGTGCTGTACTGTTATTGATAATGTGCCACTTTGTCTTTACCAATACATTATGAAATAAATTGTATATTGGCATTTTTATTGAAGTCTATTTTGTAAGAGGCTCTTATTTTTAAGATAATGTTGGTCACAGGAATGTATGGTTCCTAAAGCAAATTCTGGTATCAAGATGCTTTTCTACACTGAATTTCAGTTTGTTTTTTGTTGGAGTGAGATTATCTTCTGGTTGCAACATTTACATATACTTGTCATATCTTATAGTTGGTTTGAATAGGTCAAAATGTCTTTATTTTCTAATGCATATACATGTATTTACATCAGATCTGCCCATGCTAGTCGATGCACATCATATATAAGGCCCCCTAAAGAACAGGGAAAACATTGACCGTGACTGGAGAATATAATTATGAACTCATTCTGGACAGAGCTTGAAGCAAAATTTGGACATTATATCAAAAAGAAAGTGATATGATTAAAATCCATTAAAACATGGTTTATTTAGTAATCTTTCATACTCTTGAGTCATTTCTTTGTACTTTACCTGAATTTAATATACATTTTCCTTCCTTATTCTCGAATATTAGGTGTATTTATTCAAATGAGTTTGGTTTTTTTTTCACCTCACTTCCTGAGGGAAGTTTGTGGTTAGCTGTTTGTTTACAACCACATGAAAATAATAGTATAGTAGAAAAGAAAAATATGTTCATTATATTTTCACTCAATCTTGCCGACAAATCACATTTATTTGAAGAACTTGTTGTGAATCATATCTTTAATTACTCTAGTTTGTGATATTAAGAATGGATACCAATAAAGAGTCATTTTATTGTAACTGATTGGCTTTTATGTTTTGTTTTGTTTTTAATTGTGTATTTTGGAATTGTTCCAGGAATTAGTTAACATGGTCTTGGTCTTGTATATGACTGAAGTAGTTAAAAAAAAAACAACATTCTAATGAATTTGAAATTATATTGTTACACAATTATAAGCTAGACACATGTTAACTAATAAACTTCAAACTGAAGAATATGACAATCAAAAATAGATAAATCAATGAATGGATATAACATGTCTGTAGAAAAGTCTGTAGAAATAGACTATAAATTGATGATACTTCTTGAAGCAATTAGCTGGCAAATTTAATCTGTGTTTATCATTTGTTTGTAAATGATTAACTACAGTGTGATGTCATTTGATATCAATGACTACCGTACCTACCATAATCATGTTCAGTGCTCATAGTATTTTATTGGGTGCCATAAACACCCATGGCGGTCAAATATGATTATTGTAAATTGTAGAAACATGAATTATATTTACTTTCAATACGCAATTGGGGTTCTGCTTGTGTATACACAGCTTGGACCATGTCTTGGACAGGGAGATGGTGAGTTAGGTTCTTTATTCTTGTGATTATTATTGGCTATTCATATGTGAAAAAATATTTCAACCTCTTTATTTTGACTTTTGACTGACCAAAGTCTAGACCCAGTTGACAGGGTTTCAACTTTAGTTCCTCCATGATCCTTTAGGACAAATGCTAAGTTTTAGGATTTTTTTGTTCTATGTTTAACAGTTTTTCTTTTGAGAGTTTGCTCATAAAAGAACAAACTTTTAGGAGATATGGTTTTGTCTAGCTTCTGGAATTCTGATCTGGATATGAAGTGTATAGGTTATAGCATGGTCTTATTTTGTAGATATAAGATGGATTACGGTATGCTACCACTATACATGTATATATCATGTGATGTCATATGATTATAATCAGTCTGTAGAAGGATACCGTTTGGAGCCAGAAGGGCATTAACTCTGTAGAAATGATGGGACTTAATGCCCTTCTGGCTCCAAGCAGATGATATTGTTTGCTGAGAGCCAGAAGGGTATTTACTCATACCTTTTATCACAGCAAGCATTATATTATAATGCTTGCTGATTTAACCTAGCTGTTGACTATAAATTCTCTCAGTCCCAAAGGGTTAAAGGAGAATGAAACCCCAAAAAATAAATGCATTTTGATAGAAGCAGAAAAATCAAAGAAGCATATCGGTGAAAGGTTGAGAAAAAATCAGACAACTAATAAAAAAGTTATATTTGAAATCCTAAAATCACTAAATGAATGGAGGTCTGAAATTGGCAATGTCGGCATTATGCTAATGAGATGTTGTGAGGTAAATGTGCTATACTTTCCAATTGCCTTATACAAATGATGTAAAAATCCACTTTCCTTGAATATATCTTTGCAAATTTGATTTTTGTATTTGTGGTGTTCATAAATTTATTCCTCACAATATATTTCAAGTACACTGTTGATAATTCAAATTTCTTTGTTTAAAACCTGAAATCTGATAATTTTATTTATTACCTATAAAGAAAGAGCACAAAAATATAGCATCCAGTGCTGTAGGACTCGAGTCCGGACTCGGACTCGAGACCGGTCTCGACTCTCGAGGCCCTATTTCTCGGGACTCGGACTCGGACTCGGACTCGAGCCACAAGGACTCGGTCTCGGACTCGGACTCGACCAATGGTGACTCGTGACTCGGGCGAAAATCGGGCCGAGACCGGCAGCGAGACCGGTAATTTTTTCCGTTTTCCGCTTTTAATTTTAGCTCAAAAAATTACCCCAAGGCACGCAAAATCCCCCGCTATTTTCACGCACCTTTCTCGATTGAGCGGTATTTTGAACATGAACTTAACATCGATCGCCGTAACCGTACGAGAATGTGCCCAAATAGACGTTAAGATGAGTTGTTTTATGCTCGTATACACTCGTTTTACAAGTATGACACAGACAAGTATTGAAATTGATGTTAGCCATTTAGAGATGGATTAATCTATAACACACGTTTCCCCATAGACCCAGCATGGGATATCTTGAAATGTGGGCAGTCTCAAACAGATTACTATTCCAGCATTTCAAGCCAGTATTATGAACTATACAGTTTTGATCTTCTATCTTTTTACTTGCAACCTATGTTCCTGTGGCAAAAAGTCAAAGAAAGCAATTTATAATTTTTGGCAGCGTCAGACGGTTTAATTACGGTTAACAATATTACTTTCGTTTTACTTGAGTCACTTAGTCATGTAGTCAGTTTCCAAAATGAATGTTAATGTTGCACTAATTGTATTACAAGTCATTAAGCCAGTTTAATGAGCTGATATATCTACAAGGGTTTTATTAGGGTTTGACAATTCACCTTTTTATTACTTTAATCCGTTATTTTTTTGATAAGATTGACCTATTGCATGAGTGGTGTTCTAGGTGAAATATTTTTTCCCCTCTTTTTTTCCATTTCAGTTGGAAACTTTCTTTTCTATAATCTGGTTTTAATGGCATTCAACCTATTATTTTTGTGTTCTGTTTATTTATAATTGATATGTTGATAGAATTTTGTTTTTTAAAAAGATAAAATTACAGGCCTTTGAAATGGACAAAATATTAATTTGTGTATCTTTTCTTCGTTGATGTATCACAGATACAATACAGTCAACTCTCTATAATAACTGTGGATACAAGCAAAATACTTGGCCTGATAAGGCTTGTTCACATATGAGCCATTTGTCAACGAGACATGTACCTTGACACCAAAGAGTGCATGTTCACTTTAGTCAATAAAACTTCTTAAATTCCACCAGTACACCAAAGCATCACCGAAAATCTAACCACAGACATTTATCTCAACATTTCCAATTCAATTTTCTTACCTCCTGTCAGAATTTTTAGTGTTAATAGCTGGAAATCTTACTGAACTTAATATTCTTAAGCACCAAACGACATGTCACGGCGACAAATCACTCATTTGTGAGCAAGCCTTTTTACAACTATTTAAAAATAGTTGTCCGCATTCGAACTAAGAAAAGTTACAATAAACCAAATTCTCTGACAAATGGAAGGTTCAATGAACCAGAAACTATTTATGTTATAGAGAGTTCACAGTAAGGCATGTATCATAATATAAATAATGTGACGTAAAACAAAAAAGTAATTTAAGATGTTCCCATCGGGACTCGGACTCGGACTCAGACTCGGATGTCCAGGACTCGGGACTCGGATGCCAGGACTCGGACTTGGCCTCAGAATCGGACTCGGACTCGGACTCCAGGGACTCAGACTCGGACTCGGACTCCTGGGACTCAGACTCGGACTCGGATGGGATGGACTCGACTACAGCGCTGATAGCATCTCATTAGCATAATGAGTATGTTGCCAATATCATTTAGCGATTTTAGGGTTTTAAAATCTTCATAACATTTTTATTCTTTATCCGTTTTTCCTCAAACTTTCAGTGATATGCTTCTAAGATTTTTCTGCTTCTGTTAAAGTGCATATACAAGTTTGGAGTTTCATTCTCCTTTAACACAGGAATCTGCTGGTTCCTGTGTTAAAAGTAGAGAGATTATCTACTTTGTAAGTCGTGGCATTCTGCATATTATTATTGATAAGTCAGTAACTGATGAGTACATGTCCCCATGTCCCATAGAGAGAGAGAGAGAGAGAGAGAGGGGGGGGGGGGGGAGACAGACAGACAGACAGACAGAGAGAGGGTGGGGTGGATATCGAACAGTAACAGTCACTTCGATTTGGCACAAGTCGTTTATTGGGTAAAAATTTTATATGCATCCTTACACCTCCTCCCAACTTTTAATATCCAGAGCATCGTTTCACCAAACCGTCATCGTACACGTTCGCTGACATCCCATTGAAACTCCAGTTTTATGTTGATGGGGCTGTTTATCTCAGATATGAGGGGCATAGATAGCGGGGGGGGGGGGGGGGGGGGGGGGGGGGGGGGGGGGGGGGGAATGGGGGTATGCATCCCCCAACTTTTCAGGTGGGGGGATGGTGTGTACAAACACCCCCCCAGGTTTCACCCCCCCAAAAAAAAAAAAAAAAAATGGTGACAAATATACATTTCTATTATATGTTGTACATAAATATAATTTGATTCATTATATCCACTTATATTATTCAAATTTATATATTCTTTATTTCAATATAGATATTATTCATTTATGTAAAATATTGTAGATTTATATATTTATATATGAATTTATTAATATTTATCTGCAATTCTGTCGTTGCTTCTGATTTTCCCAATATATTTTTACACTACTAGAAAGTGAAAACCATCTACTTCAAATTATTATTTATTATTATTATTTTTATTTTTATTTTTTGAATCTACTTCAAATTATACAATATGGGTGTTGATCTGGGAGGGATATGGAGGTATAATTTTTTTTTAATTGTGAGGGGTGGCCTGTGTTACCATCCCCAAATATATATTGAGGTGATTTTTTTCAAAGAGGGTTCAGTCGGTAACTTTCCTTTATAATGCAATTTTGACACACTCATGTTATTAGTAATACTAACAATTTTCAAAATTGAAATAAAAATATAGTCACAGGAATCGAATGTGGTGGGGAAAGAGGGAATCCATCAGCCCCAATATTTATCGAGGATGATGACCTGTGTCATCATCACCCAACTATACATAGAAGAATGATGAAATGACAATCATAAAATAATTTATTTATATGTTCAGTGTACTTGTACACTTATTAAGAAAAAATGAATTTGTACATATGTTTTTCATATTTTCTGTTATAATATCTGTAAAGCCAAGTTTCTGTTGGAAATGAAATAAACATGAATTTGAATTTGAATTTGAATTTGAATTTGAATGTAGACCCTGTCAGAATCACCGCTCCGGGGGTGCATGTGGGCACAGTGCCTCTACTTTTCCCTTTAACTTCAGATAAGTACCCCCATTTTTCTTTCAAATAAGTTCCCGTTCCATATTCTTATAAGAACCCATTTTGATAATTACACCTCATCCCTCACCTTACCTTTGATAAATGCTCCTATTTCAACAAGAGCATTTATCCCTTTTATACCTTTTAAAGTAACAAGTCATTTTTTCCTTTGTAATATATAGGCACTGATTTAATTTTTCCACTTCATAAGAACATTTTTCCATTCTTATAAATGCCCCTTTTCAGGTGTGATTAGTGCCCATTTTCACCTCTGATAACTGCCTTTTCTACCTTTACTACACATTTATTTATTTTTCTAATAAGTGTCCTTTCCCCCTCGATAAGTACCCTTTTCCCCTTGATAAGTACCACGTTTCCCTTTTCCATAACATGTGCCCCTAATCCAAAGTGACTAGAGCCAATATTCCCAAATACTCGCTAGCTACGCTCGCTCGTATTAAAAGTATAGCATATTAAATAAATTTTCATTTTGAAATTTTGCAAATGAAACCCCATATGAGATTTGTGTTTCCCGTTTTTATATTACAATGTAATTGCGACCTCATATATAATATATATGGCCCTTGAGGGATATCATACCCCCCGGCTTCCACTTATGAGGACCTGTCTACGCCAATGTCAGATATTGTTGTATCTCCACAGTTAAGATAAAATTGGTATTCTGAAAATTGTTGTAACTAAGTTTGTTGTAACTTTTACATATGCGCGCTGAAGACAATGACATAATTGGTATTCTGAAAATTATTTTATCTTTTGTTGTATTATATTCCATGGTAATTACAACAAAACTTACAACAGCTTCTAGCTTTTGTATAAGTGATCTCGGCAATTTTTCTAGCTCAGAATCAGACAGTGCATGCTCGAATAGCAAGATGGAAACTGTGTGTGATTCAAGATTTTATAGAGAAGACATTTTGAAGAAATTACAGGTGGAGTTCGATAATTTTACATCAATATGTGACTTGGTTCAAGCAAAAGAGAGTCCAGTAGCTCATGGCGCATTATAAATGCATAATTCAGGGGCAGCGCTACAGGGGGGCAGAGGGGGCGACCGCCCCCCCCCCTATGATTTTTCAAGTAGTGAAAAAAGAAAAAAAAAGGAAAAAAAGAAGAAAAAAGAAGAAAAAAGAAGAAAAGGAGGAAGAAAAGGGAAGAAACAAGAAAGAGGAGTATCAAAAAGAGAGGTCTTAAACATATAACTCTATATTACCCCTGTTATTTAATGGAGAAAAAATATGACGTCATCTTTAGGTCGTCTTGCCCCTCCTATCAAAATACCCTGGCGCCACCCCTGGCATAATTTGATAAATACGCCCAAAATTGATAAAACTCATTCTTGTGTTTGACATAAAGGGTGATCCTATTGGTTAATCTGCCTATATAAAATCCATCTCGATTGGTAAAGTGTCAAAAAATGGTTGTGTCAAAGACAATATAAAGGCGGTCCTTAGAGAGATAAGGCCTTGTATATTGTAGGATCCCCCCTTTTTTTTTTACCCCTCTCACCTTATATAATATATAAGGCTTTGTCTGCTACAGAAAAACAAAGTAATATATAATTGAGTCATAAAAAGGCTTATTTTTAACAACGCAACTGAGTTGGCGTAAATATTCATGTTTTGAATGACAGCGCCGTAAAAACCAAAAACAACAACAATAATATCTCTAATTTTCAGAATACCAACTTTTACCAAAATACCAACAATTTTCAGAATACCAACTTCCAACAATATTAGCGAGGTATTATCTCCGGAAGATACAACAAAAGTTACAACAAAAGTTACAACAAAAGTTACAACAATTTTCAGAATACTGTACCACCCCCGGTTCGCAGAGGTATTCGTCACAGCCCAGCTCACAGTGCATAATTGTCGGCCTCAGTGAGGCATGCAGGGTTGCATAATACTTCACTACTGCGCTGCTCTACATAACAAAAACTGCACTTTTCTCTCCGGAGAGTTGTCACAGAGCAGAGAAAGTCAATCGAATTTTCTTTTAATAATATCTGAACTGTAGATGATGAAGGAACTTCACTTGACGTTCGTATTGCTTTACGCAATTCTTGTGCTATATTCAAAGGGTAAGTAAAACCGAATTTTAATGTCAGAATTAGGATTACAAGTGCAAGTGTGGTGGTCCAGTCGTCTTTGTTTCCGCACTACCAGCGGTGTAAGTCAATCAAGTTACCTGGCACTCACTGGAATACGCTTTACCGTATTAAAGGGTGTACGTACATGTAACAGGTGTACAGGTAGTTCCCTCTCGGGCATTTCACAAACTTTCTGTTAACAGTTTAAAATGACATTTTTCATTTAATACGTGGCTGAATGCTTCAAGTACTGGTTGAACATGTTGAACATAAATCTTGGAGTTGAAATACCTGAAGAACAAAAACATATTGCCAAGATTCAAGCAAATCTAAACGTATTGATTATGAATTTACAACATGCACTTGGCTTAATTAAGTTAGTAATTTCCAAGTTTATGACTAGTTAATGAAATACAATTTTTAGAGAAACATTACACTTAATATTTTCTTTCCTAATTTTGTTTATCATTCTTTTGAAACACATTTGCCACTGCCAATCATGTATCTTGAAGTCATGTACTACATACATGTAGACTCTATTTTGAACTTCATTCTATCTGAACGGCTGAAGTGTATGGTTCATGCTGGTATATGGAAATTAGTAGGTTATATTTTTTAATGACTTTCAATATTGGCTCTGTAACACTCATACATATGCAAGGTGATTATAGATAATGGCTCTGTAAATGATATTTGTTGCGGCATATATGCTACTGAATAAAAAGACTATTTTCTATCTTTTTGATTCAATGAACTGTCTGCAAGAATCTTCAAACCTGAAGGAGGCAGATATAACCTGAAGAAGAAAGAAAAACCAATCACACACTTTGTTTTTTAGGGAAATAGTGAAACTTTAATCACTGTCAAAATATCTGTCTGTAATGTATTGAGATTCAGATCAGTTTCCATGCCTAGAAAGTTGAAAGCATTATGGTCACATAATGTACAAATGCAAATGTCACTCTACCTGGAGTCAGAAGAGTATTAACTCATAGAGTTAAAGGGAAATCCAACCTTAATGGCAAGTTGCTTTGAAAGAAAGAGGAAAAATCAGAGAAGCAGATTGGTGAAAGTTTGAACGAAATCGGACAAGCAATAAGAAAGTTATGAATTTTTGAAAGTTGTAATCGCTATGCTTATGGGAATTTCAAATTGGCCGAATAGGTAATGTCACTGTGATGTAGCAGTGGACAACTCCCCCATTCGCTCTAACACACAAAATGAACAAAAATGTCACTTTTTTTCAAAATGCATTACTCAGTAGGATCTTTCGTTCATGAAGACCTGTAACAATATGCTATCTCCAATATATTTTGAGTATAGCCATGAGGGTAAAAGCGCCTCAAAGAAAACCGCAAATTAATGATATTTTGGTGTACGACAAATGGTAGAGTTGTCCACAAAAATGTCACAATTGACTCACCAAATTGCCAATTTGAGATTTGCATAGATGTAGTGATCTCATTTTTCAAACATCCATAACTTTCTTAGTCCTTGTCCGATTTCTTTCAAACTTTCACCATCCTGTTTTTCTTATTTTTCTGCTTTCACACAAATCATATTATTACCAAGGTTGGATTGCCCTTTAACACCCAGCTGGCTCACAGCAGAAGTGATATAAATGAACTAGGATCATGTTAAACTGTAAAAGTACACACATATCAATTTTGTCCAAAGTTATTTGGACAGTGTGATGATGAAATTGAACCGTGTGTGTTTATTTTTGTAGTGTATAGGCCTAAGACCAAGAGATGTCACTCAGTTATTTAGACATTATGTTTTGTTCCAATAAAGCTTTAATGCAATGTGAATGACTACTGCACAGTCAACATAGTATTTTCTATATGTTCATACTTGAGTGTCAGTGATGAAAATAACTTGTAATGCTGTCCATAGTATAAGTCATTGAAGATATATTTTGTACGGAATGAGGATAGAAAAAGGTGCAATGTAATGTAAGCTTGTCCTAAGGAAGGAAAATGCAAATTTTAACAAGTATTTTATTTTTAACATTTTCAATTCACTGAACATGATTGGCCTTTATGATTTGTATTAAATTATATATGATTGGAGATATATGGCAGCATTATGATACCGGCCCAGCCTCATTTTTGTTTGCAAGCTACAACAATGTAGGCATTTAAAAATATTTGTAACTAAGCAAAATCTCACTAAAATTTTGAGGAATTGCATTTTATTCAGAAATGCACAATTAATTTATCCTCAAGAATTTTCAAAGCAGTACCAACAGATTCAATTAATTTAATTGAAAAGAAAGAATGAGGATATAAATATTTTTTGATTAAGAAAGTTATTTCCGCTAAACTTTCCCAAACTCACTGACCTGAAAAAAAAAAACGAACAAGGAAGTTGAGCACACAAAGAAATGATGGAATTATTACTGACCCTGTAGTCCTACTTATCTTTGTGCATAATACAAACATTTGTGTTTGTGCATTAGCATGACTCATGAACTACAACTTCGCAGTCAGGCGAAACCCATCATATTTATATTTGTGTACCAATTAGAAGTCACAGGATGTACCATTTTGCCTGTACATGCCATTCTGTTCACTAAATGACTGCAGAAAATGTTAATTGATTTTAAGTACTGTACCTTTGATGAAAAGTTACTGTGACCTGGAAAATGCAAAACAACATTTATTAGTCACTGAAATTCAGTGCATAGGAGGTAACAAAAAATATGTGCCCAAAATGTGTGCCATTTACATTCATTATTATGGTGCTCAGATATTGGCAATATATTTTCATACATATTTGACAAGGTAAAGACACGTACATTGTAATTGAGTTTCATAATTCATACATGCCGTATATACAGCATAGTATAGAGTTTTGTTTGTCTACAACAACATAATTACAAATCCAATGGTTACGAGAACTCAGCCTATAAAAGGAAGTGTTTCCTCTCTGTTACATCCTTAAAATCACCCCATTTCAGTTGAGAGCCAGAAAGATGTTAAATGATATCAACTGCTGAAAAATGATACAAGTTAAGTAGCTCTCAGCAGATTATACTGGTTGGTGCATTTAATCACAATTATTTCAAACATAAAGATAAGATGATAGATAATGCTAGGACAAGTGAATATCAATTTGTGGGAAAGGTTGAGAAAAAAAAAGGGTTGTTAGACTACACTTGTTTGGTATAGGCTTTGTTTTATCCTTATATTGGTGTATATACATGTACTAGCTGCACTAGGGCAGGAAATGAGCTAATTTTGTTTGTAAACCTAAAATCATTGCTCTGACCTCTGTTTACATGCTGTGCCATTGTGTGTCAAGTGGTACATGTCATACAAATATGTGGATTTTATGACAAGGAAGAGTGGAATGGTGATATGAAAACCTTCCTCCAGGACTGCATGTAGTCTGAATGAATGAATTGGTGAACTTTATGTGATATACATATACTACTAAATAATTTGGGTGGACAAATAATTCAAGTTGACAAATTGCATACCAGTAATATGTAAATTTGTTGATTGGATGTATTAAGCAATATATAGCATAGATTGCATAATCCCCTTTAGATACACTACATGATAATTTTTTTTTCTTGACACTGTAAGTTTTTACCATATATCAACGTATATCAAGATTAATTTATGCACAATTCAGCTGGAGGAGAAAGCTTTCAATAAATCTGAATGATAATCAATAGTTTCTCTTTTGTGACTGTTATATCCCAAAATAGATTGTGAAGCACAATGCGCAGCTGAGGACTACAAAACTTGGGAACCTGTAAGAAACGAGTCAGAATATGACAGGAATCCGTCGAGCATCAGTGCACCAGGTGGAAGACCCCTGGGTTTTCAGTTAGATACCCTTGATTACATTAATGATGCCAATGCAAGACAACCCTGTGTTACAGTCACTGGATGTATTAACAGTGTGGAAATTATGGTAAGGAGATTCAAGGTTGCTTGCATGTATTTCACTTATAGATTCTGTGTAGCTTCTGCATAAAAATGAAACCATCAAGGTTGCATGTGGGCCTATATTACATGTTATTTGTTATTCAAATGAAACAAACTTCAAGCAGAACAACCCTTTTTGTTTCTGACCCAGTTTAGTCCACAGACAAGAAGGGGCCCATATAGTTGAACCTTTGGACCATCACACATAATAACACATGATTATTTGTTTGAACTGGCTTCTTGTACTATCAGTGATTTGAATCAGCGATTCAAGTTTTGCTATAATGTAGAATATTAGTGATCTTTTAGTGTGTATAGTGTAGAATATTAGTGATCTTTTAGTGTGTTATTCTTTGTTTCTTTTTTTTTTTAATTGATTAAACTCGGTCAAGAGTTAGAGACTGTACAGTCTACTTTGATATTTCCAACTATCACAGACACTAGATTTTTGAACAGAACTATTATATTAACTCCAAATCACAATCAGAACTCAAATCAGGTCTATGGTATACTGTTGAAGACCCAGTGTTTGTCTGATATAGTGAGTCAAGTGTAATTTTTGGAATAAATCTTAGTTATTTTGTCTTCTTGCTATGAAACTGTATCATAACATTGTATTGTATGAGGAAATACTGTACATATCTCTATTGCTTTCACAAGGTTCATCATTCAAGAACATTCTATTGCGTTGGTGATTAAGTATCGCATCTATATTATCCTCTATATCATTTCTAATTTATTCTCTTTTTTGTAATTTGACATCTGCAGGTTGAAACAGACCCATTGGCAAGAATTTGGTAGGTATCCCATCACAGACAAATCAATACAATCATGAATGGGGGAAAATATATTAGTCAAGATGCTAACATTGCTTTCAGGACTGTATTTAGGGAATCACATGTCAGAATCACAAATAATGAAAAAATAAATTTTGCCTGATTGCCTGATGGTCATATTCACCTATCCCACTGCTGCCACCATGTTCAGAAAGTTATCTAGCAGTCACTATGATTAATTTTTGCATGACCATGTTTATTTTGTGCAAACTGATATGAATGCAGTGAAGCGGAGGCAAGCATTACACAACATTTGGTTATCAGGATTAAGCCACAAGAGGGCAGCGTATGTCACATAATGTCCCTAATAGAAGAGTTCCAACAACCCATTGTTGATTATGTCATTTTGTTGCGCTGCTATTATGCAACATTTCTTTTCGTGTGTGTGATGAGAACCTGTATGTTATCAATTGAAAGAATTTGATTGGTATTTTTGTCATATATTGTAAACATTTTTTGTAAAATGATTCTTAACAATTCGCAATTTGTTTATCAAATCTTTTTTACTCTTTTTAACAGCATTGAAGACATTTCCACAGATGCAGCCAACAGGGAACTTATTTGCCAAGAGGTAAGTCATACCCTAATAGCCTTGAGTGTGTGAATACTATTGGTGTCACACACCTTGAGACCATTCTTATGTAAATGTCATGGGAGTAGTTAAAGAATTTCATCAGTGGAAAATGGGGAAAGGGGATATATCTGAGTCTGACCCCCTTTTCATATCCTGGCCTGGACATAAGGTCAGTGAATTTTGATGTGGTTTAAACACTATTTTTCTTTATCCCTATATGAATTATAAACATGATATACGTACGATTTCATGTACACTTTCATACAAATTTAGGGATTGAGGCTAGTCTGAAACTAGACATTATTCTAACCTTCTTGAACATGCCATAATAAAGCCATATATGCATCCTTGTGAGCAGAGAGCTATTGTGTGTTGCTAGCTTCCTGTCATGACCGTGGTTGTATTGTATTAAATGAGAGCTTAGTACAGTGCTATCAGCTCAATAAATTGCTCATTAACAAATTACTTTAGACCTGGCCGTGTATTATGTGAGTATTTGCAGAATAATGATTGAATGGCATGAGCAGTCTCGTAATCTTCTAGTATGGCTATTCAGTTTCCTGTCATGACCGTGGTTGTATTGTATTAAATGAGAGCTTAGTACAGTGCTATCAGCTCAATAAATTGCTCATTAACAAATTACTTTAGACCTGGCCGTGTATTATGTGAGTATTTGCAGAATAATGATTGAATGGCATGAGCAGTCTCGTAATCTTCTAGTATGGCTATTCAGTTTCTTGTCCATGGTATATCAATTTGATTATTATTCAGTGGGATCGTTTTCTACATATAGTCGTTTGATGCATTAAAATCTTTTTAAAAGTTATTTACTATGATATCTTCCCAGCCTAACATCAAAGATAAAGTTGAGTTCTGGTAATGTGATTACTTTGTGAAAAAATTGGGGAAGGTTGATCATGTCTATGTAAGAACTGATGTATACTGTAAGGTTTTGGAATCATCAAATGTGATAAAAAATGACCTAATCCTGCTGAAAAGCAAATGCACTGCACACAAAATGGGTATATGGGACTGCACGCACGTGTCATAAATGTGACATAAATTCAGCTATTTCTCGTCATATTTTTAATATGAGGGCATTTGAAGAGGGGACATTTCTACTATGATGTTCTTCGAAACAGACATAAAAGAAATGAGAAAGCTCACAAATTATTTTTCACCTTTCCCAGAACTCAACCTTCTCTCTAAGCCTATTAATTTTTTTAATCAAATACTTTTTGTTGTTATCACTACTGAAAGATTACCGATCTTTTCTGCATTATGGTATTAATTGGAACTGCTCTAATGGGTCTAACAGTACGAGTTGACAGAGTATGTATGTTTTCTTTTGTTACAGAGGATCTCCAGCTGTGTGCCCTGTCCAAGTGAAGAAGTGACCTATCAATTCTCCTGCCAGGGGTCCAGCTGTGACCAGAGCGCTGTCAACTTTTGGTTCCGATTTGTGCTCAGTGATCCAGGTGAGACCATGGAATTATATGAGTCATTGTGCTTTATTTCACAAGTAAAATGTTTATGAAAATAACAATGTAATTGTTGGATTTGTTGTGTTACTATAATCATATTTACTGCAGAATTAATGTATCAAACAGGCAAATTTATTTTTAATATGCTTGTTTGTTTATGCTCTTAAGATAAAGCACAGTTCTGGCAGGGGGGAGGGTCATGGAATCTGTATTGTCATGCAGATCAGAAAGATACACAACATACACAATATACAATCCTTGCATGTTTAAGGGATAATTTCTTAGGCATAATAATCCACAATTTTCCTGTTCTTAGAGTAGGACATCTTTATTAGTCCACATCAACTTTGAAAATTGTTCCAAATACAAGACAACTTGGAACAATAGGAAGACAGGAAAATGAACTAAAAAGGATATACCTCCAAGCCTTTTTGGGCATCATGTACATCTCCTTTTTTAGTGACAGATTGTATATCTTCTGTAAAATTTAAACAGACATTCATTTTTCATCAAGTTGTGCTTGTTACTGTTTATATTTTTCAGCTGTACTGGATCCTGAGTTATGGTGCTTTAATCGTAATACAGACGAGTACCCAAGTAGTCTATACAACAATATACCCGTTCCTGTGACAAGACCTCGAACAACACCATACACTGGGAGGGGTACATCGCTAGGGGCAACCCTCCCTCTAACACTTTGTGCCCTTCTGATAGTGATCATCTTTGTCAGGCAATAAGCTCATAAATAGTTTCCAGGCAGACAACATGACCATACATGGAGTGTGAGGGGAGGGGGGTGGAGATCATATCATATTTTGTTTAACATTTACTCACAGGATATCTTACAATACTATAATAAATTTACAGAAAAAGAAATGTAATATAAGAAATCCCTATATATATATATATATATATATATATATCAGTTTGAATATCTGGAACTCCATTGGAACTTTCAGGATGACTCTCCAAATTTATGATTCTTTTTGAGAATTAATGAACCAATGATACTGATATTTAGTGAAGTATCAGCGATACTTTTCATGGTGGAGAAACTGAATTGAAGGTGTATTTTTTTTAGGGTTACACCATTTAATCTTTCAAGGAAGAAGAGCTGGTGAGCTCCGCTGTGGTTCTCCATGTTTCGATCAGTATGCTCTGATTGTCATCAGGAGAATAACTAGAGCACTGCCCAGTGGAGGCTATTTATTGCCTATGAAGGGATACGATTCACAGCCTGCTCATTTCTGATGGGCGACAATCATAAATGCCTGCAAATTTTATTCACAGCTGCATTCTGATTCTGGTCACTGGAGGCGCTATAATTCTTCTAAATAGAGAAAGATTACATGGTGTAACCCTGAAAAAGCTACACCTTCGATACTGATATTGTTTTCAATTCCCCTGAAATGTGTAAGGCTCTCACTTTACTGTTTATTTGGGTAGCTATACTGACAGTTGCTTAAATGTTATCAGTTTGACAGTAAATTGCATGAATTCATGTGTAACATGAATAACAATAGTGATTGTGTAATCTCTTAGGTTGCCAGACAGGATGGTACCCAAGAAGTCAATGATTGCAAGATCTGCAATTAAATGGTGTAGAAATGCAATATTAGATCGCTATAATTGCATATTGACTACTTGAATCACTGGCATTCACTGCCTTGGTTTTTTTTTTTCCAAATTCAAGATAACAATCTGAAATTTACTGCCAATTTGTGTGCACGGGCAATCCCATTTCATATTTGTTGTCAGTGAACAATGCTGAAAAAAATGTTCTACATTTTCATTGTTGTTGTTGTTTGAATTTATGACATCCAGTCTTGAATATAAAATCAAACAATTTTGATTGATGGCAGAATAAATATTTCATATCTCTGAGCTATACATCTGCCTTGAACATGATGTTCAACAAGATTAAAATGAAAGTGAAAGAAGAACCCCTCAAATATTTCTTTTTACTGTGTTCCATTGTGCAGTTCAGTACAGTATATTTATGTACATGTGTAAGTTAAGAGTTATTTTATATACTGGTACTACATAACTTATATAAATTCACATAGGTAACTGATTAGTGTGTACAGTTTTTCCTTCATGCAGGTCATGTGATAACTTTTTTATGCTTCAAAAGAATTATTAGATATTTCTTCATATTTCTGAATATATTTAAAATTCAAAGAATTGTCTAAGTAATCAGAAATGTGATAATGATTGTTTATTAAACATGAAATTGATCAACTGAGTTACAAGATTTTGTGAAACCTGAACAAACATTCCATCTTCAAGCCATGTACATTAATCAAGATGAGTTGTGTAATATACTCTCAAGGAGCAATAGATGTTGGTGATCTGATACTAGATTATTTTATACATGTATACATTCATATAAAATTCATTACTTTCAAATAACATTAATTACGTTCAGTTGTGATACACCACACTATATCTGCATTAACCTTCAGTAATATAAAAGCAATATTGTAAAAGTTTATGCAGATTATGTGGAATGTTGCATTTTTAAGTCTATCTTTCTTAATTGAACACTGCAAATTCACTTGGGATACCAACAGAGCTTTGTTTTATTTTTACTAAATTTATTTATAAATTATGATTTTATGTGTATTGTACAAACATTTATATGAGTACTTCAAATACTCTTATATGTATATCACTATGTTAAGTGGATTTATATTTGTGTAGCAGTTTTAGTATCTCAGCATGTAGATGGAATTCTATAATTGGCTTTCAGAAGTATCTTCATGACAATCGGTTTTCTCTACACAACTAACCACTTTCATAACTTTCAATGACAATATTACATGATTACATTTTTTTTTCTAATGCATATTTAAATAATATGATAAAGCTTTGTAATATAACATGGGGACTTATGTAATGAACATATATTATCATAAACTGTATGTTAGGAAAATACTTGTGTTATGCAATGAAAGCCTTTCAGTTTGTCACATATGAGTATGTTGTGATTAAAGTTAGACATTATATAACATTACCACAGATCTTTGCTTTTACAGGGTTCTCTTAATGCTTTCATGGATCCATTATCAGAATACATGTTTCTTGTCTCATTTTTGTATAGCAGAGAAGTATAGAGATTCAGTATGTCACTTATTTGTAGATTTTGGTTTTACATGGGGCAAATATTATGTGTTGGTGTGTTGGATTCTTACAAAATGTTGATTATGCTATTGAGAAAGTATAGTATGTACACTTTAGATGACAGCTCTTGTGCAAAGAGAGAGCAAAGCAATATTATTCATATGAGGACCAATGGTTTATAATTATTATTGTAAAGTACATTTGAATGAAACATTTACTCACTTTCAATTAATCTTTTTTTCTCAAGGATTCTTTTTAAGATTTTATATCCTAATTGTATGAAAGCATTTCTAACACATTTATAAAAAAATATATTGTCATACTTACATCATTGCCTGTTTTGTGACTTGAGAATTTTTGTTCTCATGACGATGAAAAAATGAGACAGAGAATTTATGAATTAAGAGAAATGACATGGGAGTTGTAGTGAGGAGGGAATGGTTGGGGACAGAGAGTGAGGCAGAGATAAGAGACAAAAAGAATGTTATCAATAATTCCCATTTTTTAAGTAGGTGAGCGGAAAAGTAGACGGAGCAGATGGTAACAGATTACATTTTACTGTGATGTATTCAAATTTGTACTCTTCTAACTCCTCTTACGAACCATTTAATTCATATACTGCTGAGATTGTGTCTGGCCAGCCTTGAGCTTTTGGTTTTTCAGTGAGCAATTTTGAAAGTACATGTATGATAATTTTGAGTACATTATTAAACTGATCTATTTAGGATAGGTAAAGTAAAAGCGAAAGAGAATTTTTTTTTTGTACCTCGAAAGAGTAGACGGAATCAACAGCATACTGAATGAGAATTTACAATTCTTAGATATTTATTCAAGAATACGAGAATGTATAAACTAAGAAAGATTTTACGAACAGATGGAAATAATGCTACATCAATTTGCATAAATTTAGCTCAGAAAAAAATGCTATACTTCCCATCTGCCGCCCATCTCCTATGTTTGAATTTAAAATCGTGTCCTTGGCGGAAATTTCGTTTAAAGGTGCATACTGTATAATTATGAATAGCAACTTGAAAAGACTTGAATATACTCTAAATTTCTTCTTATTTTCAATAACAATAATGAACATGTCCAGCATGTGTGTCCCTAGAATGACATAATTATACATGTACATTTAGATGTATACGATGTCAACTGCACCTAACCAAAATGGGATAATGATTTGCTCAATAGCATGTAGAATTCAAGAATCTAAACAAAAATAAATCATATCACACAATATTATTAAAATCAGACTTAAGGTTGTGAGAATGAAATGCAAGTGAATTCTACACAGAACCGGCGACATTGTTTAGAATCAAATCTTTACTGAGATGATCTCGTCATGGTTTTTCATTTGTATCTGAAGAAAATCATTCATAGACATTAATTGGTAAATGTATGAAGTCAAACTAATCAAATTGTGTAGTAAAATTATATGCGTGTTATCTGCTTGATTGCGTTATTTTGATCCATAGTTCAGCAGAAACATTATGAAGTGCTTGATTTGAAATCCTGAAACAGAAAGCTTTGTTCTTTTAACTGCTTCTCTCATACATCAAACCGTTCACAATACAGTGTATCTGTAATCTTTTGGGTGTAATGATTCGTAAAGGATAATCAAAGTAGTAGACATCAACAATTACTATAATCAATGAGGGAAAAATAGAAAACAAAGCATATTAGAATACCGAAACCGAAATCCAAAGTATATTAGTATGCCGAAACCGAAATCCAAAGTATGTTATGTATCTCGGCTTCCCGTTTGCGATCATTAATTCACACATTAAAAAATTACAAGTGATTTGGTACACGCGGGTATGACTATAATAACTATGCAATATCAAACTATTTGCGGCTCCTGAACCTGAATAAAATTTGTTGAGATTCTTTTCATTAGATGTAAGTCAAAATATAAATATCAACTTACTATTTTGGGGAGCTCCTGAAAAAGGAGACATTTTGAAAACTTGACACGAATTATTACATACGGAACATCATACTGTTTCTTTGATTATTGTTATTTGGAATAATCATTAAGAATATTAAAAACATTACATTAATTTTACTTATATTTCAAATGAAAAGAGATGAAGTGGTGAAGTAAAAGGACAGAGGTATAAAGAAGGGCAGGAGAAAAAGATGATCGCTTGTCTCAAGAAACTTTTTAATCCAGCTGGATTATTTCGTAAACAAAAGATACCACCGCCGCATCAATGGATGACGAAGAGGAGGCTGAGCAACGAGGCGACGACGACAGTGGTGATCGAAGCTATGACACCCATCGCACCTCCGAAGTTAACGTTTGGATCTTGGGGATTGAGATCCGTGTCGGGAGGGAGAATGTTGCCGAGACTGGTCGGGTATTCACCCGTATCACGATCAGCACACCACAGTTCAGGGTCGAGGACGGCTGCAAAATTGAAAAACAAATACAATATGAAATTAAAGGGAAATCCAACCTTAATAGCAAGTTGCTTTGAAAGAAAGAGGAAAAATCAGAAGTAGATTGGTGAAAGTTTGAACGAAATCGGACAAGCAATAAGAAAGTTATGAATTTTTGAAAGTTGTAATCACTATGCATATAAGGGAATTTCAAATTGGCCGAATAGGTAATGTCACTGTGATGTAGCTGTGGATATCACAACCCCCCCTTTCGCTCTAACACACAAAATGACTAAAATGTCACCATTTTTCAAAATGCATTACTCAGTAGGATCTTTTCGTTCATGAGGACCTATAACCAGAAGCGGATCTAGAGGGGGGGGGGGGGGGGGTGGGGGGGGGGGGGGGGTTGCAACCCCCCCCCCCAAAAAAAAAAAAAAAAAAAAATCCGGGGACCATTTTTTTTTTTTATCTTATCTTTTTTTTTAAACTTGTAATTTTATTTTATTTTATTTATGTATTTATTTTATTTTTTATTATTATTATTATTATTATTATTATTTCTTTTTTTTTGGGGGGGGGAAGGGAGGGGGGGGTGGGCGAACAAATGTCACGGAGTCCCTTGCCCCCCCCCCCCCCCAATCAGCTTTTTTGAGGACACGGGCCACCGCCGAAGTGACAAGCGATTTGTGCAGAAACATCCACGACGTCATTTTCACACACAGATTTTCAAAAATTCTCCCTACTGTGGGAGGGGGGACACCCCCCTCCCACACTCTCCCCCCCCCTTTATAAAAAGCTAGATCCGCCCCTGATAACAATATGCTATCTCCAATGTATTTTGAGTACTGACCCGAGGGTAAAAGCGCCTCGAAGAAAACCGCAAATTAATGATATTTTTGTGTACGACAAATGGTAGAGTTGTCCACAAAAAATGTCACAATTGACTCACCAAATTGCCAATTTGAGATTCGCATAGATGTAGTGATCTCATTTTTCAAACATCCATAACTTTCTTAGTCCTTGTCCGATTTCTTTCAAACTTTCACCATCCTGTTTTTCTTATTTTTCTGCTTTCACACAAATCATCTTATTACCAAGGTTGGATTGCCCTTTAATCATCACAGTTCGGCAACAGTTTTTTTTCTACAACTATGAGAAAGTTCATTTCAGTCCTATTAAAGATCGTTCTCAAGTAAGTTCGACGTATTTCCTTTTTTTAATGATGTGCACTTTTTATTGTACAAACCGTTTCCGTTTTAGAAAAACGTCTCAAACTGGCGTTTTACAATATGTTTAGTTGGAATTTTTCAAATTCTCAGGTTGCTTTTGGGGTCTAAATAAGAGATCGGGGTACAAATTGGAGTCATATTTCCATTTTACACTCGCTTTGTACTTAAGATGTGCCAGATTAGGTTTGGCCGGGGGCACGTGCCACTGTGCCCCCCCCCACCCCCGATACGAAATTGCTTCTTATTACCTCCATTAATTATGGTTGTCGTTCTTACTGTCTTTATCCCAAAATTTTGGCATGTGAAGTGCAATAGACTTGTTGGTATTATTCGGAGGAACTTTGTTGATTGTCCAAAATCTATTTACAAAAGTTTTTATGAATCTTGCTCACGTTTGAATTATTGTTGTATAGCATGGAATCCATATAAAAAATTCACAAAAACAATTGATCGAACGAATTAAAAAAAGTTATGTAAGAATGATATGCAAAGACTGGAGCACATTTATGATACATTATTACAAAATATGAATACATTAGAGAATAGACGAAAGTAGCTCCGACTTGTGTTTTAAGCTTGTTAAATGGTTTAATAGATATAGGGCATACAAAATAGGTGCACACTTGCGAATAGAATTGGAAGACACGATCATAGAAAAACTCCCGAAGTATGTAGTCAATATGAAAACTCTTAGCATGTTTAAGAAGGCGTTAAATAAACATCTCAGTCCAAAAAGTTAATTTCACAAATGCTTTACCTCAACTATATAAGCAATTCTGTACTCTGTAATACTACAATGATTTTACTTGCGATCATCACTATTGACTATCGTATACATCTTTTAAATAATACTTTGTGCAATATGTTTATGATATTGAATTCAGACTTGTATGGGTTTGATCAAACTTTTTTTGTGTGTGTTTTTCCGAAACATGTTTTTATAATGTCTGAATATTTCAAATCAAATCAATCGATATCATGCTGATTAGTTAAAGCTATAAAGAAACGTTATACTTCAACATTCATCACAGTCGTTTGTGAAGTTTAGTGACGATTTATAACGTTCTAATGAATATGTATATGAATTATTTTGAATGATCTTTAATCAGGGGCGTCGATCCGTTTTTTTTTTGGGGGGGGGGGTTGAATGGGGGGGGGTTGGATGGGGGGGCAAGACAGTAACGGTGTTCATTTCGCACATGATTTTTTTAACGCCTCTTCTGAGCTTCTCCACGGTTACATGAAGCAGGGAAAATTAGAGAATTTGGCGAAATTGAAGTCTAATCGCTTAATACCTTTTGTATTTCATTCATTTCCCGAGTTTTGCCTCATTTTTCCTTATTTTCTTTTACAACTCCGGATTTATGGGGGGGGGGGGCAAAACGATATGTTTGCCCCCATATTTTCTTTGGGGGCAACAATCCCCCTCCCGCCGGATCGATGTCCCTGTCTTTAATTCATTCTGAACTCATGTTTACCTGGGTCTTCGCTCACGACGAATCGATACCAGAATGTCACTGAACTTTCATCGCAACTATCGGCATCGCAGTAAAACTCGAAAGAAACAGTATCGGCTATCGCTTGTCTGCAGTCATAGATCAGCTATACATCATAAAGAAAAAAGATTATGAAAGCAATATTCAAACTTGAATTTGATATATTAATTTAATTTTTTTAAAGATCATGAAAGAAATTATTTCAGTTAGAAATCGCCTTTCATTTCATTACAATGGTCACCTTCTATGGAACTGTCTGACATAGCAACAACTTAATTAAATTGGACGTAAAACTTTAATCACTGTTGGGGTACATAATTGCTGGTATTTCAAGTAGCATCTTTGCAAGAACATGTGCAACTGAAGGCAATTTTAACATATAACATGGAGGTGAAAATAGTTGGAATATTTTCCAAAGTTTTTGAAAAGTATATATTAGAAAATCATCCCTGCTATTTTCAAAACAAACGATATTAAAAGAAGGGTAAAAACTAATGTTGATATTTAAAAATTAGAATTATATGCTATATGAATTTAACTTGAAGTGAGTTTCAAAGTAATTCCATGCCAATTTTTACCATTCTTACATATCGTTTTGCCGTATTGCCTATATATCCTTTCAGAATAATTAACATGTATTTTCAAAAATACAAAGAAAAAAGTTACTTACCGTTGAACAAATCGGGTTTTGGTTTGACTGATCCCGCATACTAAAAATGAAAAGAATGAAAGAAAAATATGGTTTCAATAAGTAAACTTATCTTCATTTTCATAAACTTTCGTATAAGAGATGGAAAGGTGGGGTTACAATATCGAAAAATTATTCAAAGAAACAGACACTATACTTATTGTTGATATACTATATTTATAGACATTTTGTTTTTTCAACTGCACGCTCTAAATTTTCTGCTGAAAAGCTCAGAGATTGTGACGGGAAAGATTAACAAAACAAGAAGTAATCTAACTTACCACATGACGGAACCGGGTGGGTCTGACTCCGCCTGTTTGATTGTAAAAAAAAAAAAATGAAGCAATGGTGAACGTTAAAAAGATATCATTAATATTAGATATTTACCTTCTTCACAGTTCTTCATTTTCTGGGACTATCCTACATATGAAGGAAGGATGACGAAATTCTTTTGGTGGACATTTTTACCATAGAATAGAATAGAATTTTTTTTTTTGATAGAAGGATAGCCAAGAAAAAGAAGTAAGAAAAGGAAATGTCCATCAACTAAAGACTATCACTTTTTCTTTATTTTTATCAACTCTGATGAGCACGGTCGATCTTTTTATACTAACGAATGTAATTAACTTTTTATTTTGTATTTTTCCTATTCTATATACCGAATGCGGTGCAGTCTCCCTCAATCTTTCTTTCAATTTGAAACAGGAAGGAAAGAACTCTGCAAGTCTATAATACAATTCGGTTTAATCATTCTCCCTCACCATGATCTCGATTCGCCTATCTGCTGCTCCTGTAACGTGAATGCATGGTGCAACCGGATTTTCATTGTCTGAATATTCAATGACTGCCTGGGCGAAACCAAGTGGTCTACCAGCAGGGTCATTCAGACTAGACGTGTTACGATCATAGCTGGACTCGGGTAAGACCGGGTTCCAAGGGTAGTTTGAAGTGCACTGAGCCCGACACCCTGTAAGATGAATGAAACGAAGTTATTTAATGTGAAGAGGAAAACATTGAAATATTTTGACTGACATTAGCGTATAAAACATAAGGTGGACTCGGCGTACACCCCCTTGTAGACCAAGGAAGGGGGGGGGGAGAAAAGAAAAGGAGATTGCAATGGCCCCGCCGCTCAAAAGGCTGCCAAAATACTAGGCTGCCTCCGCCCCCCCCCCCCCCCCCCCCCCCCCCCCCCCCGTTTATCAATTTCTGGATCCGTCATTGGGCAGGACAACGAACCACTTTGCAAATGTATGTAAATGTCACGGTAGCCTATATGCGTTGATAACAATGAACCTTGCAGTAGGCTTGCCAGGCATAGCGAAAACTGATTATGTACCCTGGACCCATGACTTTTCAGAAAAAAAAAGGGTGAAAACCATATATATTTCATCAGGCATTTGGGTAGAAGTGTCTATGAATTTGAGTGACTTTCTTTGAACCAGTCTTTTTGTTTGATAGTTAAATACATCACAGATAGATAGATAGCTGGATAGATAGATAGATAGGTAGAAAGATAGCTGGATAGAGACAGATATCGATTGTTGTAGGACACGTGCTCCTACAACAATGTTCCGCGTCAATTTCATACAAAAAGCGAATTCTAAACTTCAACCATGAACCAAACACTAACCCTAACCCTAAATCTAAATCTTAACTTAACCTAAAACCCAATTGCAACCTTAACCATATCTTTGACGAAATAAAGCCAGGAGCATTTGTCGCAGGAGCATATATGTCGTAGCACCAGATATAGATCATAGATTGGTAGATGTCACTGTCAGTAACATCGACCACACCCTTTGAATAAAGGGAAGAAACACCCATCCTTTTAAAAAAGTATGTACTCCGCCACAGAAATTTGACTTGCGGAAAATAAACACAAAGGTGCACACTTTGCATGCAAACAAAATTAGTCAAGCGACGCAAATACGAATAAACACGGCGCCTGGTACCTAATCATTTCCTTGTTACTATCATAATATCTTTGGTTAATGTTTCTCTATAAACATCATTAGAATACTAGTTAATGTTTCTCTATATAAACTTCATTAGATCATGAAGTTTCGGGACGAAAGTGAATGAAAACAAAATGAAATTGAATTTCAAAAAAAAGTGTTAAAATAGACGGGAGAACCTATAACAGGAAGCTAAACAGTTTCTACTGTCTTTTATTGCCATTTCTAATTCAAATGAAACAACGAGATTGTGGAATCTGATGGGATTCGCGCTTCGTTAGAAATACTAGAAAGAGGGAAGAAACTGAAAGAAGGGAATGTTATAGACAACGTTACTTTCAGAGTAGTTGCAATAATCATCTAACATGATCTTAGAGTTTGTCGATTTTCCTTTCTCCAAAATAAGACATTCGTTTTTATGGCACTCCCACCCCACCCCCCTTATTACTGCTGGGGGGGGGGGGGGGTCGCAGACTCTGCTCTGAGTTGCACCGTATGGTTGTACCTCTCTTTGATTGCTCTTTGTCTAATCGAGCATGGTGTCTTTTATTCATTTAACTTTTAAAGAAACGAGCAAAATACTCCTGGAATGCTACAAGGAAGTAACATCGTCTTGGCTGAATAGAAAAGACCCTCTTCCGCGAGGCCAAGCGAGTGTAACCTAGTTTATCCTATCACAAAACCGTATACGCCGGAGTGAATTCATTAAAAAGCAATAAAGAAAATGATGACTTTCATCATGATGACGACATCCATTCGGATTAGGATTAGCTTAATCTTTCCATTTCATTTTACCCTTGACTAACATAACCTTATTAGCAGGGGTCTCGTTATTTCCCACTACTATTACAAAAATGGTCGATACCTCAGTGCTATCCAAATACTCTTTGTAAGTTTATTCACGACCAAATTGGCAAAGTGACTTACGCCGGGATGAAAATGCCAGAGTTTTTCCTTTTTTATTTATTTTGATGTATATCATTCCACAAGTTAACATAAATATGAATTTCTATTCGTCGACATACACTTATACATACATTTTTACGACATTATAGTGTTACACAAAAAATTGCATTCGTAGAAGGTCCTCGATTAAGAGAGAAATATTTTGTTTTTATGTCATTAACGAAATGAATTATCAGGTGATACCAACCATTGCTCTCTGGTTGATTTAATGAAATACCGAAGAAAAAAGAATAGTATCACAAATACTAAATCCCGTCACGGACTCTCTTATAGGCACATATAAAGTTGACGAAAGCGCAGTATTTTCTGTTGAAACACATCAACTATAATACATTCACAATAATAACGATCTCTTATTATCAATATACTGTGTCAGTTTACAAATCAAGCAGATGTGCATGTGAAAGCGCAATGCATCCACATTCGTTTTGAAAATTGCCAACAATGACGAGTTTAATCATGGATATTTAGCGATTTTAGAGCCCCCATAAAAAAAGAAGGAATTAATTATCAAACTCAAATTTCAAGTGCTATAATGTCATTAAAATCGAGGAACCACGTGCACCCCTTTGGGTTATATAGCCAATTTAAAAAATAAGTTCTTTAACTTAGTATCATGCACTCTCAGGATTTTTGTTTTCTCAGGCAAAAAATAAGAAGTTATCTTATCAAATATGAATAAGTGATTAACTTTGGATCTACCAGTAAAACATAATAATAATAATAATGATAATAATAATAACCAAACAGAAGAAAACAGTAATAATATGACAAAGTATTCAGTGAACGTTATTCGATGTGTCAATCAGCTGACATCACTACATAAAGTATTAATTAGCAGGCGGTATATGTCAGGAAATAAACAAATAATCTACTCACCAATTGCACAGAATAATGTAAGTGAAATAGTCACTACAAGATTTAAGCAGGATAACGTTGTGATATGCATTTTTAATAACTTTCTCTAACGCCAGCAGCACCTTAAATAAAATCAACTTCACTCCTCAAATCTCTAGATCGTTCTGATGCGTTTGCTCCATCCCCTCTGCTTTTAAGAATCTTTACTCATTTTTTTTTTCCTTGTGGTTCAGAAAGTCCTCCCCAATGCACCTAATGACGTTAGATTTCATACAAAAGTACCTCCGTAAAGGTCAGTATTGTGTTGAACCATTCGAGGGTGATAGATTACGTAACTATACTCCTGTGTCACCTATCAGTATTCATAAAACGTCATTATTTCCGTGTTCTCTAAAACTTATCCTAATGTAGGATGATGGGAAGGGACGTCGCATTTACCTTAAATGGTGATGTGCTGTGCGTGTGAAGAGTCATCATGGTCTGTCCAGAAAGTTCATGAAAATTAATCTTTTTAAATGCAAGATTTGTTGTCCCCTATCTGTTTTTTTTTTTTTACTGATATAGATTCATAATAAACTTAAATTATATATTTGAACATTGCAGAATGACGCACGGAAAATCCTATTTTTCAAGGTAGATTTGTAAGATTATACAAGTATGACGAATAGTTTAACATCACCGGAAACTGACTTATAAATCTAACATCAAATTTATAAACTATACCATTTTTGGAACTAATAAAATTTATTCGAATGCGTATATCATTTTGTATAAATGTGATTCATTCGCTCTCTCCTTAATTGTCTACATGTATAGAACGGTAACATTAATGCATGTTTCATGGATCCAAGACAGTCATACTGGTTGTGATGAAATTCTGAATAAAATGTTGAAAACGGGAAAGTATCACTTTTAGCCAGTTCTGGCAAAAGTATTCAATATGATACTCATAAGTGGCGATTTTCCTGAAAAATGGTCTGAAAGCTATATAATTATGATATTCAAAGCGGGCTATAAAACTGACCCTGAAAATTACAGGGGAATATCTCTATCAAGCTGTATGGGAAAGCTATTTGCAGTGTTCTGAATATGAGACTAGTCAAATATCTCAGTGAAAACCACTTGAATATTAATTTTGTAACCGAATGGGTTTTAAAGAGGGTAATAGAACAGCTGACCACATTTTTGTGCTAAAGACCATATTTGATAGGTATGTAAAGCAAAAAGAGAAAGAAGAAAGTGGACAAATGTATCTGTGTTTAGTAAATCTGAAAAAAGCATCCGATAATCAGATAATGTTTGGCGGGAAGGTCTTTTTTATAAGCTACTGAATAATGGAATAGGGGGAATTTTTACGATATCGTTACTGATATGTATAAAAAGTTACGAATAAGTATCAAATTGACAAATGGAATTACACCTTGTTTAACAACAAATATTGGGGTCAAACAAGACTGTACTTTAAGTCCAATGTTATTTGATTTGTACTTGAATGACCTACCTAATTATGATGGGAGTCATTGGAACAGACCCATTATCTCTCAATGGGAAACTGGTAAACTGCCTGATATTTGCTGATGATATAGTTCTGATATAAAAACCTCAAGAAGTTATGAAAACTATGCTCAGCAGGTAAGAAAAATATTGCAACAAATGGTTGCTACGATTTAATGTAAAGAAGACAAAAATACTCATCTGACAAAATGGAAGAATGTTGAAGAACCACAACTTTGAAATAGATGGTAAATGTGATAGAAGTTGTAAAATAAGTCAACTGTTTATAGGTATTACTGTGAATGCTGCCGGCACTTTAAACAACGCAAAAGAAAATCTAGTAGAAAAATCCAAAAGAGCAATGTTCAAACTTTACACACCATATACTCATCCCCCCAAATGTAAATTAAACTAGCTTTGCGTCTGTTCCAGTCACTTATTAACAGTGCTGTAGTCGAGTCCATCCCATCCGAGTCCGAGTCTGAGTCCGAGTCCCTAGAGTCCGAGTCCGAGTCCGATTCCGAGTCCAAGTCCGAGTCCTGGCATCCAAGTCCCGAGTCCTGGACATCCGAGTCCGAGTCCGAGTCCGAGTCCCGATGGGAACATCTTAAATTGCTTTTTTGTTCTACGTCACATTATTTATATTATGATACATGCTTTAATGTGAACTCTCTATAACATAAATAGTTTCTGGTTCATTGAATCTTCCATTTGTCAGAGAATTTAGTTTATTGTAACTTTTCTTAGTTCGAATGCGGACAACTATTTTTTAAATAGTCGTAAAAAGGCTTGCTCACAAATGAGTGATTTGTCGCCGTGACATGTCGTTTGGTGATTAAGAATATTAAGTTCAGTAAGATTTCCAGCTATTAACACTAAAAATTCCGACAGGAGGTAAGAAAATTGAATTGGAAATGTTGAGATAAATGTCTATGGTTAGATTTTCGGTGATGGTTTGGTGTACTGATGAAATTTAAGACGTTTTATTGACTAAAGTGAACATGCACTCATTGGTGTCAAGGTACATGTCTCGTTGACAAATGGCTCATATGTGAACAAGCCTTATCAGGCCAAGTATTTTGCTTCTATCCACAGTAGAGAGTTGACTGTATTGTATCTGTGATACCTCAACGAAGAAAAGATACACAAATCAATATTTTGTCCGTTTCAAAGGCCTGTAATTTTTATCTTTTTGAAAAACAAAATTCTATCAACATATCAATTATAAGTAAACAGAACACAAACATAATAGGTTGAATGCCATTAAAACCAGATTATAGAAAAGAAAGTTTCCAACTGAAATGGAAAAAAAGAGGGGAAAAATATTTCATCTAGAACACCAATCATGCAATAGGTCAATCTTATAAAAAAAATAACGGATTAAAGTAATAAAAAGGTGAATCGTCAAACTCTAATAAAACCCTTGTAGATATATCAGCTCATTAAACTGGCTTAATGACTAGTCTTGTAATACAAGTGCAACATGGACATTAATTTTGGAAACTGACCACATGAATAAGTGACTCAAGTAAAACGAAGGTAATTGTTAAACCGTAATTAAACCGTCTGACGCTGCCAAAAATTATAAATTGCTCTCTTTGACTTTTTGCCACAGGAACATAGGTTGCAAGTAAAAAGATAGAAGATCATAATACTGGCTTGAAATGCTGGAATAATAATCTGTTTGAGATTGCCCACATTACAATATATCCCAGGCTGGGGTCTATGGGGAAACGTGTGTTATATATTAATCCATCTCCAAATGGCTAACATCAATTTCAATACTTGTCTGTGTCATACTTGTAAAACGAGTGTATGCGAGCATAAAACAACTAAACTTAACGTCTATTTGGACACATTCTCGTACGGTTACGGCGATCGATGTTAAGTTCATGTTCAAAATACCGCTCAATCGAGAAAGGTGCGCGAAAATAGCGGGGGGTTTTGCGTGCCTTGGGGTAATTTTTTGAGCTAAAATTAAAAACGGAAAACGGAAAAAATTACCGGTCTCGTTGCCGGTCTCGGCCCGATTTTCGCCCGAGTCACGAGTCACCATTGGTCGAGTCCGAGTCCGAGACCGAGTCCTTGTGGCTCGAGTCCGAGTCCGAGTCCGAGTCCCGAGAAATAGGGACTCGAGACCGGTCTCGAGTCCGAGTCCGGACTCGAGTCCTACAGCACTGCTTATTAAACCCATCCTTCTGTATATGGGACAGAGGTTTGGGGAGCATTTGTCATAGAGTTAGTAAAACTTCTGAGAAATGATGTAGGTCACTCAAAACTATTCTTCAAAAATGTTTTGGAACCTGTTCACTTACAGTGGCTCAGATATGCTCTTGGTGTAAATAAGAAAAGTGAAAATATAGCCATTTTTGGCTGAGATGGGAGAATACCCATTATTAATTGATTATATTCTTGTGTAGTTATACGGTAAGTATCGGTCACGGATGAATTTCCTGTTATACCATGCGTATATGAAATTGAATGTATTTGATCTCTCCGATTTTAACTTTGCAATTTTCATGTATTTGTACTTTAACAAAACTATCCCATTTAGTATCTCTAACAAATTCTGTATCAATGCCCAATTTCACTCATACAATACATGTAGTTCCTCCCACTTTCATTTACCGTTGACGAGAATTAATGTTGCAAAAAACTCTATCTTCTACAAGGGGCCCATAATCTGGAATAATTTACCCTCACATATTAAATGTAGTCCTTCTCTTAGTGTCTTCAAAATGAGGTTGAAATCACTCATACTGGATGCTTATAGTACTTAGTTTACTTTATCTATGTTTAGGCTTTACTCTTACTTTTGTACTGTTTGTTTTTGTTTTGCTATGGTTTCTCTGTTTTGCATGATTTTATGTATTAACTAATATATATGATGTTGTTTATCTTTTGTTGGTGGTAACACCAATAAGGCTTTTTTGCCTTCCTAAGCTGTCTCCTCATTCATGTACTATTATACTGTGGTTGTTCTGTAATTTTTGTAAATGTACTCTTTTATGAATGGATGAAATAAATGGAATGAATGAAAAAAAAATAGAGTAGTGACAAGAAAAAAAAACACTGCATGCTGGTTAAAGAATGTACCTTATTGAAAGCTTGTAAACTATATCTTTATGGAAACAATGATGTTGTAGACTTAACTGACAGTGAACGGGTTGTCGGTAGTGAAGTAAATTACGTTATGAATTATATTTTTCAAAACCAATTCACCACAGATCTGCACAGTGATGTAGGGAATAGTGGGCAGGGGAACAAACTAAGAACATACAGGAAATTTAAGTCAGATATTAAACAGGAACAGTATCTTCTCTTAATGTTATCGAAAGTTTTCGACTCCGAAGAAATATATGCCGCTTCAGAATAAGTTTGTCATAATTTAGCAAGAGAAACAGGAAGGCACAGAAAGCCTAAGAAAACACCAATACATATAGTATGCGCCGATTGTGAGGAAGGAGATATTGGCGACGATCTACACACACTTTATCTTATCGATAAAAGGTGCTTTATCGATAAAATACCCTAATTTTGCTTTTCTTAGAGCAGAAGAAAAGTTCACATTCTTAACGAAATTAGATAACGAATATGTCACACACAGTCTAGGAAATTACATAAAGGATAGAATTCTAAAATGAGTTATATCATATCAATCTATGTACATGTATACGAATAAAATATTATTAACATACATTGATAATTATGTTTACATATTTTATTTGAAATGTATATGAGTTGTTACTATCTTTTTATCTCTCGTTTTCTTGTTGAAACAAAATATTGATGTACATATTATGTCAATTATGTTTAATTAAATCAATTAAATTCATACATCTCTTGTAAAGAGTATACGTTATCTTACATCGAAAAGAAAATGAACTTCTTAGGGTTGCGTGAAGAATACTACTGGATACTCCACCCCGCTCCCTCTCCTCTTCCTCTTCTCTCTGTTCTTCTTTTTCCCCTTTTCCTTTGCTCTCATTTTGCATTCCTTTCCTTTTTTTCGCCACTTTCCCTTCACTTCCTCTTCCACGTACTGCTCTCTCACTGGTTCTATACCTTCTGATTTTAGACATTAATTTTCTCATTCTTGTTATCCATGATTTAAGGAAACGAGCACTACGTTCATTTTGGTCGATTAAAAGAAAAAAATGCGATTTGAGGAAGACAGAATTCATATTTTATACACCACCACCACGTTTGTATTTTGGCACTCTTAAACAATATTGATTTCTAGCTTTGTATATGCTTAATTCCTTATGAATGAATGCTAACATTAAAATTGAGTATACGATATAACTTAACAAAGAGAGGATTAAAGTCAGATAAAGTTAAAATTGGAGTCTTTTATTATCAGGTAACAATTTACTATATCGTGTCCATTAATAATACAAAATAAAATATTTCAAAATAATAAAAGTTATAAAATGATGAATTATGATTCATAATGATGTCCTTTGAGTAAACAAATGCGCTCGAAGGTCACGTGTAGTACTGATAAAGACCAAACTTGTAAGCTATCTTATATATTTCATTTCATCTTTTGTATTTCCATATGGGAGAACAGGTGGATTCCTTTTAAAATGCTCTCATAAGGATTTTATTACTTGGACCAGGTAACCTTATGTGTTTAGTCCCACAAGTGTGCAATGTTATGATTCATTTACACTGCTTCTCTAAATATGGAATTACACAACCAGCAGTACTAAACGAAACTTTTTATTATTATACTAGTAATGCCAACTCAAAATTGGCAAACCGTTAACCAGTTAATCTCAACTGCAGGTAGGTTTATATGGACACAGAAACTCAGATAACGTGAAAAATTGCAGAATGTAAAATACAAAACAAACAAGGATGACAAGTTCAACTAATGAAAGCATTAATTTTTTTTTTAAGTGTCATGAAAAATTATTCAAAAGTTACCAAGTAGAAAGGACTGTAAAAAACTCAAGTCGACCAACCTTCTTGGGGAAAAACATAACTGATGATGATAATGATAAATAATGACTGGATGCTGAACGAAATAAAATGACCTGCCTAAACAGACCGAGTTTAGGAGTTCGAACGATTACAGAAAAAAAAAACACATCGGGATAAATATCACACGAACTACAACTTCCCGGACAAGTTCTGTCCCATCAGGACATCTTTCCCCTGATGGTTAATGCTACTCCGTACTGGTTGTAGTTTTCAAAGGGTATTTGTAGTGGAAAGTAATTGTCAGGTGGTAGTTGTCCCGGATGCTATATACTAATAATCAAAATAGCGTAGTCTTGAGGCATTTTAGACATATTGTCTACGTAATCGGATTTAATTTGTTAAAGTATGGATGTTATCCATGGTTGGAGAACCTGATTTAATAATAGATTGAATAATGGCACAAAACTCAATCTATACTGGTCATGGGTTAAATTTGGTGAAATGAAAAAAAAGTTATTCCTGAATGTTTTACCGAAATGTCTAAAAAAATCACTTCTATTTTAATTGGTAAATTCGTTATTCATGATGTAAATGAATAACAAGTCCATCAGTATCCGTTTGAAATAAAATCATAGTATAGGCCATTTTCGTTAACGCATTTAAATGTGTGAATGCCTTTTTCCCAGATTATACCTGGCGACGAAATTTTGCAGTCACCCGTTATTGTTTCAATAGTCAAAATGAAGGATACAAAAACTGACTGTTGTTATGTCGGACAAACATCTGACATTTTGTGAACTCGTCAAAAACAACTTTTGTCCGGAAAGCATCCGTAAGATTTAGATGCATAACAAATAAAGCCCATTGTATTTGCATATCATAAAGTACTGCGTTTAAATCCTACATTGCACATCATAATTTATCATATCATCATGCTATATGGGACCAGTTTTTCTTCTGGCTGTCTTCTTGGCATTGGGTTTCAGGATCGCGGAACGTCTTCCATGTTCCAATAAGAACTGTAGTCCGTTTGAACCCGTGCATGTTGAAGGCTTTCCGTAACCTGCAAGCATCACGCTTGCTCCCTCCAACGATAAACCCACCAGCGTGTGACAATGGAATACCCGATCGGTATGCCAATATTCCCGCGTAGGCATCGTCGATAGGGATCAACCTTGTGGTCTCTGCCATGCTGGACATCTTCTGTACGGTGGCAGCAGACATGATGTAGCCACCTCCTGAGAAGTACGGCAGGAAATATTTGAAAGGATAGACCTCCCTGCGGACCTGGTACTTGGAGGATGTTCTAATGGCAGGACTCATTGTCATGAGGTTCCCCATGAAAAGATTCTGCGATTGGAATACTGGAAGTTGATCCAGGTATCCAGTCATATGCTCAAAGTTGACCAACATGTCATCGTCTCCTTTATAGACAAACTTGGCTGATGGACATTCATTGGACACCCAGCGCAGCCCAAGGATGACCTTCAAGGTTAGATTATGGAAGGATTCTACAAAATTAGCCTGAAGGATATCCCCGAATTTGTCGGACTCCTTCTGTATGAGGTCGATGGTTCCTGGCGTCTCAACTGCTGCTCGACCCAGAACGAATACGACGCGCACTTTCATAGCAGCAATGTACTGAGGATGACCCCAGGTAACTCGTATGGCATTCCTGAGGTTTGTGTTTTGAGGATGAGTGCTCACTAACGCTATTAATGTAATATTTCTGTCATCGCAAATCATATTAGGTTTATGAATCATTTGAAATATGTTATTAAAATATTGGTGATAATCAACATCTTTTGTCCACATGGAAATTTCAGTGGCGTTTGGTACTGGGCTAGGACAGTAGTCCATCTTTTCTGTGTGGTTCTTCCAAGCACCTCGTATCAGTTTTGGTGTGGTAAAGTCACCGAGCGTGAGGGTATCTCGTAGATCACAGTAGTTGGCTTCTCCGCCAGACTTGTGGAATTCTTCGTGGTACCGCGGCACTGCCTTGAGTTGACTCGTTACGATGCCAACCAGAACATCACTAGCCGGGAACACATTCACCTCTCTGTTGAATTGCACAGCTTTGGGATGTACCTGTCGAATGAAAGGTAAGGACATGACAAATCCCGCACCCCCTACGCAATAATTGGGGTATGTCTCTTTAGGGTACACAGACTCTGGTACATAATCCCACTTCACCGCATCTCGCTCCACTTTTGCGAATTTCTTGACCCTACCGAGAGAGAACGTTCTGAATGGTTTAGGGGTTACGAGCTTAAGGCGTGCTACCACATGATGAAAATTTATGAACAGCTCATCATGGGCAAAGAGCACGAATTTAGGATGGGTGCAGTAGTTCAGTGTCCACCCCATCATTGAGAGGAGGACTTTGGATGACGGTCTGAACGTACTCAGAGAATCTCCGGCAACACTATGGATGACGTCATCATACATGGCTGCTTCTTTCTTCAGTCCTTTCATAACATCTGGTCTTGGGCTGATGCCTGGTGTAACGAAAATAACAAGCACGCGGGCACCAGCACCACTGGATGCATTCTTAGCCCATGTCGCTCGTATTGCCTGTCTTTGCTCAAAGTGTGGTGGCAGTGAGTGCACGAGGGTCAGAAGAAAGATCCCTCTGCCTTTGTCCGGACATCCTCCCGCTGGCATCAGATCAAAGTTTTGTGACACTTCCGCCGCTGGTATCATCTCGACGTCTACTTCCATCCCTGCGTCGTAATCAGCCCGTCTCCGCCGTGCCAACTCTTCCCCTTCCTCCGCCATCTTCCGGCGCGCATCATCACCGTCGTCATGGAAACCTTCAAAGCTTACGTTTCTCGCAATGACACGTGTAGGAGCTACTGTGTAGTCCTTCCTAATGATGGTGTATCCCAGTGGGTACTTTTGGTCCAGTGGGTTGCTCTCAGGGGTCAAGTATACCAGGACGAGGACAGTTCGGACACAAGAGACAAACCAACATGCCGCCAGGACGTTTCTGATAAGTCCATCCCCCATTGTATTTTGGTCACCTCATCAGTTTTATGGCATCAAAAGTTGGCATCGTTCCGAGATAGTTGATCTCTTATTCTTGTCCTGGTAGAAAAAAAAAAGTGATACCATAAGAGAGCTACAGTTAACCAAGTCTTTAGACGATTTTAGAGAGAAAGGTACAGAGTTCACGATATGCATTGCCGATGAGGAGACGATTACCTCCCCCATGCTTAGTAGCTTTGTATAATATATTATTTTCTGTCAAACAATTACCCAGACACAAAATAAGAATCAATTTCGTAAACAGTAATTTATGATTACAGAACCATGATTACAGAACCAATTTTAGCTTTATATAAATTCCTTCCGTATCCTTTCTTACAAATTAATTATGCAAGATGATCCCACTGCATTTGAAGTGTTTTCTGTATTCCACCATTTTTATAGACCAGATGTTGAAAAAAACCCAACCTGTATACATACATACGTATAAATAGCATAATGAAATAAACAATTGACTTATAAAATAAATATACTGAATAATGTATCAGTATATAGGCCTAGTTTAGCCCAACTGGAATTCAATTGTGAGAACGAGACCTTAATATAGCAAATGAAATTTTTTTTACCTGAGATATTGTCTTGAAATTCATAATTGTAATATCTACTTTGTTAACTGGGTGAGGTGCTCTTCAAATTCAGTCTTTTGAATCCAGGCTGGTGTAATCAGTCTCATACTAATCTGTAGGCGAATGAGAGGTGGTAATAACAAGATAGTTACCAAAACCTTTAATGCAAACAATAAAACAACACAATCATCTTTACAGCACCAAATAACTTGTAAATAAATGTTACACGAGGCCCAAAAATGCAACATCAACAACACATCAGATCCTTTCAAATCAACTTTAGAAGCACGAATATTCATTCACAATATTAGTGGGAGACATACCCAATCACAGTTTTACTGTCTAGTAACATACTATGCGTTCGTCACTACGGCTTTGTACTTTATCGTTGTTTACCAAATGGTAATTATTCAAAGTACTGTTTGCTTCTTGAACAGAAAAAAACGTTTCGTCCGCCATGCTCATGAAATCGCTATCGTTTTGAATCACGAAGATGAAAAAAAAAACAACCAAAAAAAAACAAAAAAAAAAAAACGAAGATAATAATTGATATCGCTTAAAAAGCAAACCTCATGGGTCAAGTGGAACTTCTAAATACAAAGTACATACGTTTAATAAAAGATTATTAGAGGCTTATTATCATACCATTGTGAAGTCATGTTTATTCAACAGTGCATGTAAAAGTTCATACTAAAATGCACATTCAATAGGGGTATAAATATAAAATAAAAGAGATATAATGCATGTTATGCCTTTTGGCGCCGTGAACCCCAAGAGGTATTCGGCTATAGATAACGAGACCGACGGCACACGAGATCAACAGACCGAGGTCTCACGTGCCTTAATGTGAAGAGTTATGAGAGGGTTCATGAGACCGGCAGCCCGCGGTCTGCAGGTCTTCTGACAGCTTTTCTGAGGGTTCACTAGACCGACATTATAGATCTCGTGGACTGTCGGTCTGTACTAGGATGTCCCGTACTAGGATGTCCCGTACTAGGATGTCCCCTTGGTCAGTTTTATGAAATTTTAATTTCTAGAACTGAAGAAATCCAAAGTGATAAAAATTTAACCACCAACGCTTAATCAAAAAGATTAGACGAAATTGATCTAGCTGTAACTCCCAGTTATGATTATGAGTGATTGGTTTCAATTATGACACCTTCATCTCCCAAATAACCCCCTTGTCTAAACGCCTTGCGGGTTAAGAAAATACTACTACTACTACTACTACTACTACTACTACTACTACTACTACTACTACTATACTACTACTACTACTACTACTATTACTACTACTACTACTACTACTACTACTACTACTACTACTATTACTATACAACTACTACTATACAACAACACTACTACTACTACTACTACTACTACTACTACTACTATTACTATATACTATACAACAACACTACTACTTCTACTACTACTACTACTACTACTACTACTACTACTATTACTATACAACTACTACTATACAACAACAACAACAACAACACTACTACTACTACTACTACTAATATATACTACTACTACTTCTCTACTATTACTACTATACTACTAACTACTACTACTACTACTACTGCTACTACCACTACCACCAAAATCACCACAACCACTACCATCGCCGCCACCACTCTTACTCCTACTCTACTACTACTCACTACTACTACTACTACTACTACTACTACTACTACTACTACTACTATACTACTACGGCTACTGCTACTACTAATACCACTACTGCTATACTACTACTACTACTACTACTACTACTACTACTACTACTGCTACTACTCCTCCTAATCTTCTAATACTACTACTACTACTACTACTACTACTACTGCTTCTATTATACTACTACTGCTGCTACTATTACTACTATATTACTACTGCTACTACTACTCCTATTCTACTACTACTACTACTACTACTACTACTACTACTCCTACTACTACTACTACTACTATACTACTACTGCTACTACTACTATATTACTACTGCTGCTACTCCTATACTACTACTACTACTACTACTACTACTACTACTACTACTACTACTACTACTACTACTCCTACTCTACTACTACTCCTATACTGCTACTACTATACTACTACTGCTACTCTACTATATTACTACTGCTGCTACTCCTATACTACTACTACTACTACTGCTACTAGGCCTACTACTACTACTACTATAACCACCACCACTGCCACCTCAACCACTACCACCACCACAACCACTACCATCACCGCCACCACTCCTACTCTTCTACTACTACAACTACTACTACACTACTACTACTACTACTACTACTACTACTACTACTACTACTAGTATACTATTACTACTACTACTACTATACTACTACTACTACTACTACTACTACTACTACTACTACTATACTACTACTGCTGCTGCTGCTGCTGCTACTACTACTACTACTACTACTACTACTATTACTACTACTACTACTACTACTACTACTACTACTACTACTACTACTACTACTACTACTACTACTACTACTACTACTACTACTACTATACTACCACTTTTACTACTACTACTACTACTACTACTACTACTACTACTACTACTACTACTACTAATAATAATATAGTAGTACTCCTATACTACTATTATTACTGCTGCTGCTGCTGCTACTAGGCTTATTACAACCCCTATATACAGGCCTATACCCCGTTGTTAATATCCATTCAATTACTCCGATCCGTATTTCAGCCTGGATAATTCTTTCACTATACATGCAAGGAAGAAACGTTAATGCATATTGCCTCATTTTGTATAACAGTTCAACTCAAATGAGTTTATGAATATTATCGATTTTTCTCTCCTTTTGTTGTTTTGTATTATTGAACCTATAACATGAACTCGCATGTCCCGCCCTCGATCACTTCCTCTCTTTGGCGTACATTCTTGACACATCACCATATCTGACAAGACATAGTATAAAAATGAAACTTATATAATCATAAATCATCTCAAATGAAATTTCTCTAGGTCTACCTCGCCACACAGCTACCTAAACCAAGTAACAGTATTTAGATAAAGATTTAAGATGTGTACTTACATGATGTAAAAGATGATTAGGCATTTATGTTGCCTGTTTCAGTCCAACACGTAGCATGCCGGTATTCATAGACCTTTTTTACCTGGGGATTGTTGGAATACACTTCCAAGACGAATGCTTTTACGTGCACAATAAACACTCAAACGATCAATAAACAGTATTTGACAGCCTCTATTTGAATAACAATACAAGCAAGACTATATACAACCTCTTTGTCAAAACGATCTGCATACAATGTCATAGAGAGTTTTTACCAGCACGAATACCACATCTTTGGCTATCTGCGCTTTGTAAATGCTAATGAATGCATAAATGATAATTTTCGATACACATTTGAATTGTCAAGGTATGAATTAACTATTTGCAATATAGGTATGCAGCAGTGTTATTGGCTTATCCATATTTGGGCCTCAGGAAGGGATATACATCTGAGATTAAGCAGTTCAGTTTCGTACTAAAAGGGAAAGCTGAAATGGATGGATCAAAAGCTTTCAAACCTCACAAAGAGCAATAATTAATTATAGTTTTAGTGTATTTGTATCCACTTAAAACTATATCATTATGTTTTCAGGTTGTCCGTCCGTCCCTCTTTCTCGTTAACGATATCTCAAGAACCATTTGAGGCATGAACTTCAAACTTGGAGATAGCATGTATCACTATAGGAAGACGATCTGATTAAATTTTGGGGTACATAGGTCTAAGGCCTAATGTCATGGAGGTCAATTTCTAAAATTTCAGGTTTTAGCCTCGTTGTAAAAATATCTCAAGAACCATTTGAGCTATGACCTTCAAACTTGGTATTATATGTACAGGGGCGTCGATCCTGGGGGGGGGGAGCAGGGGGGCGATTGCTCCCCCAAGAAAATATTGGGGGGGGGGGGGGGCAAACATATCATTTTGCCCTCCCCTCCCCCCCCCCCCCCAATAAATCCAGAGGTGTAAAATAAAATAAGGAAAAACTGATGCAAAACTCGGGAAATGAAACCTTCTACAATGAGATACAAAAGGTTTTACACGGTCAGACTTCAATTTCGCCGCGAGCTCCGCGCGCAAATTCTCTAATCTTTACTGCGTCATGTAACCGTGGAGAAGCTGTTTTTAAGAGGCGTTCCAAAAATCATGACGCCATTATAAAACGTTCTGAACATACATAATTCAATTCAAAGTTTAAATTTTCATATTTATTTAGTTTTTCTCTAGTTTTTATACTTTATTAGTGTTAATTTTTTCTATTATTTTGTGTTGTATATCTTCTCTACTCAATTTGCTGTTATGTAAAATATATTTTCCCATCATTTCGTTGTTTTCCATGTATCTTTAATTCCATTTTCTCTTCATGATATCGATATGCATACTTTACTTAAGTTCAAATTACCATCATATCTTTATCAATGCTATGATGATCAGAGGCAGCGCTTCGGGGAAGGGGGGGGGGCAGGGGGCATAGTGCCCCCTCACTTTTTCAAGTACCCCAAATGTGCCCCTTTTCATAGCTGATAAGTCCCTTTTTCTTCGTATAGTGCCCCTTTTTCTTTCTAATAAGTGTCCTTTTTACCTTCTGATGAGTGCCCCTTTTAACCTCAGAAATTAGTGCCCCTTTTGTGTTCTGATAAATGCGACATCGGTAGATACTGGTATATATAAAGTACAGGTATGTATGAAGTCCACAAAGGAGCCTTATACATATAGCTCCAAATAATCAGAGAGGCTTCATAATAATAAATTCCCCTACTGATATCAGCACAATAGTGAGGCAGTAGAGCAGGGGGTAGGAGGGGCCCAATGCCCTAAATTATACAAGAATGAACAGTGCTCCTAAATTATAAAAGGAACGAGGACAATTTTTTTTTTCTAAAGCTCACTCGCTACGCTCGCTCGCATTTACTATTATCTTCTTATATTAGGAAAATCGCTGTATATAATTCAACACCCGTTGCCTTCAGCGTTAGAAATAAATCTTAAATTTTTTGCTCGCTCGCTCCACTCGCTCGCAAATGAATAATCAGGCTATTACACTCAACTGCAAAGTAGTTTTTTTGTTTTTGTTTTTGTTTTTTATCTAGAACCATGTTAAGATAGAAACAATGGCGTGTCGAAAATGATCCTCGGTTGTGTATTGATCAGAATGTACCGGTATACTAATGTCTCGAAGTGGTATTTTCTGCCTTGTTTCCACCCTTTGTAAGTGCCCCTTTTTGTTGGTGCCCCCCTCCCACTTTTAAAGACGCACCGCCGCCCCTGATGATGATTGAATTGAGTGCGAAATGATCATCGTTACGATAGGCTGTCTTGCCCCCCCCCCAATCCGAAAAACGGATCGACGCCCCTGTATATGTATTACAATAGTAAGACGAACTGATATAATTTATTATCTAAATATGTAAACAAAAAAACAAAAAACAAAAAACAAAAAAAAGTCACAGTACGTAGAGGTCAATTAATGTTTTTTTTTTTTTTTTTAAATAGTTTATCACCATATCCCAATATCTATTCTAGCTGGCAATTTCAAACTTGGTGACATTATGAATTATCATAGTGAGACGAAGTGATTTTATTTATTCTGGTTGTGCACAATATTTCAAGAACAGTTTGAGCCATGAACTTAACTGAATGGCAGAGGCGCAGTCGTATTCATCATAATTCCAAAATTATTTGATTAAATTTGATCATTTAAAAGGCAAAGCATGTAGAATATTCTTACCCCCATTTTGATTGGTAATTTATGTTTTCTTGGTGAAATTATGGATTTTTTTTTTCAGTCAGTATGTACTAGAAAAAGGTTCCACATTTTGTTTAATATTAGTAATGCAATGCAGGGTTAACCTGTGTTTGGTTTTTCAATTATTATTAACTTTTTTAAAGATGTGTTTTATTTGTAATTCAAATTCTTCAAAATGCATTAGAAACCACGATTTTTCAATTCAGTTTCATGAATGTGAATTTTAGGTTAAGCGCCTGCATGTATATGAACGAAAGAATTGCAAAGCGTATCACTGAGTATTAGCATTTAGACACACAAACTTTTTTTTTCTTTATATAGTACCGATACCGACTGCAATAAAACCCTTTTTTGGGGGGGGGGGACATAATCAATAAGTTACAAACTTAATAGCCAATCAAAATATGGGCAAGAAAATTCTGCACACATAGCTTTTGAATAAGCAAGTTTCATCCAATATTTCTTGAGTTATATTAAAAAGTGACAAGATGTCTTACTTATCTTGGCTGAGTATAGCTAGGGCTATCTGCTAAATATTAATATCAGTGGCGGAAATATGCAGAAAATTCTTTTCATCAGGTGGGATATAACAGAAGGTCTTCCCCCGTTGAATAAAATTGCGTAACACATCTCCGCCACCGATTTTGATATGCTTGAGGTGTTGAGTGATATGCACATTTGATTTTAATTAAGAAGTCGGTCACTCAGTTTTTGCACTGCTTTTTAAAAATAATTTTGGCTTCACTGATCTGGAGACACATGGAACCGATGGCACCTGGTCGTAAACCATCTCATTCATTGACGGCTCTGCACCTCCATCTTCTTCGATCATCAGATCTTGTTCTGACTTCTCGGGGCAAAGTACAGTCCATTATCGTTAGAGAATATTTATATTTATTTATATGCTACGTCGCATTGCATGTGCATATTATGTGCTCTTCCAAGAGCAATACTATACAATCATTGACTTTCAAAAGATTTCCAGACCATATAAACTTTGAGTTTATTCCTTGTTTCGAAATCTGCCAGGGGAAACCTTAAGAGCTTGATAGAAAGGATAGTTACTACGGTATGGCACGTCGGTAAAAATGGCGTATCTGAATTTCTGAGTGTGATCTTGGCAACCGACGGGGGGGGGGGGGGGGGGGGGGGGGGGGGGCTGCGGGGCGCACACTGACACTCATTAGATTGTGCATATACCCTGTATACGCCACTTTTTTGTATTTAATTCTCTTTTTTTCACACACATTGATTAAATAAAAATTTGATCTTATTTTTTGGGCGGTTGGGTGACAATAATAGAGGCTTAGAGGGAGACGGTTAGTGTGAGAGAGAGCCTGAGAGAGAAAGACTACAGAGAGAGACGGAGACAGAGAGACAAATCAACAGAGAGAGAGAGAGAGAGATGGGGGGGGGGGGGGTAAGTGAGTATCGACGACTACACACAGGGACGCACTAGGACTAAAATGCGAGTGGGGAACTTTTAGTAGCAACTCCGTCCTATTTTTTGAATGACCAGCCCCTTTTAACCAAAATATTGACCGGCCTGTGGGGAAAACTCTCCAGTAACTCCCCATGGCCAATCCGCCCCTGACTTATGCGCCCGCTCCCCTTCCCGAGCTCGTAATACCCCCTTTCCACAGAGGCACTAGCGAGAATGTTGAAAGACCATCGAACCCCCCCCCCCCCCACCCCCCCCCCCAAATGACAGATCTCTCAACAGTCTTCCAGAGGGCATTCAATGATCTCTAAGGTCTTCCATGGTTTCTCAATGATCTTTCAGTGATCTCTATGCATGGTCTCCATGGTCGACTCCATCAAGTTTTGAAACAGTCTCTCAGTGGTCTCTGAGGGAAGCGATCTCTCTATAAGCGCTCAACGGTCTAATCCATAGTTCTCATCAATGATCTCTCGGCATGATCTCTCAATAAACGCAACTTTTTTTGGTGAATTTTCCGCCGAAAGCATTTTTCAGTGGTCTTAATTTTTCAGTGGACTTTGGCTTGGTCATTCAGTGATCTCAGTTGGTCGTAGCTGCATCTCTCAGGGATTTCAGTTCAGAGCACCTTTGACATCTTTGATTGTGTAATGAGCGCTCAATGAACTCTCAGTGGCCTAGCTCTCTCTCATTGAATGCCCAGCGATCACCAAGGTCACTCATAGGTTTTCGTAGATCTCCATGAAATTTGCTGAAAATTGAATTTTTGTCCTCAACTTTTTTTTTTTTAGTTTTGGAGACTGCTGAGAGATCTTGCCAATTTTTGGTCGCCCAATGGTTGCACAAAGGTCTCCATCCTGTGGAAAGAGGGATTTAGAGCACATGTACACCAGAGTGCGCTACAAATTTTTCTTTTTCACAGTCATGTTCACCATTATTTCAACAATTGCCGAGTTTCTTGCCTTTCACAATATTCTCACCTTTATATATATATAAAGGTAATACAAGCTATAAATGAATTTCTAAAAAAGGGAGGGACAGTTGTCACTTGTGAGTGTTAGGTTGTTTCAGTTCAGTAGACCAGTTTTTATTCCACATCAAGCAAACATACAAATGCATAAATACATGATAATTACACATAATACACATGATACATAATCATAAACCCTTATCCCCTAATCATAAACCGTTTCCCCCGGGCCCTAAACCCAACCCTAACCCTACATTGGCCGCGGAACCGGGGGGGGGGGGGGGGACTGCAGCTCCCACTTTTTCGGGCAAACACGTAAAAAAAATGGCTCGAAAATTGTCATTAACGGAGTGAAATCAGATCAGCCCCCCCCCCCCCCCCCCCATTGAGACCTGTACATCATCCGCTAAACACTTTCTGCATGAAAAGCACCCTAAACGGGGATTGCACTAGGAATAGTTTTGATACCCTAAACAGGGAAACCCGTCTAACATCTCTGATTTTTATACCCTTAACGGGGATGTTATATCATGCGTCTGGGTATTTGAGGATTATCATCATTTTAACCAAAAAGGAACCGTAAAAGAAATTTAACTTAATTTGGAACACATTACTGAACTATATTTTCATCCCTGATTTTAATTTCACCTCTGAATTTGATACCCTTTTTCTTGTGGGCCAGGAGCCTGTCCCGAAATAGTCAACTCATTTTACATATGAGATTTGACCCCTTAAAGTTGCTAAGACCAACCATGTCATTCACAAAAAGCTTGTCAGCTCGAACGAAGCCGTCGGGTTTGGCCCCCAGAGCCCCCGATAGGGGCTCCAAAGTCGGGTCGATTTCAACCCATCTAACACATGAGCCAAACTTTGTCAGAAAGAAGGTGTATGACTATACATTACCAAAACACCAAAACTGACAAAATTTTCCGTCGGGATGGGTTGTCAGACCGCCCCTAAAAATTGGGGCAAATTTTTCTCCTTAAGGCCCATGGACCAAATTTTTTCAGAAGGAAGAGTTATGGGTGTACATTACAAAAATATAAAAACTTACAAACATTTCTATCGGGAAGGGGGTGTAACATGCCCCTGAAAAAAGACCAAAGTCTAAGGAACTCAAATCTCATATGTAAAATGGGTTGACTATGTCGGGACAGGCTCCCAGACTATTGATTTTTGCTGTTTTTGATACCCTAAACGCGTAACCCGGGTTAACCGCCTAATGCTGAAAAAGTACCCTGTTTATCCGTTTTCGTGTACGCGGATGATGCACAGGCCTCATTGAGACATGCCCCTCGCCCCCCCCCCCTCACCAAAAACGCTCCGCCGCCCCTGCCCTAAACCCTAACCCTATAACCAGTGGCGCAAATCCATTTTGAAATTGGGGGGGGGGGGGGGACATTCGCCTCCAAAATTCTCTGACAAGCAAAAAAAAAAAGGTTATTCAAATAGGTGGGGGGGGGGGGAGGGGGACATTTGCCTCCAAAATTCTCTGACAAGCAAAAAAAGGTTATTCAAAAAGGTGGGGGCGACATTTGCCTCCAAAATTCTCTGACAAGCAAAAAAAAAAGGTTATTCAAAAAGGTGGGGGGGGGAACATTCGCCTCCAAATTTCTCTAACAAGCAAAAAAAAAAACCACAAAGGTTATTCAAAAAGGTGGGGGGGGGGACATTCGCCTATTTTCAAAAAGGTGGGGGGACATGTCCCCCTGTCCCCCCCCCCCCCTGGATTTGCGCCCATGCCTATAACCCTCAATCCTAAAAAACTTAGAAATTTTTTGAAGCGGGCCTATTTTACGATATTGCCGACTTAATTGGTAATATGCGTCAGATTTTCTGTTCCTCGATCACGCCTCATTTTTTCCCCCTCAAAATGACACCACCTACTGCCGTATACGGCATGCACTAGCTAGCAGGCCGGTACGTATGTGTGTTGTGAACAAGCCCCTAAATTGTCTATGGTGAACTTGTGTGCGATATCTTGTGTTCGTTTGGCTTGTGCCGTTGCTATGCATGCGCAGTTATCCAGCGATAATGCGCATGCATGCGATTTGTATATATAGCTGATGTCTGGCTCCGCAGCTGAGCCTGAGAATATGACGATGTCAAGATTTTACTCTTTGTGGCGTCTTCATTGCCTTAATCAAGATTAGTGCCTGGTTCAGTGAGATCCCACCATGATTGGAATGGAAAATGCATTCAAATAAACGGTAAAAATAATTGTTTAATTAGTTAAAGTAATATTATAAAAAAATGAATTAGCTGTGATAGCAGTCCCACATGTAAGAAAAATTGTAATGTTCAGGCTTCAAAACCGGCTTGACTTGTTCTACAAAAAAAAAAAAAAAGATTGTTTGAATTTGTGAAAAAGTGATTGTTGAATTCAATTAGATATTTGTTTTAAAAGATAATTCAATTGGTTGAAATAATGTGATAAAATATTTGCACCAGGCTAGAATGCAATAGCAGCTAGCCATCATAAAAATGTAAGAAAATCAGACCTTGGCATTATTGCATTAACTGATTAAGGTTATCTTCAGATAAGCTTGTATGATGGGGTGACCATATTTCGCGCACATTTTCCTTTTATCGTAGAGTACGAGACATTTAGATTACTACATATCATGTTCCATACCTCAAAAGAATCGTAATTTACCACAGAATAAAATTTTATAGAGGTAAAAAGTAATGTTTGATTGGAATCAATGTTATTTCGAGAAAATCACAAGGCTTACCGAGTCGGCCGTCTCTCCAAAAGTGTGACCTTATTTCGCGCAGCATATTTACCGCCCTCTTGTGGTCGAAATTGTATATGTAAACATTCGAAAGAGAGTCATAATGTCTAACATAAACAGAACTTCAGATTGGAACTTCGAAATAGATAATAATTATTTGTTTTCATTGAAATTTTGACAGTAAAGAATATGCTTGTTCAATTTCATGAAAAAAAACTAAAATTATATTATCGTTTACGTGTTGATGATATGCAAGAAGTTAATTAAACATATCTCTCTCATATCAATCTCGCCCTCTATATGCCGTTTCTCTTTCTCTCTCTGTCATATCAGCTATCATTCATTCTCTGTCTATGTCTCTCCAACTTTCCCTTTTTAAATTTGTATTTTTACGGAAACCATTAAGAGTCATTGCACTACACGTTAAGTAGCGGTGGAAGCCGAGTCTCGATTTTGTGTAAGAAATTGTAATTTTATCATTATTTTTGGAGGTTATTTCCTCTAATAAACTCATTTTCAGATAAAAAATGGAAATTTGCATTCTAAAAAATGGAAAATAAATAGCTTACTTACGTTTTTTTGTCGCATTTTTGACTTTAGGATTGTCTATGGTGTACGAAGATTTCGGTGTCTCAGTCCCACATATGCATCGCGTATCCTTCTCCTGTTATAGCGTATTTAGTGTCAGTGCGCGAACTTAGGACACGCGCGAAATTAGGTCACACCACCATACATGTATAAGTGGCATTAAGGGTGTTATTTCAATTGTAAAAACTAAAATAGATAGACTCTACATTAACTTTTTAGATCTCTAACTAAGTTATAGTCACTCATCATGCTCATGGCCATGGGCCCATGCCTATGTGGGACTTTGTCAAACATTCACTGTTGCTGTAGTAAAAAACACAACAAAATTGCTTTAGCAAGATTTAATTTTCTTAAATTTGTTAGATTAAAATTTCAGCCAGTCATACTAAATTACTGTAGATCTAGGTCCAGATCTACTTCATGTGTAGACTCCACACCATGTATAGTGGTCATATTGACCACTACGCGGGACGAATGCAAAAATACTAGTCATTTTCTATCGCATGTACTTAAGGTATGGGGGAAAATAAGGTAAATATTTCAAATACTTCCTTTCAAATTCAGCTCTTTAAAATCTCACTCCTACCATTAGAAAGAACTTCTGATATTTCCAGCAAACTCCAAAGTCAAAATCATGTCCAAAACCTAAGAAATCCCCGCCGATTTCTTTCGCGATCGCACGTTGTTTTCATGCTGCCGATGTTTTAGACTAAACTCAGCCAATAAAATTCTGTCCACAAAGAAACTCGGTATCGCGCGCGCATATCGATCTCTACGATCGCGCACACGGAAAATCAGGACTTTTATGTGTGCACGATATAGGGACTGAATTTTTAACGACCAAATTTTTTTGGGGGGGAGATGTCAGCACTCGTGGCGATCAGGAAATGTACACAATGACTTGCAATACCCCATTTCGCCAGAAGTGACGGTAAATTACGGATTTCATTTTTAGAATTATCTTTTCCAACGTCGGTAAGTCAATTTTATTGGTGTCGGTTTTTGTAAATTAAATTTTGAGTGAATGTTGGTGACTTTTGTGCAGTGGTGTTTTGAAAGTGTTGAGGTGTATGACTGCCTAGAGTCTACACATGAAGTATAGTAAAGTCACTATGAGTGGTAGACTCTGAAGTTAGGCAGTCATACACCTCAACATTTTCAAACACCACTGCCCAAAAGTCACCAACATTCACTCAAAATTGGCATGTAATTTACAAAAACTGACACCAATTGTATCCATGAAATACAATAAATTCAACTCACTGATGTTGGAAAAGATAATTCCAAAATTGAAATCCGTAATTTACTGTCACTTCTGGCGAAACGGGGTATCGCAAGTCATTGTGTACATTTTCTGATCGGCGTGAGCGCTGACATCTCCCCCCAAAAAATTCAGTTGTTAAAAATTTGGTCCCTATCACGCACACGTAAAAGTCCCGATTTTCCCACTTATACTTTACATGTACAAGCTTATCTGATGATAAGCCTGTACTCCATAATATTTTTCACAGGTGAATAGGCTTCAACAGCTTTTGCGTGTATCAGGGGGCCTTTTTCCAGTCTAGATCATTCAAACATGAGAGGAAAATAATTATTTAAAATTTCACTTTCAACTCTGAATCCCAAAATATATGGCACAGTAAGAGTTGAAGAGTCCCTGAATCAGGTAATCTAGCAAATTTAAGAAAATTAAATCTTGCTTAGAGCAATTTTGTTGTCTGTTTTTGACTGCGATTTTCCGTGTGTGCGTGCTCTATCTCTATCGATGTAATTATCTTTCAAGTATTGAAACATTTTCATTCATAAATATATCTTTCAGGACTAATAACTAAATATCTCATTCATATAATTACAAGCACGGCCTAGTATGGTCTTCCGAGGTTGACAAAGCACTCCTACGAGCTCGATTAACGTGTTGAAATCAGCCTAAAAAAATACCCGAATTTCCTTCCCGGATCGATTTATGGTAGTATCAATGAGGCAAAAGTATTTTCTTACTATGAGCTATTGTAATGGACATTACATCACTACATAGGCACTCTATAAGTTTTAATTTGTCTTTTGAGCGCACCCGTCATATGTGTAGAGATCGATAGCACTCCTTCACCTTCGCGCTATTTCAGCGCGGTCATATCCTCGCAGGATCCTTCATGTATGGAGAACGGACAGTTATCGCAGTGGATTTTCATAGCGCACGTGGCTTGCGCATCATAGGTCATGGCAAAGATCTTAAAAGAGAAGATACAACACTCCCCCTATTTTTATGTAAGGGAAGTGGCCTTATGGGGAAGGTTGTGCTTCCCCTGGCCATTACATCGGACCCGGTACAAAATCGAAACAGTCTCCTATCTTCCCTTTTACGATCTTTGGTCATGGCAAGGACATGTTTCAGCTTGCAAATCGTTGTGACAACGTTTTCAATTACCTCTTTGAAACTATCATGCTGTATATATGTATTTTCTGTCTACACTTAGGAAACTTTTGATGGAATATCCACCCATGTAAGATATCTCTTAACGATTTTTTAGAGTGGTGGAAACATTTCCTTTCCAATTTCGTTTGTGATTGAGCCTCAATTTGCGAGTTGCATTCATGGTTGATAGTCCCATTCGTAGTCGAACTTTTATAGTAGGGAAACTGTGCACGTACCGTAGTACTAGTCTACAAAGATGTACGTAGTTGCGAGCAGTACGCTTCATCAGATTCTCTTTCTCTTTTTGAATTCTTAATGACATAAAAGCAAAGACATCTAGAAATAATCGTCTACAAAAAGTCAATACAATAAAAAGTTTGGCCATTGTTTTTTCGTTGTAGATCTATGATTTTTTTTGTTGAAACATTTCTTATGCTTCTGATTTTTCCACATATTTGTTTTTTTCCCCCAAATGAGTTGTAAAAGTTGGGGTGAGGCCTTTGCGGCAGTGCGGCCTTTAAGTCAGAAAATACGGTACTTGGTGTGATTTCAGCATGTTTAGAGACTCTTCAACACCTACTAGATCTAGACTATGCTAAAATTTGGGGTTTCACAGTTGAAAGTGAAATTGTAAATAATTATTTTCCTCTTGTGTGTGAATGATCTAGACTGGACCAATCCCCGCTAATACACACAAAACCCATTGAAGCCTATTCACCCATTATAGCCCGGCAGATGGGTGAAATAATTGTGCACTTTTTCATAAAACTTAAAAGCATGATATTTGGCATGTAGGTAGAGTTTTTAATACCGAGCAATTATGGATATGGGCAACTGGATATGGGGCCAACTAAAATTTGGGCCTGGGGGCCCGTCGTGCCCATTTCTTGAAAATATGGCTTTCTCGGTATTTAGAACAATATGCATGAATCTTACATGGGAATACATGTAGTTATGTATTGTAGTATGTCAAATTTCAAGGACAATTAGGATATAAAAAGTGATGAAATAGCCCAAATCTGGTGGGCAACACTTCTAATTTCACTTGGGAAAATTTCCCCAATTTTTAAAAGAGCTTTAGTTAGCTTATCTGGAATAAATGTACAGAAACAGTCATTTGTTTCTCTTTTTGGCAACTAATAGTAGGTTAGCTTTGCAGGGAAAAATCCAGGATGGATCATAGATCTATATGAGGAGAAGGAATATGAGCATTTAAAAGCACTTTTTCATCCTGGAAACCCCAAATTTGTATTTGAAAAAGCCTCTGAGTCAAGTCATCCAGCATTGTAAGAATCAAATTCTACTTACATTGATTTTGACAATTCTTCTTTGCATAGCGCAGCAGTGAATGTTGGCCATAGCCCCACATAGCTATTGACCTACACACTTATGAGTGCTTTGAACACTCTCGTACTGGACATTAGCTAGTTCGGGACTACTGTTAGGTTGTAAGTTAAATGTGCACTCAATTTAATGTATGGCATTTTCTATTATTTTCTGACATGTGTGCAAAGTTTAGACACCATTTTGGACATGTTCGAGGCTATTGTTATCCTAATATATATTATATGCAAAAAAGCGGCTGGAACAGAGTATGTTATGACATATGAGATACTTTACTGGTTAGTTAAGATACATGTATAGAGGTTCCATTGTTCACTGACTGAAAGATATAGATTCGAATCACCCATCTGCAGATGCAAGGCCAAGGTCATTAGTATTTGGGGCTGTGGCAGTATCACTTCTTCCATTGTCAGAAATTAACAGCAACATGAGCTCTGTTTAGGAGTATGATATTAGGAGGTGTATGTAAGACCATGTTTTGTCAAAATAATACAAATTGTAAGAATCAGTGCAAAGAGTTAAACAATTACACAATTCATAAAACAATAGTTTTACGAAAAAGATGCAATTGGTATCATAGGGTCTTGCATAACATAACATCCCTGACATTCTGAATTGCATCTTTTTTCATGAAAACATTTGTTTTAAAAACTTCTTGCTTTGACTTTTACAATAAATTTGCTTTTTTTCCTTCAAAATATGGTCGTACAGTGTCTCATATGTAAATTGTTGTCTTTTCATATCTCCTCCTTTATTCCACTTACATTGAGGAACTGATATCTCTAGACTACTTCAAATATTTATATATAAGAGAAATGTGGTGCAAGATTTGCATAGTTCATGTAGGTAATTACAGCATTGCAAATAATTATTGGTTGAAGTGTATCAGCAGTGAACATGTCTTATGCCCTCTTGTGTCAGAATTCATGAGAGGGAGAATTAGCTTTGTTTTGTATTCATTCTCCAAAATATTTCTTGCCATGTACTTATCTATATTTGATATATGTACTATATTCAGGTGTTAGAAACAATCATACTTTTAATTAGATATGGACCTTTAAAAAAGAAGAAATAAAAACAACTCATACCAAGCTTCACATTGTAGAGTTGTAGTGTGCACAATTTTCTAAAGCTAATTTGAAGGACAGTGCTTAAAATTAGGCCTGGTAATTATTATTATTATTAATTTTTTTTAGGGGGGAGAGGGTTGAATAGGTTATATCAAATTTTGACAGATCAAGACCATAAAATCAGTAATCAAATTGGAACTCAACAAATTTCTGCTATACCTACCAATTTTTGTACATGTATATTATATCAAACTTGGATAACAAACATTCCTAAAAGGATATTTATATAAATAATACTTTTACCATTTTAATTTAAAACGGTAAAAGTATTAGATATGAATATCCTTTTAGGAATGTTTGTTATCCAAGTTTGATATACGCCTGTGTTGAAGTTACATAACTTCAACACAGACAAGAGGAAGAAGATTCATTGCACTACAGAAAATTGGACTAAAAAATTAGCCAGGGAGGTCCACTGGCACGCTGCGGGTTCACACCTGCAGAGGGTAGCGCAATCTATCTTAGCACTCTCTGCACAGTAAACTGCGAATAGGCACGCTCTAGATCGCGCTATCTCTCATGGACCACCCCCCTAGAGTTAGTCCATTTTGGGTTAGCCATGGACCTCCATGGATCACGCCAAAACGACGTTGCCACATTCTCACCTTAGAGGTGGCGCGATCTAGCATGCACAAGAGCGCGCTATCCCTTGTAATGAGAACGGGGTCTGTGAGTACCGGTAGTCAGTAGTGAGAGTATCACAATCACCATCTACATGTATAGGGAGGTGCAAATTAATCTCCCATACTGCAATACTCCATATTTGACAAAATACAACACTGTAGAGGTGTTGTGGTCTAGTGGATAAGTCACCGGACTGTAGATCACAAGGACAATGTTCTTTGGCAAGACATTAATCTACATTTGCCACTCTCCACCCAGGTATAAATGGGTACCTTATATGCTTGAGCACTAATTACTTTTGCGGCTCGGCTATAACCAGGGTAATGATGTCTAAGCACCATGAGCCTCACAGTGTGATGGATATGAGTGCTATATAAATGGCTATTATTATTATTATATATTATATTCTAAAATATGACTAAATTTGTTATCTGTCAAATTTATCTTAAACTTCACTGGATAATTTTCTTTGATTTTTATGAAATTATCAAAGCCACTTAGTATCAACTTGTGGTTCATTCAGAGTACTTTTGTGTCATAATTTTAATAGAGATAGAGAATGTATTGTGTTCTTACAATATATTCTAAAGACTTTTAAGGTAATTTTCAATATTTTTTTTACCATATATCAATTGAACAAAATTAAAGGAACACATTTTGAACAAAATTGAATCCTGTGGAAACATATGTAGTGCATTGTTAACATGGACTTCAGATGGAAGACTCTAAAGCCCACTTTCCAAGTACATGTACACTATGACAGGTATTATTTTTGACACATGCTGTGCCCAATGTTTGGACATGCACACAGGGGCATGGGTTCTTTTATGAGAGCAGGTGTGAACTTTGAACACATTCACAAATAGAGCTGACAAAGTTGTGTGTTTGTCCAATGTGCTAATGTTTTACATTATGTCAACAGAACAAGAAGAGGTACGGAATGTATGCAAAAGATGAAGACTCCATTGATCATGTAATGTGTGGTAAATACATCTGTACAATAGTAATTTTTTAAAGTGAATCTGAGACTGACTTTTATTCAAATTTTTTTTAATTGAAATAAATCTTCTAATCAGATTAGTAGCATAATGTAATTTCAAATGAATAAAATGAAGCACATATGTATCATTCACTTTTATTGCAGGAATAAATGGGTAATTTTCCCTGTAACTTATTTAAATCATTTTCATGTTAAGTAGGCAACGATGACAAAGCAAAGTGCTGATATTGGAGTATATTTTAAGGAGACATATTTTTTGAATTTTAGTTTCATAGGAATAATTTCCTTTTAGTACACAGTCATATGAAAATAATATTATCAAATTGGGAATGACTCCAAGAATATCCCACCCAGTAACTGCAGTAATGGATGGTGCAGAAAATTTAAAAAATTCTCAATTCAAAATAACTAGGACATATTCCCATGATAGTAATGTAAAGTTAGTGTTGGTTCTTGGCATGTTTTGTTGAAAGTGGGAGATTAATATCTCTTCTGGGAGTTGCATGGTTGAGAGAACAAGTGAATTATCCCTGTTATTTAGTGGTATATCACTGAATTTGCTTGAGGTCTCTACATGACTAAGGACGAGTTTAAGAAAAATAGAATTTAATTTTCATAAGAATATGATAGTCTACATTTACTTCAACATGAGATATTTCAGTAAAATAGGAGGGATTTTCACACTTAAAATTCAAAATATAAACTTGTTTCATTGTCATTTGCATTTTTTTAAAGGTACTTCATCCCTTTTGCAGACTTACACAAAGTTTCGCCAAAAAAAAAATTGCACAGGTTTAGTATAGATATTGCCTATGAAATTTCAAGGTCACAAGTTCTATAACTCCTTTGTAAGAAATTAAAATCTTGCTTTTGTCACAGAGGGAGCTATTCAGAAATCAACACAAGTATATGTACAGTATTAGTAATGGTCAAAAAATAATTTTAAAAATTACACAATTTTTTTGTAGTTGAAAAGAATAGACAATAGAGTATTACCAAATTGCTGTTCTTACTTAAAAGCAAATTATAATCCTTTTTACACCCTCACAAGTTCTCCAATTATAATTATTTTGTAATTTATTGCATACTCACACAACTTCAAAATTTAGGGCTGCAGAAGGGATGAAGTACTTACCTTTAATATGTTCTGACACTTGTATAGGTGTATCTTCAACAGTATAGGACCTGAACAAAAAAAGGAGAAAAGACTTTGTAATAGAGAGATAAAAGAGAGTTTATTAAGTTATAAATTGGAAGAGAGAGAGAGAGAGAGGAAGAGAGCAGAAATGGAAACAGAGAGCAGGAAATGAGAGGGAGAAAGAGAGGGGTATACAGAAAAGCAGAGAGGAATGTGGACCAAACAAATTGATGATTACAGGAAATATTATGCAAAAAGTGCTGCATAATTAAGATACATGTACACAGATCTGTTATGGCAAATCCACTGAAATTGTCATAATGAATATACATGTACCTGATGAAGCGAAAATTTCCTGTCCATTATGTATTGAATTGTTTCACGGGCCACTTATAGCATGTTTCTAACTTATTTTCTGTTGACTACATGCATGGGTCCTGAACTAAAATCTTTCTTTTAATAGGCTACATCACATTTAGGCCTACATAATGATATTTCTTTCCTAGCATTATCGATACATTTGTATCAGAACATAGACTATTTCTGAATGCAACCTTTTAGACACTGCAGGAGTTCATCATATGAAATGTGGCTCTCAGTGGTTCAACTACATACATTACATGTACACACTCATGTGCACACACTTGCCCCACACACACACACCTCTGTAGAAAGTCAACAAAATGAGATGAGAGGGAAGACTAAAGAGGTATCAGTAATTCTTCATGATGTTTTATGAATGATAGGACAAGGTCATGTCACATGGCATATCATTTTCTATTGTGTAATTGTCTGGTAATTATTTAGAACACTTGAAATGCACAACTTCGTTTATATGTAAATTATACATCAGTCCTTTTATGTATTCATGATTAATTTGGAATCATTTATATCAATTGACTATCTATGTTGGATAGTGTGTTTGTCATAGTGCATACATGTGTATACTCTCAGCAAGAGTCACGAGAACATATAATTTGAATATATACAAGGAAATAGTCTCTGATATAAAAAAAGAGAATACAAGCATGGTATGGATCATGTGAGGTTGTTGCTAGACTTTTGATTTCCAAGTGTGTGTTTGAGGAAAAAAATGTCACAAAGAAACATTTTTAATATTTATGCAAGTATCTAATTCATCTTAAAGTATTTATTTGGGATTGAATCAGGCCTTTCCATATTCTTTAGAGGTTAAAAAAAGTTTTAAAAGAGGAAAGAATTCTTTTACTATAGTTCATTGCTGAATATGTAATGATCAATTTCCTCTGCTGGCCTGGATATATGTCCCATGCCCCCAAGCATAGCTGCATGTATTACCACATTACAGGTATTCATTGCTACTCTGCTAGATGCATGTCTTTGCATGCTTCCTTAGAGACAAGCTTTTTAAACACAGACAGAGAGAGAGGAGAGAGAGAGTACTACATGTATTACTCTCGATCTCCCAAATGATGCCCAACTAGGAGGATGCATCACATGAACGTGTTGAAGCAAGGAGAAAGAAAATTAGGCATGTAAGAAAGTACATGCACTTAAACAATGGAGGAAGCACTGCTGATGGGGTGCTTTTTTTATAGCGTTTATTCATTTTGAGGAAAATATGGCCACATGATTCGGCTCCCAGGGTTGGCTGCTGATCTTAACCTACATGTATCGTAATGTATTCTTGCCTCGTCTTACACTTCACTTGTCTTACATCATGTATGAACTGTTTAGGATGTCTTGTGAAGAGGTATTTTCCAGGATAAAGAAAAGACTTTCTGACCTGCACATTTTATTTCCAGAGTGTCTTCTTGCAATTTGAGTAAGTAGAATGTTCTTTAATGTTAAGCATCATCTCTGATAAAATCTGATTTTGTCTTTTTACTTGTTTATGGGCTTTATTGATTCTATTAAATTCTTTCTCTATTTCACCATCTACTTTAGATAGCTACTTAGCATATCAATGGTTTAATTACGAAAACTACATCAAAGATTAAAAAGAGATAACATTGTAACAATGCTAATATTTATGGATGCATACATGTGTAGCAGCTCTACGTCAGCTGGTATTTTTAATCAATTTTTTTTCGTCTAATGAACTTTTTCAGAAAGTGCGTATCATTTTCCCCAGGGAATCGTTTCGCGGCAGCAGCCACCTTGTTTGTAAACATTAAATTTTTCCCACGGGCACGTGCTTTGCTGGCACGCGTCGACCGTGGAGGTCCACGTGCGTTTTTGGTCACGCCCTTTTGTTTTCGCCTAGTGCGTCATAACGGATGCGCGTATCCTGCTTTTTTCTTTGGCTTGTGCATTAGCGATACGATTCCTTGGTGTTTTTAATCAGTTTTTGTTATAATTTTATGCTTTTTATTCAATGATCATTTCATTGCATTGGAAAGTATTCTAATGTGTATAAAGAATTTTTATTATTTGTTCTTAATCTTATTGTAGATATTTTTGGTGGTAATCCAATTTCTTGTGTAAATAGATTTTTGGTCTCTATTTTAGCACAATTTTGTCCTACTGGGACATTTTTTCTCTTCTTAAGGGATTAGCCGTGATTGGTCAGTTTTATAGTGTTCTTATTGGTGCGTATTAGAACAATTTGATTGGGTAGAAGTCAAGCTTGTTAGGGAACTTTAGTCAGTCGCCTCTTAACCACCGGAGAGTGCGGACCTTTCAGTTTTTCCGTTACTCCCACGATCGATTTATCTATCGCCTTATTGGATTTATAAGGAATTTTATATATCTTAATTCGGGATCGAATTTCTGGCCTAGATTCTATCTGCATTCGAGCCATTATTACGTCTCTACATTATCAGCTGCTAGAACGATTTAACATCCCTAGATTTTTATCAGCGTTTATTTCGTCATCGAACTGAACTTTACTGGTCTAATTTCGTCACTGCAAATTCAACGTCATCGAACTTTCATCGCCATCGACATCAACATCGACTTTGGTAACCTTTTTCATCTTAGACTTACGTTTTCTGCATTATCAGCCACTAGAACAATTTAGCATCTCTATTATCAGCATTTATTACGTCATCGAACCTTCATCGACATCAACATCGACACCAACTTCGAACCTTTGTAGCCTTTTCACCTTAGACTTACGTTTCTGCATTATCAGCCACTAGAACAATTTAGCATCCCTACATCAGCATTTATTTCGTCATCGAACTGAACTTTATCCACTTCGTCACTTCGACTTCGAATTCAGCGTCATCGAACTTTCATCGCCATTCGACGTCAACATCGAGCTTTTAAGTTTTGTAGCCTTTTCACCAACCTTCGTCGATTCAGCATTATTGCACTTCATTAAACTTTTTCGAGCTTTAGACTACATCTTTTCATTCAACGACATCACCAAGTCTTCTCGCGTAAGTCACTTGCAGCCAGCATTTCTTTTAGATCTTGAACTTTAATCTGAACTCAGAACTCTAGTCTAAATCAGCAGCAATTTTTTTACGGACTTTTAATTCCACCTTGTCCTTGTATCATTTTATTCATTTCGCCAGATCTAGATTCTTATAATAAAAAAGGAAAAAAGGGAATTTCTTTTGTTTTGGTATTTTAATTTATTGTCGGCATCAAAAACGTAGTCTTTATCTTCTTAGTTTTATTTTCACCATTCCTCAAATTTACATCATTCCCGACGACCAATATTTTTTCCTTTAAATTGGTGACCCCGACGTGATTCGAACACGCAGCCTTCCGCAAGCGGAAGCCAGGCTAACCCGCCGCCAGCACCGAGCAACGACAGCACCCCCGCCGCCGGGGCAGAATCAGGAACAGATATGTGCTGGTACCATCTATCCTTCGGCAAGAATGCGCACAAGTGTAGGCCGCCATGTTCTTTCGAACAAATCTCGGGCTCGGTTTCGGGAAACGCATAGACCAGCGGGTCTCGGCGGCCGTGCCCGTTGGTCAAGCTAGTGTAGGTCGTTTGTTTTATGTTACTGACCAAGTCACAGGCACTAGATTTCTTGTCGATACCGGCGCCGCAGTCAGCGTTTTGCCTCCGACAAGGGCGGAAAAGAAGCACGTGTCTTCGTTCGTTTTGCAAGCAGCAAATAAAACGCTCATCCGAACCTTCGGTCAGCGTTCACTGACCCTTCGTTTAGGCTTGCGCCGCGCTTTTCCTTGGATTTTTGTGTTAGCTGATGTTGCGCAGCCAATTATGGGCGCTGATTTTTTGCACCATTATGGACTCTTGGTGGATCTCCGCGCGTATCAACTTCGAGATTCCATCACGAGTTTGTCGGTTATAGGTGAGGCGTCAAACGAGATTTCTCTAGGCCTCACTTTTCCACACGGTCATCTCCCTGATTCTGGGTATGACAAAATTCTTGCTGATTTTCCCGAAATCGCTCAGCCTATCTACAAAGATTGCCCCGTCAAGCATGATGTGACTCACCGCATAGTCACTCAGGGGCCCCCGGTGTTTGCGCGTCCCAGGCGTTTGGCTCCGGACAAGCTACGCGTCGCTAAAGATGAGTTTGTCCATCTGTTAGAGTTAGGCATAGTGGAGGCCTCGGATAGCAGTTGGTCCTCGCCTTTACACATGGTCCCCAAGAAGTCGGGGGACTGGAGGCCGTGCGGGGACTACCGCGCGTTGAATCGAGTAACTGTGCCTGACCGGTACCCTATTCCTCATTTGCATGATTTTGCAATACAGCTGCATGGTAAGCATGTTTTCTCAAAGATAGATCTAGTGCGCGCTTATCACCAGATTCCTGTACATCCGGAAGATGTGCATAAGACTGCAATTACAACGCCGTTTGGCCTATTTCATTTCGCCCGTATGCCCTTTGGGTTGCGGAATGCGGCTCAGACTTTTCAGCGTTTTATCGACATGGTGGTACGCGATTTGCCTTTCGTCTACGCTTACATAGACGATCTCCTCGTCGCAAGCGAAGATGACAAGCAACATAAAGTTCATCTTCGCCAGCTTTTCGCGCGATTATCCGAGTTTGGTGTTGTGATCAATCCCGCGAAATGTCAGTTTGGCGCAACATCCCTAGACTTTCTCGGGCACCACGTTAGCGATCGGGGCATTGCCCCTCTCGAAGAGAAAGTCACTGCGATTCGCGATTTTCCCAAGCCTTCCACATTGCGTCAGCTCCGTGGCTTCCTGGGCCTCGTCAATTTTTATCGACGTTTCTTGCCCAGCTGTGCGGCATTGCTTGCTCCTCTCACCGACATGTTGCGCAGTAAGCCCAAGCGTTCCCGTAAGCCCCTAATATGGACTCCTGAGGGTGAAACCGCTTTCGCTGACATGAAGAACGCTCTTGCTAATGCTACTTTGCTCACTCACCCATCGTCTGATCTACCGACCAGCCTGGCGGTAGACGCCTCAGATGCCGCTGTGGGTGGGGTGTTGCAACAACTCTCACAGGGAGTTTGGCGCCCTGTAGCTTTCTTTTCTCGTCGGCTGAAGCCCTCAGAATCGCGCTACAGCACTTTTGGACGCGAGTTACTTGCCATCTACCTCGCTATCAAGCATTTCAGACATTTTCTAGAAGGGCGCGATTTTTGTATTTTCACCGACCACAAGCCGCTCACTTTCGCATTGAATTCGTGCCCTGATCGTCACTCCCCGCGGGAGGCTAGACATCTTGATTATGTATCGCAGTTCACGTCTGATATTCGTCATATTCAGGGTCGTGACAATACTGTTGCTGATGCATTATCTCGCACAGATGTAGCGTCAATTCGGGCTACTCCGTCCGTAGACCAGCGCAGCATAGCCGCAGACCAGCAGCATGACGAGGAATTAGCTTCATTGCTAAATGACACTTCCTCACTTGACTTTGAGAAGATTCTCCTTCCCGAGGGAGATGCTTACATTTGGTGTGACATGACTACCGGCTGCCCGCGCCCATTTGTACCGTCCAAGCACCGCCGCGATGTGTTTGATGCTTTGCATAGTTTGTCACACCCCGGGATTAGGGCTTCGCAAAAGATGGTGACTTCTCGTTTCGTATGGCCCGGTATAAACAGAGATGTCCGGGAGTGGGCCCGTACATGTTTACATTGTCAGCGCGCCAAAGTGCAGCGTCATGTTCATGCACCTCTTGGCAATTTTGCTAATCCAGATGCCCGTTTCGCACACGTACACATAGATTTGGTAGGTCCTTTGCCCCCTTCGAAAGGCTGTGTGTATTTATTGACTTGTGTTGACAGATTTACTAGATGGCCCGAGGCCATTCCTACCCCCGACGCTACTGCGGAGACTGTCGCCACAGCTCTCGTTGAGCATTGGGTCTCCCGCTTTGGCACGCCGTCTACTATCACTCATGATCGCGGCCCCCAATTCCAATCCGCTTTGTTCACGGCTTTAACTAACCTTCTTGGCAGCCGTTCAATCTCCACCACGGCCTATCATCCTCAGGCCAACGGTATGGTAGAGCGTTTTCACCGGCAACTCAAGGCCTCATTAAAGGCCCAGCCGGACCCCAGTCGTTGGCGAGAGCTTTTGCCCTTAGTTTTGCTGGGCATTCGCGCTTCCGTCAAGGAGGACCTGGGGTGCTCCTCGTCAGAGCTCGTCTACGGGACTGCTCTCCGTTTACCCGGGCAGCTGCTGGTGCCCGCCCCACAGCAGGGGGCTGACCCCGCTGATTATGTGCAGCGCCTCAGGCGGCACATGAGCGCTCTCTCTCCCAACGGGACGCGCCCGCAGGCACGCTCTGGTTTTGTCCATCAGTCCTTGGATACATGTACTCATGTTTTCCTCCGTCATGACGCGGTTTCCAAACCATTGCAAACCCCCTATTCGGGCCCCTACAAAGTACTGCGGCGTACCCCTAAGTACTTTGTTATCAGTAAGAGTGATAAGCCTGCTACCGTTAGCATTGATCGTCTTAAGCCTGCATTTCTTGACAGTGCTTTGCAAGTGCAGCCGGTGCCTAAGACTGCAGCAGCTAAGCAGCTGGGGAATGATAGCAAGATTCCCCCTTCGCAGACGCCTCCCCGTCCCCCTCCCTCGCGCCCTGCTGGGAGCGCTCCTCCAAGCGAGTTTTCGTCCCCTGGCCCCGTTCGCATCACACGCTCAGGACGCCATGTCCACTGGCCTAAGCGTTTTGTCCAAGTTATTGAATATGTCGCAAGGTACAGCAGTGTTTAGTGATGATTGTATATTGTACATAATGTATTTTGTTCGTTAAACGGGCTCATTTTCTCTATATGTCATCGATACATTTAGGCTTATTTTGGGCCTGGACTTACACTCGTTCAGGGTGTTGGAATTTTGCATTTTGCTCTTGTAACTTTATAGATTTGTCATGAACTAGGTCTTGACACCGGAATTTCCAATTCCTTTAATTTAGTCACACGCTGTCAGGTATTATACACACATAAATCCTACTGGCTATTGCCTATTATGAATGTAGACTATTGTGATTTTTTTATATAAAATGATATTGTGCTTGTAAATATGAACTGCATTATGTGCAGAATGTGCCTGCTGACGAGCTACGTATATGTACTATTTACTATGTCAGGTTTTGTTTGGAATTTGTGCATTTGTGCATATTTTCAAGGGAAATTGGCTAGGTATGTCACGTTTTCTCTACCGTATACATTTCATCGTTTGGCAAATAGCCTTCACTTAAATTGGGGGATTGACAATTGCTGCGCGGATTCTTTGTTTCTTTCAAATAGTGCCTTTGTCAGCTTGGCATATTTCGGGTTTGTTATAGCTTATAATATAGAGATATTTGGAAGATATGCGAGATTGCAGTTTTTAATTCAGTGAAATTGCTGTATATATTGCATTATGTGTATTTTCGCCCCTCGGAGCTTACGCAGCTCGGGTCTACGGGGGGGTTAGTGTAGCAGCTCTACGTCAGCTGGTATTTTTAATCAATTTTTTTTCGTCTAATGAACTTTTTCAGAAAGTGCGTATCATTTTCCCCAGGGAATCGTTTCGCGGCAGCAGCCACCTTGTTTGTAAACATTAAATTTTTCCCACGGGCACGTGCTTTGCTGGCACGCGTCGACCGTGGAGGTCCACGTGCGTTTTTGGTCACGCCCTTTTGTTTTCGCCTAGTGCGTCATAACGGATGCGCGTATCCTGCTTTTTTCTTTGGCTTGTGCATTAGCGATACGATTCCTTGGTGTTTTTAATCAGTTTTTGTTATAATTTTATGCTTTTTATTCAATGATCATTTCATTGCATTGGAAAGTATTCTAATGTGTATAAAGAATTTTTATTATTTGTTCTTAATCTTATTGTAGATATTTTTGGTGGTAATCCAATTTCTTGTGTAAATAGATTTTTGGTCTCTATTTTAGCACAATTTTGTCCTACTGGGACATTTTTTCTCTTCTTAAGGGATTAGCCGTGATTGGTCAGTTTTATAGTGTTCTTATTGGTGCGTATTAGAACAATTTGATTGGGTAGAAGTCAAGCTTGTTAGGGAACTTTAGTCAGTCGCCTCTTAACCACCGGAGAGTGCGGACCTTTCAGTTTTTCCGTTACTCCCACGATCGATTTATCTATCGCCTTATTGGATTTATAAGGAATTTTATATATCTTAATTCGGGATCGAATTTCTGGCCTAGATTCTATCTGCATTCGAGCCATTATTACGTCTCTACATTATCAGCTGCTAGAACGATTTAACATCCCTAGATTTTTATCAGCGTTTATTTCGTCATCGAACTGAACTTTACTGGTCTAATTTCGTCACTGCAAATTCAACGTCATCGAACTTTCATCGCCATCGACATCAACATCGACTTTGGTAACCTTTTCATCTTAGACTTACGTTTTCTGCATTATCAGCCACTAGAACAATTTAGCATCTCTATTATCAGCGTTTATTACGTCATCGAACCTTCATCGACATCAACATCGACACCAACTTCGAACCTTTGTAGCCTTTTCACCTTAGACTTACGTTTCTGCATTATCAGCCACTAGAACAATTTAGCATCCCTACATCAGCATTTATTTCGTCATCGAACTGAACTTTATCCACTTCGTCACTTCGACTTCGAATTCAGCGTCATCGAACTTTCATCGCCATTCGACATCAACATCGAGCTTTTAAGTTTTGTAGCCTTTTCACCAACCTTCGTCGATTCAGCATTATTGCACTTCATTAAACTTTTTCGAGCTTTAGACTACATCTTTTCATTCAACGACATCACCAAGTCTTCTCGCGTAAGTCACTTGCAGCCAGCATTTCTTTTAGATCTTGAACTTTAATCTGAACTCAGAACTCTAGTCTAAATCAGCAGCAATTTTTTTACGGACTTTTAATTCCACCTTGTCCTTGTATCATTTTATTCATTTCGCCAGATCTAGATTCTTATAATAAAAAAGGAAAAAAGGGAATTTCTTTTGTTTTGGTATTTTAATTTATTGTCGGCATCAAAAACGTAGTCTTTATCTTCTTAGTTTTATTTTCACCATTCCTCAAATTTACATCATTCCCGACGACCAATATTTTTTCCTTTAAACATGTATATACATGTAAGAGGATTGTTCTTTAAACTTTCACAAGCTTGAAAAACCAGTGGAATATGAATATAAATAACAAAGAATCAAGAACTGTTTTCAATTATATAATTTTCAGGTCATATATGCTGTGTAAAAGGGCTGTGTATGGGTGAAGAACAATGATTTAACAACCAAAAAAAAAAAGGTATACATATATACATGAATGGCGAAAAGGTATTATATGTACATGTATACATTCACTTTTGTTGAATTTAGATGCAGTAAAATTTAAAAGGGAAAAAAGACATGTTTTGACTTGTTTGTGGAGAATATTTGGTTTTGTGTACATGAAAACATTTGCTGCTTTATTTCACATTACTGGGAAGGAAAAACTTATCTTACATAGATGAGGTTATCACTAGATATTGGCTATCCTTCAAATAGTTAGCCACTAAATATATTTTACTTATAGCATTTCTTTTTTATGATCTAGATTTTCACAACTATTACTAATAAACGTAAAGAAAGCTTGAAAATTTGTATACATGTCACACACGTTTGTATACAAGAAAAAAAAAATGGATCCTGAAAAACAGTTTTGGCTAAAGGTCACATCTTTATATATAAGATGCTCAAAGAAATTTTGTCCTACTGTGCATAGCTGATCTGAAAAGAAGATGCTATCAACCTTTTTGAGGTGGAATTGTCTTTCTATTTATGTGATTGCTCTTAACCTCAAAGTAGAGGCATGAGATTTATCAGACAGAAATACACACACACACACAGACTGTGTGTAAAGAGGTATCCTCAGTTCATGTTTGTAATGTATGTATAGGCCTACAATGTATGCTTGGTTACATGATTGTAGGTGTGTACATGTTTACTAAACCCTTCCAAGATAGTTAAAAAGGGGTGTGGTAGTCAAAGAATACACATTTTTTTACACGACCTGTCTTTGAATGATGATGTGGAATCAATTCTGAATGCAACATGACTAAGTGTATAAAGACATCACATATTGCTATTCCAACTACTCCTGACAGGTTTTGTCAATGACATGCCATGTCCAAAGTCTGCACCTTGGGCAAATAAAGACCCATTTTCAATGTGCATGATCTCATGTCATTGCAGATATAGTCTTCAACAACAAACAATATTTCATATTCTCTGAATCTTCAGGTTTCCCAATTATGTTTGAACCAAAATAAGTAAACAAGTTTCCTCTTTATTCCATCAAGCACCAAGTGATAGTAATTACATTTATTCAAGATTAGATCAAGGGTCAGAGAAAGTTGAAGTAATTACATGCTTTTGATAATTTTGTTCCATCAACTTTGATATGGACACAAGTCACACAACCCCAGTCTGGTCAAAAGTTTTATATGCAGTGTAATACAAATTACTCATCTTTTATATGAAGGTCTGTATTACAAGTTCTATCAGACTATATTCATTTTGTTTACATTTAGTAATAGTCGAAGTCACAGGCTAGCAGCAAGAGAGACTTAGAATGAGAAATCAAGAGGTAGTAAGAGAGAGAGAGAGAGAGAGTGGGGGGGGGGGTGGAGAAGGACAAGGACAATAGAATATAGTTTTAAATTATAATGTGATCAATGCTTGTAGCTCTTTCTTATCACATCTAAATCTTTATGCCCTTTGCTCTTTAGCGAGTCACTCAGACAGACATTGACTAATATTAACTTAAATGCAGATTGGATTGTGGTAAAGATTGATCTGCAAGTGCTTGTAGAGCCTGGATTTACCAGTAATTAAAAGATGATTACAGCTGATAACGCGAACTTGTCACACATTTCTATGCTAGGAGTACATAAAAAAGAAACACATCCGAGGATTTTACTTGTACATTCACCTGTAGGCATTGCCATTTTGTGACCTTGGTAGTTTCAGAAGTATCGCAGTGAAGGAAGGTGTTATTGTTGTATTGGTACATGTAAGTTTATTGGTTGCTTTTATTTCTTTCTTTTTGTAAAAATTGAAACAAAGTAATATAGGAATAGAAAAGATGCTCATTATTTTTTGCTGTTTTATTCCAGGGAATATGTTTATCTCAGAATGTTCAGATAGCTTAGTTGGCTCTCTACTTTCTTTGTAGAAAGCGGCTTTATGCAGGTACTGTACCCTAGCTGGGTAAGAAACTGTCCTTTCTATGAAATTCTATCCAATGCCTATAGTTGCTTGAAGTTCTGTCTTTGGTATACCCGTAATTAACCCAGTCCATGAACGACCAATATCTATGTCTAGGATTTACTGTAAATCTAGAAATTTTTGCCTGCATGAAACTTTTGTGGGTGGTCAAGATTCTTGCTGCAAAGTTGGCTGTCATTAACAATTCTCGAAAGGTTCATTTCGTGAAAATTTCAGGTTTTACAGTAGTTTAAGATGTGTATTCCTTTTTTCAGCTAAAATAAATTAATCCCTTATGGCTTGTACAAAATCTCATGAAACATCCATGTTTGAGTGAATAATTCTATGTATATTTGCAACAACTGTAGATGACATAGTGATTCATTTCTTGTCAAAAAAATTATAGAACAGAAATTATAGAAAAGTTTGCTTTATGATTCAATACAATTTTGTGAGATTAGTTTTATGTTTTTCAAAGTAGCAGCACTCACTTAAAAGAAAGTTCAACTTGAACATGTATGTACATGTAGTCTGTTGTGATGAACCTGTCCAAATGATTGCCATGTCCAAGTCATAAGTTTGTGTCATTTCAGATGAATTTGAAATATTTAGTGTGATATTAGAAATGAATTATTTTCAGTTGTGGTTAGTTGCTATATGTCAGCATCATCTTAAGCAAAGATTTTTTTAAATTCAAGTTAGAAGCTTTTACAATTTGTGCAAGGGAGAGGGGCTTTGTGTGTCTCTCCCCCATGTTCACAAATTTGATTAACTTTCTTTAGTTTTATTGGTCAAATATTGCAGAACGAACACATCTGTGTCATGTACAACAACATTTTACTTTTTATTATTATAGGCTTTTTACACTTGCAAAATTTTGCTTAGTCCCATACTAAGTATGGGACTAAGCTTAGCCCACTTTCTGTTCACATTGCATTTTACCAAAGTGGGCTAACTCCACGATAGTACAGGATTATTAGCCCTGGAAAAGAGCAGGGTTAGCCCAACCAAAGGTGGGGCTAAACGCATTGGCTAGGGAGATAGTATGGGACTAAAACTACAAATGAGAACAGAAAGAAAAACAGTCCGGGGTTAAGGATAGTACAGGGTTAAAAAAAAATTAAGTGTAAAATGCCTATTAGGTGACAATAATATCAGGTCATTAATTTTTATGATGATGATTGCAATCTAAAGCATTTGATTTTGCACATGAACATTGCCCATGAAGCCATGATATATTTCTGTATTCGGGTGACTCTTTTCTTTCTTGTTCCTCTTCTTTTTCTATCTCTCTGGAAGCTTTGATAACAGTTTTTGCAATTATTGTCACTGCTGCCCTCTTTAGCCAAAAGAGTAAGCAAAATTGAAACAGGAACTGATACTGGCACTTTTATTGATTTTGTAGGCCAGGAGAATAATGTTTCTGTGCATTCAATGCATGAATGGACCATGTATTCTTATAAAAGTGGGTTTTTATCTCTTGTTGAATGTACATTGTAGAATTAGATCCGTTTTTTTTTTTCTCTCTCTATGTTGTATAATAATATCCTTTTATGGAAGATAGTTCTATTATTAACATCATGTTATAATTTTTTTCTTCAATATCTTAGATACAATTGCACAATAGAGCTGCTAATATATTTGCAATTTTGTATTGAGTTTGCAGCATGAGCAAGGAAATAAACATAACAAATTGAGCAAGAACAAGAAAATTAACATGAAAAATTTACGGGTAAAAATTGTTTAAAATTTCAAAAATCGATTTAAGTTGAAAAGCATTTATCAATTCAAATGCACAGAATCCATTTAGTTATTGTATTTTCAGGGTAATCTTTTATATAAAAATCTAAGGGTTATGAAAAACACACATGTATGATAGACACTGTCTGATGCATGGGACTTTGAGTTCTGTTTGAACAGGATACTGCAATTATCATCCAGCTCCAATATAAGTCTCTATTGTTGATGGCTATTGAGATGATGGAGTAGCCACAATGATCACCAAGGGATGACCATTATGAATTCTACAAATATTTAGGGTCTTCATCAGTGATGAGTAGATGATTGGTATATAGTAGGAGAATGGACAGAGAGAGAGAGAGAGAGAGAATTGATGAGGTCGAGTGGCACGGTGAATGAGATTATGAGAGAGAAACAGAGACAGAGAAAGAGACTGACAGACTGACAAACATGTACCACAGTGCAGAGAGAAAGAAGAAAGCAAGCAAAGACTAGTAGAGAGATATATTGTATGAATAATAATATGACAGAAGGAAATTAAAATGTGATAGTGTTTTGAAGAAATAAAACTGCAACACTCAAACTCTGAGCTTTGTTTTCCCAATGATGACGATGATGAGCTAATGGTATATGTATTTCTCTGATAGAAATTACTTATATTTAAGGAATAGAACTACCTTCGGGATAAAATAAAATTTTATTTTAGTAATTTTGAACTACATAAAGGGTTTTTATATAAAATTTCCCCCAAATAAGTTGAAAGCTAATGTAGTGCATGCATACAGGCCAATTGCCAACTTATGAAGTATTATTTTTCAACAGCAAGGAGATAAAATGGAGGATCATTGTATGAAAATGGCTTAGAATTACAGCCAGTGGATAATACCAATGACTTGATAATGACAGAGCTCAACTGAGTGCTACGAATGGAAAATTTGCAATGAAACTTCATCACGGTCCCAATTATTCAAGCATGAGGTACCGTAATTAGTCAAATAGGCACTGACCATTATTATTGCCTCAGTCAATATCGACAGCCTTATTCAATATTTCATTATGAAATGCCAGGTTTAGAGTTATTTTGCATGAAATTGTACTCCTTACTTTGAGTCAACTGCATTTGAATTCAAGGACATGGGAATAGATTACCATTAAATAGAGGAATTGCTGGAGGATGTACATTTATATGCACACAAATAATAAATCTATTTCTTAGATATATTTTTTTAAATTCTTTACACAGAAATATTCTTTTGCTCTGAGAAAATCTGGTAATTGTGTTAATTCATAGAATTCCTTCATGTTTCCTATTCCTTGCAAAAGTAAAATATTTGGAATTTCTTTCTATGAAATAAGATCTTTAAAACTTTTAATACCTTCTAAGGAATATATAGAAGCAAACTTATCAATGGTTACTTCATAGAAGAGAATTACATTTTAAAGATTTGAATTAAAAAATAAATTTTAGCAAGCTGAATATATGAAAGTAGTTTTGAACTCATGAGGTATGAAAATATGAATAAAAATCAGAAGAATAAGAAAGACTGTTTTTATGAATATACAAATTTTCTGTGATGAAAATACATATATTGCCTACATGGCATGATACATATAATGCCTTTAGATTCTTGCTCTGATGAGTGCAAGACGAAGAGCTTTAGCATGCCTCTCTTCAACGCTATTTTCCAACCTTTAGATTTACCCAAAATATGCAAATACACTCAGACTTGATGGATGTGCCACATATATTGCATGTCTGTGTACATTGTAGGAGTTATATGTTAATAAGCTTTGTATACATGTACATGTATGTAAAGGACAATTTGAGTGTAGTTTGTTCTAAATAATGCTTGAAATATACTTGCAGAAAGAGAGAGTGAGTGACAGAGAGACAGACGAACAGATACAGGTACAGAGTGTATAAGGAAGAGAAAGTGATAGAAATACAGAGACATGGATAGAGAGAGAGAGAGAGAGAGAGAGAGATATGCTGACAGACAGACAGAAAGAGGGAGAGAGAGAGAGAGAGAGAGAGGGAGGGCCTTTAATAATAAACGTCCCCACCCTCCCTCTGGTTCCTTACATGCCTGAGCCATCCGAGGTCAGCCTCTAACCAAGGAGTAATTACTTCAAAGCAGCCATCACTTTATGAAAATGTCCTGATGATAGGGAGACGCCGGCAGACTGATTCATTGCCCATTGCTGTATCATTTATTCTGTTTTTAATTAAATAGACAGTCAGCTACCTGTTGACTGGTGGCTAGTACTATGGGGGATAAAATGGATGATTTACATTCTGGTATTGATGATGGTGCGGGTGCTGATAACAAATTGATGATTAACTTATACAGTTGTGACTTGTTAGAACACAATGCAAGGGAAAGGTTCTTTCATATGCAAGCATATAAACATATCACACCATTGGTGGGGTTTTGGGGTGTTTTTTTTTTTTTTTCTTCTTTTTTTTTTTACTATCCGTGAATTTACCCTTTAAAAAATTAATGAACTAGACATCCAAAAAGAAATAGGACACTTCCATTTTCAAGCTTCCTGCATAGCTCTGTAAGATACATAAATTGTGAATGATGAGTGGAATATTGTATACAGACAATGAATACCCCCCACGTAACATGGTCTTGTTTGGATATTACCTCCCAAAGTGCAGACAGTAGAGATTGTCTCCAATTCTAATCAATATTTTTGCTTAAATATACATTCATTGTAGATGTACCTCTTTTAAGCTTAACCTCTTTTAAGCTTAACCTCTTGAATTTATAGACATTATTTTGTCTGTAATACTCTGTAGATTATATAAATTTGTACTGTAGATATTGTATTCATTGTGGTGCTGCCCATCTAGTATTTTTTTCATTTCCATGGTATGATGGTCACAGATTGACATGTAAAGATTAATATCATAGCAAAATGCATAAAAGAGTAATGGCAAAGTAAAAGAAAATGCTTGGTATGATACATAAAAAAACATAAGTAAGACTAAAAAGGAAAGGAACCATAAAAAGTTACCTATTGCTGACTCATCACTCATTATGACATACATAATGTATATATTTAATTTTAAATTGAAAGGGTTTCAGAGTTCAGACTACTAAATACTACAAATACATTTATAAAGATTTCAATTAATTTACAGTGTACAATTATACTTTTTCTGATATTGCAGAAGTTCTTATGCTTTCATTGATGATACAGAAGTTGGCATGTTTACAGTGATTAAAGTTGTTACGTTATTTAGTATTAAACAAAAGGGGTGGTTTAGTGTGAATGCATTCATAAAATATGCAGTAGATATTCTTATGAAAAAAGCATGGTAATCCATGATACAATATGAATATTGAGCAATTATTTTGACAGTGTTTATGCAATGCCCTGTTAATCATGATTAATGTACAAATTCCATTGCAATTCAGGCAGAAAATACATTTTACCAACAATGCTTCAATAATAAAGTTCCCTGGGTACTGCTTATACTTCACTTTACAAGTTACATAGAAAAGTCATACACAAAACTATGTACTTCAAAATGCAGTTGGATCTAAATATACACATACTTCTTATCCTTTAGGAAATACAAAATGTTTTCTCAAGTCTACATCTTTGTCCATCAAGGTCTGCTTTTTATGTGAGCTACTCAGTCTCAATCTCACCTTTGATAATCAAAGAAAGCCCCCCCCCAAAAAAAAAAAAAATCCAATGGAAAAAAACACAGTTAAATATGAATAAAATTGAGATATTCACAGATGAAAATTGTGACACATTTGTATTCTATATTTGTATACATGTAGCTTGAAACCTTTCAAACCAATCCTTTTTTTAAAGGAAAGTACTTTATCCTTTTTTTATTGATATGGTAGCTGATGTGTTGGATTAGGGATTGGGCAGTGGGAACTAGGCTGTCATTGAAACCCTCTCTATATGCAAGTGGTTAACAAGCTATTATCGACTGTCAATTTCAATGCGGTTTCATTTTCCCATTCAAGTCAATAGATTTAGTCAAGTAGAACTGCCACCAGGTAGTTTGTGTTGGAGTAATGAATGAAAAACACTGAAAAAAAAACCCTCCACAGAGAAAAGCTTTATATTTGGATAAGGACGTCTCATACACACAAACACACATTCACACATATACACTAGTCTATAAATGCCTATGATGTCTGTATGCTAGTCAAGAGACTTGCATCTTTCCTCTCTTGCACCTCTTTCCATACTAGAAGGAGAATGATCAGTAGAAAGAAGGAAGCTCAAAACAGAGGAGGACTGGCTGTATTTGACTTTGGAGTCTGTTTGATCAGTTCGCAAGGCGACATGATCCTGGCTCTTCTAGGGGCTTTACGTGTGTGGCAGGTGCGTAGTCCCGTGCAACCGCACTGATTTTTATGCGTTGCGCCAAGGTCAAATAATGGCGGGTCTTTTCTTCTCTTTGCTCCACGTCGTTCCTTCTTTTTGATCGGCCCTCCACCGTGCTGTTATTCACCCTACTTGAACAACCACTGACAAATTACAGCTCCGCTCATGTGCTATCTGTATAAAAGCATGTGGTTAGTGGGTAAGTGTTACTTTGCTTTGTTGGTTTTTGCAGGGATTAATACCTGCATTTGATCTTATTTGAGAAAGAAGGAGAAAGAATGAGGATTAATCTCACTGTATAGTGGAAGTCATTATGTATTCCTTGTTATAGAGTGTTTTTCTTTGCTGTGGCGAGTTATGATTATCCCATACACGTGGCTTCTTTGATTGGTATTCATGACAGTGGTTCTCTTTGGTAAATGGAGTCATACATGTTTTTAGGAACATTTTAGGTACATGTCACTGATTATTTATGTTCATGAGTTATCTTTAGCATTGATAAAAAAAATCTTTTCAATTTGAAATCGATTTTAAAAATTTCTGTTGACGCATTTCCTGTGTTTTGTGTCATGTCACTTTACTTGACACAGAAGTACAATTTACTTCATTTAATTATTCTATTTGCAAATGAACCTTTTAAGGGATAGAAGTACAATTCCTTGATTAGCATCTGCTGTGCAAATGCAATTAGGTAAGAGTAGATTATACCACATATAATTCATCAGGATAAAACAATACTTGTAAAAAAAAATACAATGATAATAATATCCTTCTATTTGATTGATGTATATCAAATGTAACTCAAATGAGGAAGTAGAAAGCAAATTGTTCATGATATTCACATATTCCACAATTACACCTCTACCCAGGGCAAAAGGTTTATTTTATTTGTTGAAACAAGTTTAAATAACTTATTCACAAAATTTCAGTAGTGCAAATGAATTACACAGTGCCCAGAATACAAGTCATTAAAGACACTTCATAAAGTACTTTGAGCTTCTTATCTGTATGAGAACAATATTCCATTTATTGATATGATTTGTCTTTGGTGTACCTGATGAGATGCATGGTGAGATAGTTTGCTGTGTCAATAGCTTATATCTCCATTGTACACGTATTTCATTTAGTTTCATTTAATTGTTGACATAGATATATCTTTACCATACTGAAACACCAACACCTTTGAACAGGACTCTGAAAGGATGAAAGAATTCTGATAAAAAATTCATGAATGCGCCCTTTCCTGACCTTCAGCAGACATATATGTATGTCTAGAAAATTATTTGCAAATTGGCAATACCATTTTTAAAGAAACTGATCAATATGTAATTGATAACAGTTGATAGCACCAAACAATATGACCTTATGTGGTACGTTTGATATGAGTAAAGATACCCATTTGTTACTGTCCAAGATATTGTAAGACAATAAGACATGACATATACAGTAACTGGTATATATATATATATATATATATATATATATATATATTTTGATGCATAGATAATTCCTTTAAACTGAAATCTGAAAATTATGTCAGACATATAAAACTTTCCAGAAAATTTATTGTTAAAATGGTTGCATGATGTTAAGCATGATCAGAATAGTCCATGCATATTATTTTAGTACAGTGTACATGTAGTTTTATGAGAATGTCTTGTAACCTTTGCTTTTGTTATAAACATACACTCACATACTACATGTACTGTACATGGACATACATGTAAAAAGATCCTGTTTTAGCAAACCTAGGCTCTGTTGTATAAAACATACTGGAGATATCTAGATATTTGGAACAAAATGTTTGACAGTTTATTACACATCTTCTTGCTTGAACATACCCAATATCATTAATGTTTTGTTGAATTATGAAAAGAGGAAGTCAATAACTGAACATTGACTGGAGTAGTGCTCATTCAGTGCACTTTGACAAATATCTTCCTGGTAGGAAATTCACATAAAAAAGCATATTAGTTTGTCATTTTATATGGAGCATATATCATTCTATTTTTTTGTCATTTAATACTGAAAGATGTTATTCCTTCTTTTTGTGTAAAAAGAAATGTATATAATGTTGTATGGAGAAATTAGGATTAGGAGAAGAAAAAAAAGGAGGATACAAAGAAATTTCTTATGTTCATTCTAACTTCATTTGAAGCATTTGGGGTTATGTCCATACATGTATTTCATGCAAAGATATATACTTGCTGCTGAAAACATTAGGGCCTACACTATGTCAAAATATTCACACATTTTCTTTCAAATGTTAAACATCAAAGTTATTGACTGTTAGTTATTCTTTATGATTTAAGATTTTAAGTGGTACTTTGATACCTCTCGTGAGTAGAGTCGAGTACAAGGAAATGATTGAAATTATAATGATGAGGAATGTTTGCTCTATGGTCCATATAGAAAGAAAATAGCCTGTGGCAGTAGGCTATAGAGTTTTGACAAGACATTGCACTTTCAGTAGAGGTTGGTATTATAAAACATGGGCTATGTATAGAACATAGAGACCCTTTTTGCATTCATTGGCAAACTACACATTGTTGTCTCATGAATAAAATCAAGTGTGTGATATTTTTTACATGCAGTGAGCAGGGTATCGGGGGAGGAAAGAGAGAGATGGGCTGAGAGAGGGAGAGAGAGGAAAGATTTCATGTCACAAAAATGAATTTTGGAGGAAAGGAAGAAGTAGTATGTATTTATAACAGTACTGAATTTTCTCTGGAAGAGAAGGATACAAATGTACATACTGCATCAGTCCCATGCAGAATTCCTAAATTTATTTTCGGTGAAAGAAGGAAATGATCTTGCAACATGTGTTCGTGTCTTGGACACACCGTATCAGATGCACTCATGTAGACATCAGTCATTAGACTTTATTTGTGCCCTGGATATCCATATTGCTATCTCTATATAAATCATACGCTCTGGCAATATTAAACTGAAAGGGATATGATATATTTTTTTCTGTAGTACAACTTGTAGTACTATACCAGAGTCTTTTAAGAAGTTGGTCAGTATGAATAATGTGATTTTGTGAGAGTCCCTTGACCTTTCTCGCACTTCTCAACCAGCGCATAGCAAATGGCTGCTGGGGTAAGAGAGAGAGAGGGGGGGGGGGGGGTCTATGATGATAATCCTGCCTCCCTGATCACAGCCAGCCAAAGCCTGTGTGGAGTTAGCTGCAGGCTGGATGAGTGATGAATGCTAGATGTGGAAGTGGAAATAGAAATGCTCATCTCCATCCAGTTTTGTTAGTGTGACTCTGGCACAATCTGCAAAACATGGAAATGAATACATGGGACTGGAGGGCAATAATTGTGTGATTAGGATGTATGATAAACTGAGTTGCTACTTGTTTGTGAGTGGTGAGTATATGGCTGAAAACTGGAACATGAATACGACCGTATGGAAAGGATACTGAACGTGTTTTATTTATTATTATTTGCATGTTGATGTATAGCACAATTTTCTTAACACATAAAGATTTTTTTCCCCCCTTTCTTTAGATTCCTATCAATTACATTTTGTGTGTGTTGCAATAACCAATGACTATACACTGAATATTAATTGTATTGACCACATTTGCAGTTAAGATATAAAACATGACAAAAACTTACACATGTACAGTATTGTATAAGGACATAGAATAAACAAACTGTATTTTATATGCCATTGGATCTTGAACACTTGGGAAAAATTTGAACTTCTAAGTTATTATACCAAGCTTGAGAACTCCTTTTGAGCTAAATTATTTCCTATATGAAATATCTTTAAACCATTGGTACTAATTGTGTTTTGGTAATACTTACGTAGGCCTATGTAATATTTGTATTGACATTCTGAAAACTCATTCATACTTTGCGACATCTATTTATGTTTGAGTTTGAAATACATATGTAGAGGTGCATGTACATGTATGTGTGGATGAATACTTCTTTTTATAAGTCATTCATTGATTTACATGATATACTGTTTTATGGATGAGATTTCATTCCTGATGACAGTGTTTGCTGTGAAACGTTTTATTGAATTAATTTATTACTGTAGTGATAAAGGTTGCCGATTAATAATAGAATGTGTAACCCTTGAGGTAAGGTGCAGTATGTATCAGAAAGTACACTTTCAGGAAAGTTAATAGGTTAATTTACATTTTGAATTAGATCTGTGGAAATTTATTGCTGAGGAAAAAAAATGAACATATCTTTATCTTGCGTAAGAAGTATTTCATACAAGTAATCTAATGTTAGACCGTAATCTACCCATGCCAGAAACCAAATTTCACACTTAACGTGATCCAGGTGGCCATGAACTTTCCTCAAAATCTAATTTGTCAAATTATGAAGAAGCAGTGTAGATTTGATGCATCAGATCACTGCCTAGTGTGTGTGGAGGCTGAGTTAGCTTTTATTCTCATAGCTCACAGTACTTAGCTAAATCTGTGCAGTCCTATGCGGATTTTAAATACCTAAGTTTTTGGACAGGTCCCTTGGTCGTTTGAGATACACTTGCTAACTTCTTTTATGTGAAATAGATACTTCTACTTAATTTCATATAGCTTATGTTATATATTTTGAATTTTTTACATATTTAGTTTGCAATTCAGTTAGGTTAAAGTACACATTCAAAGAAAATCACAAATATGATAAATAATGTATCACTAGAAACTGGCAAGTTAACAGATAGCAATCGTATCAGTTTAAAGTCAACTACATATCAGGTAATTAAACAATAATACAAATAAAACTACCTCCCAGCATCTGCGATATACAAGCGCTTCGCCAAAAAAATAACAATGTTTCAATGACGTCAATAAAGGGAACAATCCTGTCCAAGCAGACGACGTCCCATAAAGAATGAACATAAGTGCAGTGCAGTTATTTCTCAAATTATAAAGAATTTAGTGTATTCAAACGTGCCCATATTTCACACCATTCTAAAATGGGAATGAAACAGATTCTGATTACTGAAATCTTTTGTTTGTAAATATATAGGATGAGGGTTAATGAACAATCAAAGAAACCACACTTTCAAATTGAAAAGCCCGCTGAATGATTGCAAGGACGGTATTTATCCCTCATTCAACGCCGAACGTCCAGCGGTGTATGCAGCTGTGAATGAAATGGCGTCTATTTTGTTTACAAGCAACTGATTCCTTTATTCTTGTAATGCTTCATTTTCCATCCCAATAAACCCATGCACGGGGTTTAGAGTGAGGCAATATATGGATTAAACATAATAGACTAATGCTAGTGAAGTGAAATAACTGAGGAGAAGATGACAAATCAGGCACTGAAAATATGTGAGATGTTATGGGACATCGTCTGCTTGTGCAATTAACGTCCTCCCTTTGACGTCACACATTTCAGCGGCTTTCGGAGAGCTGTTCAGGTGCTATGTCGGGGCTGTATTTTAGCAATTTGTAATTGATAATAATCATTACTTCGAATGTTTGCAAGCGTCGAATTTTGACAAACTTGTCCGGTCTAAGCTTCACCTACGCAAAAATGAAAATTAAGTCAGTTTTAAAAATCAATGAATATCTACTTTAACGTTGTTGCTGGTACAGTATACATACATGTATGTGTACTATCATGTACATGCCTATTTTAGTCATTATTTGTTTTGTCTTTCATTTGTATTTAATTCAGGGGAGCGTTTCAAGAAAGGAAATTGTCGGATATTTTATCCGACAACTGTTGTAAGCTACTGAAATCCTTGCATATGATTGGCTGAGAGCAAATTTGTCGGATAAAATATCTGACAAGTCCTTTCATGAAACGCCCCCCAGGTGTACTCTATACAGGTGTACAGGTTTGGGATCAGTTATTTCCACATATTTCTTTGTTTTTTTTTAAATTTTCCCATGAAGTATTACACAGTGCTCTGCAAGTGATTGTCAAGTGAAAGACATAGTTCTGCAGTTAGGTCTTGACTCAAAGGAAACTGGCTCAAAAGTGAATCCCTATCTTCTTAAGATGTTGATGTATTGAGTAGTGGAGTTTGATTATTAAATAAGGAAAAAGAATGTATTGTATACATTAAAAGATGAGCAGAGTGACATTAATTGTGATGTAAATGGCTAAATACTACTTAAAGTCAGAACTGGATTGTTTTCATCGACAACAAAATGAAGCAGTCTCTAGTTGTCAAAACACCATGGAAAATGGAAAATATCTGCCACAATATAGACATTTTTCCTTCTTTTGAATGTGTGCTGTCATTGGTAATTCTATACACTGTTCTTATTGTACAGGCCAGATTCAATGTACATGAATAAATGCGTGAAATTCATGAGGATCTCAGTAGACAAAAATAGACAGGACTCTAGCTGACACAGGATACAATGTATAGAGCACATCCATGAAGGCCAAATCTAACAACTTAGAGGCAACCTAATTTCTTGTGCTCTTTCAGGTTGCCCTTCGCCCTATGAACCACTTGGCCATTTTCACACACATGGCTGCACTTGACAAGCATTATTGTTCCATCATTGAACCGCATCCAATGTCCTCTTCTCCTATCATCCTTACATCCCCTACTATCCCTTATTGTGTCGGCTAGCCATCTGTCTTTCTCATATTCACCAAGTCAAATTTCATCTCGTCTCCCTGTGTACTTGATGTCCTGAGCATATGCCACTGTCGTGTCTGCTTTTGCATTCGCTTATCATGTACATGAAAGCTTTCCTATCTCACCTGCATGTTAAGTTGTTGTTAGCAGGTAGAAAATTACATGGACAGCTAGTGTTGTTTAGCCATGTATGCTGTGCATACTCTATAAAGATTGTAAAAGTACATTGATATTAACATTAAAAGTTAATTTTCAAGATCTGATTAAAATGAACTTGTTATTAGCATACTTTACATCTTAATATCTCCCACTACAATGAAATTTCCCCATTATGCATTGAGGCTTTGATCAAATAATTAACAGATTTAAATTTTACAGTTCATCATCCCTTTTAATCCTCTAAGAAAAAATGTTTTGATCGATGTTGAATTTGGTGTCTTAAATAAAAACAGATTAGTTCCACAAGGTTTATCAGATATGTGGATTATTTAAGTTTTGGAAGAATATCTTTTGCTATTATTTATACCTCACCCCAAAAAAAAAAATGATTACAAAAGACCTTACTTCAATGGCTGATCCAATTATGATTATTAGTACACATAATTTTTATGTCTGAATTCATTTAAAAAAAGAACCATTCTTGAATTTCATAGTGACTAACAATGAAAAATGACAGAATGATTGAAAAAAATTGTATACAATATGAAACATTTCTACTATTTTGTCTTTAGTTATGAAATTGTTCAGTATCCTGTTGTATTAAGCATCTGCATCTAAGATGATGAAAGTCAAATGAACAGCCAATTGTAGTTTGAACCATATCATACATTAGGTCTTACAGGTATGTTTGGAATAAACTTATTCCTAGACTACTGTGATCTTTTGAAATCATTATGTTATTGTGTAGAAATTAGTAGTGATGTTCATCTTATGAAAAGAAAGAGTCAGACTAATGAAAACCATACAAAAATGGTGCAATTATAAGAACCGTGGATAAACTGGGCAACAAAAGGAATATCTTCCTTGCACAGTACATGTATATGCTCCATGGTGTACAATGCATGTACTTTTAATAAAAGAGACTATGTGTAAAAAACCTTGACTTTATATGGCATCATTGACTGATTTCCATTTTGAAAGCCTATCTAACTGATCGAAGGTGTTATCCCAGCTTAGGAAGCATTCTAAATAAAGTATCAATCTTGATGTATACACACATAGCAATCCTCCCTAACTCACTACAACAGTGTGTTTAGGGGAGTGTGTGTCTTGTACAGTGTATTGCTGAAGATCATGAACGATGATCATTTGAGTGACGTAATGTGATACCACTACGAGGCACGTTTGACATTTGCGATTCCGCCAGAGCTTCATGCCTCTTTAGAAAAACACAACCATGCAAATAAAGCAAGAGTATGCCTCTATCCTGCCCTTTCTTCTTTTCCATTTTTCTCCATTTTAATATATTTGTAGCTTTTGTTATGCAAGCAGAGGATAGTCAGATGATATTATCCAGTCGATATTGCTTATTGTAGTTTGAGTACTGAATGCATATTGTGTCACCATCAAATTGTGTGTAGAGGTATAGTAAGCTATACAGAATATCATTGTAATGTATTTGAGCTTTACATGTAGATACCTATTCATCTGAAATACATTGCATAATGAGGAACATACAAAGATTTCAAGATCTTTTATTTTACATCTGTTTAAACACAAGATATACCGTTTAATCAATTAAATTTATATTCAAACGAGCATTAGAAATGTAAGATATATTTTTACAATACGAAACAACATAAAATGGATTGTACAGAAGATGGATTAAGAAAATCTACTGAGATATTGTTCTAATATTCTGGCACTCATAAAAGCACTGGATAATTTAATTTATTCTCTCCTGTACTTTCCAGTACAGGATATAATAATTAAAATTCAAAGTGAAATGTTAGATTTCAGTGTAAATCAGATAATTCAGTTGAAGAAGGGAAGATGATTTTTTTTAAGGAATTTAACATCTTCCTAAGATGTAAACCATACAGATGGTTAAATGATGTTGTTTTAAAGAAAAAAATATTTAAAAGAAAAAAACGTCATTATACCACATGAAATGACATTGTTAAAGTTTTAATTTTATGTTTTATTAATATAACTTTTTGAACTTTGAAAGCTTTTAATTAATTTGTATCTTTTCTGAGATGAGAAAAATGTTGCATGTGCACTTGCTCATGGGCAGTTATGTGATATCATCTAGGCTCACCACTCCTATATATTGCATTACAACAACAAAAAAAGGGAAAATGTGTGATTAAGATGTAGTTTTCTTGATTTTATTTATAAAAAGAACATTTTAATTCTTTTCATGAATCTTGATGCGTTCCCATCATGGGAAGTCCATAAAAAAAGAAGACAAAAGTATAGTATGACCAAATTCTAACTTAAGAAAAAAAATTCTGTTGGTAATTGTATTTTTTGAAATAGCATAAAACATATTCATATGTGGTTGTTTGTTTTTCATGTCCTATGTAGTCTGATTTTGTATTCAATTCTGGATTGGTTCCAAGAAGAAAATTCTCCTGAGCACCCTTGCATCATCAGCAGGATACATGTATGGGGTGATACAATCCATGCTGGCACATTTCCTGATACATGCAATCAAAGCTACTGTTTGTATGCTTGAGAGCTGAATATACACAACATGACTTTGTCAGGCTCCTGCTGCATTTACTAGAAGCCGAATCAAAGCAGCATTTTGTCAATGGTGTTCGTGCAACCACAGCTGTTTACATCATCCTTATAGATTGTTTTACTGAGCAAGCATCGTTTGATCTCCTTTCACAAGATTTTTAAAACTTCCTTATCCATGGAGAATGTAGATTTATGGTAATATTCAACATTTAAGGCAGATTGGTCAATAAATACATGCTAAGTGTAGTAATGAGCTATAACAATGGCTAAAACATGATTATTGTAGTAATGGAATTCTACATCTTAAGTGAATAATTTCCTTTCCACTCTACAATTTTTGGATGGTTTGATGTACGATATCATATTTTACTTGAAATTACTGTTGCCAACATGATATTGAAAGAAATCAGTGAAAGAAAAAGTGTTGGCAACATGGTATAGTGCAGTGTTGAAACTTGGTGTGAACATTGGGTAATTCTGTTATCACTGCATTGAAAGACACTCTTGAAGATTAGGCCAGGAAGAGAAGGGACTCTGGCTTAGATGCACGCTTCACATCAACACTCCCTTGCCACCTTCCATAAGTGTGTCAGCTACATATGAACGTGATACTGGGCTTATTGAATATTTTGTAGGCCACTTAACATACATACATATCTCGATCTAGATCTGCAACATGCGTCTTTATGTACATGTTCCATGTGCAAGTTGCAACAAGCACTGGACTGAACTTTACCTCTGAGCTCATCAGATTTGCATATATAAAAATCTTAATGATATTTCAAATTTGGATGATCAGATAACTTACACTTACAGATATATGTTGCTTCTTCATGAATGCTAAAAAAGGGATTACCTGTATAACTTTAAGTTGTCCTTCACTAAGCATGAAATTGTAATAGATTTGTCTGCAATAAACAATTACAGGTAGTCTATCCTTTGAATTTGTTTTAATAATAACATCATTTAATGTGGATGGTCTCCATGTTCCTATATATTTTAGAGCCATTTCAGTTTTGAGGTAATAAATCATACAATGTAAAGGGTTCAGACATATAATTACAAAAATGATCTACATTTTTGTATATAATATAGTCAAGTTTTCCACTGATAATCTGTAATGGTCTCTCAGTGGGGATACTCTTGATAAGTTTCATCAGGTCAAATGAATCACTGTACATTGTTTTATTTGAAATGTGTGTACTTATAATGAGAAAGGGAATATAACATAATATAAGAACAACATATATCATACTTTTAAGTGTGGGCAGGATGAAAGTGTTTGCATGCCATCTATATTCTGAGCCAGTATACCTACGATTGAATTTTTATGATTTGTTTAACCAGTCAGAGCCCAATTAAAATCTCATTTAGGTGTTTGACAAGCATACCATTTGGCATTTCATACCAAATTAGCCTGGTTTAGTGTGCAGGGCTTTATGGAAATGATTTACATATATTTATTTCAAGCTGTTCTTTCCCTTTAAGGTGCCGCCATGTGCAATACCATCATTAAATGTTACAGAATTGTATGTGTAGCATTCTTCTCAGCTCTCCTGGTGCCATTCATTAGATTGCGACACTAATTGGATAGGAGGGGCTTGTTATAAACGGTCGCATATGAAAATTTCCTGCGGTTAAAATTGTATATTAGACTTGATAGTCCTCCCACACAGTGTTTGATCACTTCAGAAATAAACAATCCTACTTTTGTAAATAACATATGGCATTTATGTCCATGTACATGGTTATTAAATAGAATTTTTTGCATATATATATATATATATATATATATGTATATATATATATATATATTAATATATATATATATATATATATATATATATATATATATATATATATATATATATATATATATATATATATATATATATATATATATATATATATATATATATATATATATATATATATATATATATATATATATATTATATATATATATCTCTTCCTCTGTCTCCAGAGGAAGAGAGATTGGTTCTTCCTGAATATTTTTAGCTCTGTTTGCTTTGGATGAAATAAAGAGCAAATAACAAATATCACTTTGCAAAATTATATTTAGACTGAATGCTTCTGAACAGGGTACATATTGGGTTGCGGGTTTGGATAAACAAGTGAATTAGAAATGCATATACCATTTATGTTTCTATAGTCTTCCTAGTAAGTATATACACATACTTAATAGAACATGTTCTATATAGGCCCTACAGCAAATGTCCATGTGGTCATTCTCCTTATATATCACGCTGCCAATGTCTTACTGTTCTATGAGCAATGGAGAATACATAGAAATAGAATGAAATTTGGGATAGTCTGATATGTTGACTAATTCGAAAGATAATGATCAGAAATCATGATCATTAAGTATTAAACTTTAAAGGGAAATCCAACCTTAGTAGCAAGTTGCTTTGAAAGAAAGAGGAAAAATCAGAGAAGCAGATTGGTGAAAGTTTGAACGAAATCGGACAAGCAATAAGAAAGTTATGAATTTTTGAAAGTTGTAATCACTATGCATATGGGAATTTCAAATTGGCCGAATAGGTAATGTCACTGTGATGTAGCTGTGGACAACTCCCCCATTCGCTCTAATACACAAAATGACTAAAATGTCACTTTTTTTCAAAATACATTACTCAGTAGGATCTTTTCGCTCATGAGGACCTATAACAATATGCTATCTCCAATATATTTTGAGTACTGCCCCGAGGGTAAAAGCGCCTCGAAGAAAACCGCAAATTAATGATATTTTTGTGTACTACAAATGGGAGAGTTGTCCACAAAAATGTCACAATTGACTCACCAAATTGCCAATTTGAGATTCACATAGATGTAGTGATCTCATTTTTCAAACATCCATAACTTTCTTAATCCTTGTCCGATTTCTTTCAAACTTTCACCATCTTGTTTTTCTTATTTTTCTGCTTTCACACAAATCATCTTATTACCAAGGTTGGATTGCCCTTTAAATGCCTTATAAATATGTATAGGTTAAAATGTAAATACCCCTGTTTTAAGAAGAAATATATGCAAAAAAAATAGGTAATGACAAGTAGGTTTGGCCTATTATTGATTGGCAGGTTAGTGTGGCTGCCATTGTATTTCCAAGCGGCTGGAATACCTGCCACATGGTGCTGTCTGTTGTTAATGTTTTTTAAAAATAGTATTGGTTTTACTTGTGGGCATGTATTTCAATAATTGTTGCTTGAGGGATGGGAAACATTGGCCTTGGGACGAGTTTGGATCAATCAAAATTGAGTTTGATCTCCCAAATGCTTGAATAATTGCTTGGGAAGAATCAATAGATTAGCTCCAAATTGTAATAGAAAAGGGCATGTAAATTATGAGCATAAATATAATCACACAATGTTCATTGCCATATACGTGAAAGCTTGATTATTTTGTTTCAATGTGTTTATTTGATATGATAGTTTAGATAAAGTTTTCCCATTTTAAAGCTATAGTTAAATCTTGTTTTGCTGTGTGCATAAAACCATCCTGTTGCATCATTCTCTCCCCTTCCGTCCCTCCTTCTCGTTCTCTTTCTCTCATTTCCTCCCTCTCCCTCTTTCTCTACTTCTCTCTCATTGTCCTTGTCTCTATCCTCTATGGATTCTTCCTGATAATTCTATTTATAACATGGGCTTTTTTTTTTTTTTTACTGGCATTATCCTCTTAATAATTAATGTAAATGAAGGGCATAGTAAATTATTCTTCTATTCAGCCTTGGTAAATTCTTGAACCTGTGTGCTATTAGACTTAACCTTGAAATAAAATTGTGTATTTTTTGTGAATTTATGTACTCTAGAATACCGGTGCTCAGCCTGGAAAATTATTTACAATAATTTAAATAATTTATTAGAAGGTTATTTCAAGGTATAATTTGAAATAATGACTTGTAGATGCAGTATCTTGTTCTCACAGTAATAATATATGTAAAATGTGCAAATATTTGCAAACAGTTGATCATAGATTATAATCTATGGTAGATGTAGACTCAGTATGTACTGAGTATAAAATCTGGATTTGAAAGCATAATAGATATATTGATGGATAGGAGAACAAGTTTGCATATTTTTTCAAACCCAACTGTAAAAAATATGAAATCTGCAAATGAACATGAATATGAGACTGAAATTTGTATATAACAGAATAATGAATAGAGTAGATCTAAAAAATTACCAAAAGTCGCTGAGGAATCAAATTTGTGAGTACATCATGACCATTTTGATAATCTGATGGATTATGCATTCATGCAATTCACAGCTACTTTGCAAAGCATGCATTCTGAACACAACCTCATTTTTTCAGAGATAGAATAATCTCATACCCTTGTTCACACTGTTGATTTGGATGCAGAGTAAGTTACAAGGTTTACACTTTGTGTGAATGGAACCCTCAGCTATTCATCACGTCCCTGCTCACACACCCATCTCATCATGCATTGCCACGTGTAAGACAGTGTGTGCTTGCGAGTGCTGAGGTGTTGGGGTCCCTAATTGACCAATCAAGTGCCTCTGCCTGTGGAATGACCCCTCCCATTCACCCATCCCTGGGATGATGAGTGGTTGACAATACTAAAGATCAGAGATGGGAAGAGATGATTAGCACTGAGTTCATGCACTCAAAAAGTGGAAAATCAGGGATTTTATAAGAGGTGCACATCTTTTGAACCTGTCCATCAATTCAGTGTGTAAAAAAAAACTGGTTCACTATTTTTTTACTTTTAGCATACAAATTAACACAGAATTCAACTTGTTTATGAATTGAAGCTACTCCTATATGATGTTTCAAGTTTTTTAGTTAATATAAGAATGATTTTTTCCCCCTTTGAACATAAATTGAATTATGCATTCATTGTGTCACCTGATCATTACATACATGTGTATAGCATGCTCAAGTATTAAAAACATCCATTCGGGTATTTTTATCATTTGTAAAATTTTCGCTGGAGATTTTATATCACCAACATATGATAAAGAAAGAACAGATTTTTTATTTTTCTCACTATGTTGCTCCACCATATCATTTGTAATAGAAAAGAGGACTATCCACTTTTGTGCATGTTTCTTCACAAACTCTGTTTTTTTTTCCTGTTACTCATGTTCATTTAAACTTACATTATTAAATGTAGATATGCACTATTTCAGTTCTGGATTCCATGTATTTTAACATACATGCATGTTGTAATTTTAGGACATGCATAGAGACTGTAATAATGTGCAAGTCATTTTCTCAATTTATTGTGACCATTTTTTTTTTTACGTAGGCTTAGTAATAAAGGTCCCTCTTTTCCTCATATCCGGCATGTTTTGAATGTTTCAGTATCTGCATAGGAATAATAGCAATGCACATGGATGGTTTGTCACTTGAGCAGTTAATTAAAATTTGTCCAAATATGTAGTTCGTACAGTTTTTGCCTTGCTGAAATATATTGTTTTGAAGAATAGTTTTGTTATCTGCGATCTATGGACTTTTTGTTCTCTTGAAAGATGGTGTTTATTACAGTATTGGTTGTGAACCAGTGCTCACTCATTGAGTTCTATACTGCATTGTTTTGCAAGGAAATCATGTGCATGTAAACTAATCATAATGAAATCTTGGGTATGAGGAGAGGTAGTACCATCCAAGAGTTTAATCAAATATTTGCCTTACATGTATGTAGTTTTATAAAGGGTAAAGGAAAAGATGCTAGCTGTTCATAGTTGAAATGTCCTTAAACAATTCATGATAGCAATTTAAAATGGAACAAAGACTCTCTACTGGATATTTTGAAATGAAATGCAGTTAGTACCAGTGCATTACATTTGCTTTCATATGAAAATAGTTGTTTTCTGTTTATGAACCCCCAAATTATGAATTGAGCTATTGCAGTAAACATTTACCAGCCATTTATATATACCATTGATTAAAGGATTGGCATTTTCTATGATCCCCTGTAAAATTGGAGTAGGATTGTTATAAGATATTATGATCTAGATGTATTTCTACATTATTGGGGGATGCCAGAGAATGAACAGAGTGAAATAGAAAAAGATATTGTTGAAAATTCAGTACCATATTACTGGTATACATCTTGTAATCATCAATATTTTCCTTTGTTAACCCTTTCAGGACAGGAATTATTTAAGGGCTAAATTGATCACATTTTGTTCTTCAAATTGGCAATAATAATATATTTCTTTTAGTGCTACATGGTTCTAATAAGGTGTGATGTTTTTTAAAACAATATTCATGGTTAAAAATTGTGTTGAAAAGTTGAAAAATTGCCAATTTTGATGAAAAACAATGATTTTGAACCTCTCAATGTGTTACCAATTTAAGGATTCTAAAGCTTATTCTTGTTTTAAAAATTCTTGGCATCAAATGCAATATGATCCTGCAACAAAAATGGACACAGTATGTGCAGAATTTTTTGCTCTTTCTACTCATGCATCTGGTATATTTTTTAAGGCTCTAAATCAAAAGTTATTGGGCCAAACCACAAAATGTGGTCAATTGTCTCGAAAGGGTTAAAGTGATTTGGTAACTTTGTAGAGGCTTGATAAAATCTGAGCTGCCTGGACTTACATGCTATCAGTGTATGTAATATGGTGTAAAAATGAAGCCCAGGGGGAAAAAAAAGCACTTCAAAATCATCATGTGCTTCACAAAAGTAAACATATGCAAGTGACCGGAAATGCCAGACCAATCAAGTGCCTCTGCCTGTGGAATGACCCCTCCCATTTACCCATTCCTGGGATGATGAGTGGTTGACAATACTGCCTGGCCTTACATGCTATCAGTGCATGTAATATGGTGTAAAAATGAAGCCCAGGGAAAAAAAAAAGCACTTCAAAATCATCATGTGCTTCACAAAAGTAAACATATGCAAGTGACTGGAAATGCCAGACTCATTTTCCCCCATAGACTCGGTGTTAGACGAAAGCGTATTAGACTACAGCGTATGCCCATACGCTTTCGTCAATAGGAGTATCAAGTCATAGATATCTTAATAATAGCATTATATATTTGAAAACCTTTCTATACCTGGCTATTTATTTAACCTTCTGAACATCATTATACAAGACAGATATCAAAATTCAACAGTTTATAAAATCAAACCTCCATTAAGTTACCAAATCCCTTTAAAGATAACGTTGAGTTCTGTTCATATGATTACATTGTTAAAGAAACTGTCTGGAAGCGATTGAGAAAAGTTGATCATGTCTAAATAAGGATTGGTGTATATTGTGAGGTTTTGGAACCATCAAAATGATAAGAAGCCTCAACCCCAAATCGCTCAAAAGCACATGCACCGCACACAGAAATGGGTATATGGGACTGCACACAGATGTGGCATGAACGTTCGGCCTGAACACTTCAGCTATTTTTCGTCATATTTCGAATAAATGGGCATTTTAAGAGAAATCTTTTTCAGGGGACATACTATGATGTTCTTCCAAACTGACATAAAAGGAATGAGGAAGCTCACAAATTATTTTTCACCTTTCCCAGAACTTAACCATCCTTTAAATATTCATTAGTTATACTTTTTCACTTTTGAATTGTGAGTTAATTTCCAGCTCTGAATGCATTCTATAGGTCTTCTTCTTATCTACCAAGCGCTCAGCGAACCAATCAATACATGAACTAGGGACGCCCTGGTGTCCTCCAATAGGGCTTACCCATCTGGTCACAAACAATAGAACTACTATCGTCATCACAGGGCACTGGGTGCACACATGGTAGAACAAAAGAGAGGAGGAATATGAAAAGAAATGGGGTTGGATCAATATGCATTCATTATTACCATTCCAAGCACTCCTAATGCAACTTTAATGGAGTATAGTATATAGAAAAGAGTGCAAAGAAACTGAGGTAGTTTATGATAGAAAGAGAATGATATTATTGAGGGGAAAGAGAATGATATTATTGAGGAGAAAGAGAATGATATTATTGAGGGAAAAGCAGTATGGAAAGGAGAAGATGCTATTGAAAATTTTCAAATGGCAGTAAATCAGTCTTACAATATTAAGCTTATTTCATGCAAACTGATTATCTTGAGAGAGAGAGACTTCTTTTAATCTACTTTCTTTGTATTTCCTTGTACTGGACTTATCAATGAAATGTATGGAAAATAAAATGTGTGTAATTTTCTATATTTTCCTTTTCATAGAAACTTTTTGAAAACTCCATGTACGGTTTGTTCATGACTGTTTTGTCAGAAAGGAATTTTGGAAAGAATGAATTGGAGGGTAATTTTTTTTGTAGATATTTAATTTTTTTCTTGTAAAAGGTGGTAATAAAGTTTTTTGTTATTATAACAGAAGAGACAGATTGTTATGAGAAACCATGCTTGTGCAGGAATGAAACTTTAATTTTTTACGATACAGGAAGAAAGCGATCAAAATGTGAGAAGTGTTTAGAAATACTTTGTTCAGGAAACCTTTATGAAACAGAGCTTTTCACAAACTGAGGGGGAAATTAGGGAAAGAGACTAGAGTTTCTTGATAATCGAGACAATCTGTTGAGAGCTAGAAGGGCATTAACTCTGTGTAAAAGTATACGAGGTAACGACCTTGTGGCTCTCAGCAGACCATATATAATTGCAGGGAAGAGCAAACAGTTGAGCTTGGATTGAAGATCACAAACATTTTAGATAGAAAGGGAGAGAAACATGCAACATAGTAACAGTAGATATGGGAAATATTATTTCAGTTTAGATGATTGAATCCAGTAATTTGTTTGCTCTCATATTAGGAAGCGTTGTAATGGAAAGGTGCCCCCATTGAAAAGTGGGACTTGCGTGACATTAAGCAACTCAATCACTTTCCCTTTCAATGAAAGTTGATTTATAGATATTAAGTTGCATGAATTGCTTCTACACTATTTGCTCTGTGTCCTATTCACATACAAGAGGAGACTTTGAGATAATGAGAAATGTTCATATAGTGTTAAGTGTATTAAATAATGATGTAGGATTTACGTTTTCTGTGATGTAGATTTATAAGAATAAAAAGGCACAGCAGCATAGATATTACTCATTGAATTTTCAGCTGTGCGAGTTTTCACGCCCATTTTCTTCTTTGATTTTACAACTAAACTTATGTAGTGCGACTAACTTTAGGACATGGTTTGACATAGAATCATTTAGAGCCCTTGCCCAAATTTCATACATGTTATCAGAAATTTAAAGGTAGTGCAATTTTCATAAAATTCAAAGGATTAAAAAAACAGAGTTCCCTAGTGTTTCTACTTCAGTATTCATCTCTAAGGGTAGAAGACAACCCCCATATGACTTGATTCAAATGATTGCTGATTTCTTTCAAAAAGACTTTATCTATCCCTTATGGCTTGTTCCATTGTGATTTTTTTTTTAAGAATATGATTATTCTTGAACTTACATATTCTCTTCATATTAATAATTCCAAACATAATCAAAAGCTGTGAATTCCCAAAGGAAAACAGTATTTTTTAACAAAGAACATATTTGTCTGGCAGGATGATTTCCTACCTATGTTCTCCTATGTTCTCCTATATTGCTTTCAAAGCTAATTGAATCTGACTGATTATCGAATGGGTTTTAAACCATCTAGAAGGATATTTTCCTGATTCTATTTTTACATTGATCATTATGTATTTCCTTTAGAAACTATTTGAAAATTTATAAAGACAGCATATTGTTTGGAAAATGTATGAAATTTAGTCTTGAATATGGGATTTTCTGGGGGTTTTTTTCATTATCATTCAGACAAATATTTTAAAAATCACTAAAAACATACCACCAAACAAGTTAATCTGCAATGTGTATGTTGTATGTAACCAGTATTTGCCACATGTGCTGCTTGTATTCTTGGAGTATACTTGCACTTGGTGATCTTACGGAGTGGATTGATGGATGGATGGAAAAAAAATTGTTTGACGAAAGAGCCATGTTTCGCTCATGATTTTATCGAATTAATTTGACTGCCAGACTACCTCCAAAGGTCAATATATATCGAGCAAAGTTGGAGATGGTCCCATGTATAAAGGGTTCGGCTACAATGAACGTATAAGGATAGGAGAAAGACGTTATTGATGATGCTCCCCTCAATTCTCCCAGAGGAAATTCTTCAAATGAATCAAATCAATTTTCAACATGTTGGAGAAGGTTACATGTACATGTGCTTGTGCTATATGCATTTTATATTTATTTTAAGTTTTGTTTTATATCCATTTCTTTCATCCTGTTCGCAACTCCTTCCCCTCTTTTATCTAACTCACTCTACTTATTTCATTATTACCCTTATTTCTCTCCTTTTTTCCCCTGTCTCTCCTTTCTCTCTCTCTCTCTCTCTCTCTCTCTCTCGCTCTTGTTCCCTTTTCATTCTTTCCCTTTCTAAGGGTTACACACATATTATAATATGTAGGCCTACATTTGATTCACATTCACATCTTTTCCAAATCTTTCCCCCTCCTATAATTTGTTTTAATGTCAGTAGCAATTGAATTTGATTATGATACAATAATTGTTTTATGTGTAATACTAGTAGATGATGAGGAATACACAGTAAAAATGCTATTTAAAAGGTTGTTTAAAACTTATACAACCTGTTTAATATTCAAACAAATTGTTTACAATATGAACTGTACAATGGGTTTTTCAGTTCATATTGTAAACAACTGTCTTACATTTTTAAACAGCGTTTTCTCTGTGTAATGTTTTTTCTGTAGCAATTTTTGTCTTTTCTTTAGCTTACTGAATTATTTGGGCTAAATTTGGTTTTAGCATGTCATTGCACCCTCTATGTAGTCTGCAAGCACAGACCCTAATTTGATACTTTATCAGATAATCATTTTGTCTTGGGAGAAGCCTAACCCAGCTACCTACTGGTCAGGAGCAGCTATAGTACATGGCCTATGGTAGTCTTATAGTGCAGACACTCTTTTATGACTGACCAGGGTTTGTGCCTGCAAACTACCATCTATGCAACATTTGAAATGCATTGAAGTATGAAGTAAAACAATTATAATGTGCAAATTGACCAATTAAGTATTATGCTCAAAATGGATGATACTCATAGTGTTACAATTTGTGGAAGAAGTCAGCTGATTATGGTTGAACCCCCCTTCTCATGTATGTTGAAGGCAATTCCCGGGAGTGTACAGAGGAATTATCATTTGACACTTGCCAACCACCTAGGGATATTATTCATACCCTCTAGAGCCCACCAGATCAATATACTTTACTTGAACACTCTTCACAAAATGGCTTGATGAAAATTCATTTCCAGTCTTTAGGATTATTCATTAAAGATGCAATAGAGTCTTTGCCCCTCCAGCCTCTAGGGGGAAAAAAATTGGCCACTGGAGAGGAAATTTGAGTTTCCTGTTTCTATCTTTTTCTTTCATGGTAATTTCATTTCATATATGAATCAAATGAGTGGGAATTTGGTAGAGTAAGATATAACTGTCAGAAAAGAAGGGAATCCACATGTAGTTTTACTTTTAAAGTGATGAATTGGTATTTACCAAGAATGGATATGTTTTAATCAAGAAAGGTATCAGTTATGTTGTTATGCCATCATATGGATGAAAAGAAGACAACAAACTGGAGTATACATGGTTTCAGGAAATATTTGCTTATAAATCGTGGTGGTTGTAAACATCTTGAATTGCTCGATAAGACTTTTTGACATTGTGAAATAATATTCTTTATGGCTGTTGCAACCGGAAACCAGCAGCATAATAGTTGAATTTATATGACTTTTTCCTACAGAAATAAATAGATCTTTCACATGCCACTTATGTAGGCCTATACATTTTCAATGCTTATTCTACTAGTGTGACATGTACACGTATGCCTGCATGTTCCTGTAAGGGAAACAAGAACAAGAGTTTTTCCCATCTCCCTCTTCCTATCAAACAAATTTGTAGATATCTCTTGTTAAGAGATTTTTTAGTGATTATATTATACTCTTCAGTTTTCATGTTATAGTCCAGGCTGAAACAAAATATGTTGTCGAGTGCAGTTACCATGGCAACTAGAAAATAATGACTGTTGACCACAGATCTGATCTCGCCCAATTGTGGCTGACCCAAATCCATAAAGTAATTTACCTGATTTCATGCCATTGAACCTAATGAGAACAATCGAAAGAATAAAAAAAAAAAAGACATACTCAAACCAATGAATAATAGGGAATCTAGCAGGGACTTCAAAATGATATATAGAGGAGACATGATGATGACTATACTGTGTAACACTGAGGGATGAAGTGAGTTGAAATCAGTTATTCATTCAGCTGTCATTGGATCTCCCATTACTTATGAATGACAAGAACAAATGATGTCTTGTGTAGTATTTGTAAAGGCAATACCACAATTCCATGAGGATAGGAGGTAGTGTAATGAGAAAGGAGTGATGGAAACAGGAGGAACAATCAGTGGAAATGGAAGATGAAGAATTTATTAACTTTTTTACTCTATGAATTCTAGTATATATTCTACCCATAGTTTGAAGTTCACTGTTCCTTTGTTGTTCCTCTTCATGAGATGAGATGTGCATGTACCAAATTATATACCTCCGTTCGTGACCTGCATATAGTTCTTTATTTGTTTATAAGATTTACTAGCTGCATCTGATTTTAGACCATATGACTATTATAAAGTTTTTTTTTAAGGGAGGGATAATGAGCATTGAATCAGTCTGCAATCAGTGCATGTTCCTCTTCTGAACCTGCAATGCCATGTATACAATCTACTTACACACTGCCATTATTCATTCATAGAACTTCATAAGATTGAACAAGAAAAGTTTTTCCTTCATGCCTTTCTATGCTTTTCTTCAAAAGAAATGTGTCTGTATTGCTCTTTTCGTTATTTTCTATTTAGAAAAATAAATTTTTATCAAAACAGTGATGAAAAGCTAGGCCCTACAAGTTATATCATGATGTTTTATCATTGCTATGTTTACATTGTTTTCATATATTGTTTGTATATATGAATTATTTTCTTATATGCTATTTGTATATATATTTCATCAATTCTGTAGGTCTGGTCAAGCCCCTGGACCAGAGGGTGATTCTGGACATAATAACCACAAAGAAGGTGTTATTCACAGGACCCGGTCACACAAGCCAAGAGGAAGCGTCGCTAGTGCTGCATCGAAAAAAGAATCTCAACAGGTATGATCTGCAATTCATTCACAGACAATTATTATCAATCCTTTAACAGCTTACAGGCATTTTATGGTACATAATTTAGTGTTTAGATTGCTAGACAGCATCAGTTAGAAATAGAGATGTGATATGCTTCCTGTATAGCACTCATATCCACCACATAAGGTGCTCAAGGTGACCCCCATCTTTAGCCATGCTACATATTTCGGTGCACACAGCTTTCAAGGAATTTATTCTCACCAAGTACTCATACACTACACCTGGGTGGAGAATGGCAAATTTAGATTTATGTCTTCACAAACAGTATAGCTGGACTTAGTTTTCGTGCTTATTACTACAGCATATAAAGCTGTAATATTCATATCCTAGTATGGTAGCAAGATTAAGAGTGCTTCAAGATCGAGATTAATCCTCCTCCTTGTAACAATTTTGCATGTCTCTATTTGGAATATTCTAAGGAGAGGATTCAACAATCTACCTAAGTGCACAATGAAATAGTACACACAATTTTGACATGGTATCCTAAGCTAGCTACATGAATGTGAGTCCTGTAAAGTGCAAATGTTCAGCATTGGTATGTAAGACTGCCATTTAGCTGAGAAGTGGATCAGTTATCACCATCCAGTGGTAAAATACCAATTGCAATGTTTCTCCCCAAGTTTCCATTGCTTCTGTTTGTAAGTTTACAAATGATTATGTTAAAATGAGAAGTAGCTCTGATTTTTGTTATGATTAATTTCAATGTTTATTTATTTATTTATTCAGTTTGACTTTCAAATCTACAAAATATACATTTGTTTCTTTTTCTTTTTCAAATTTTTTATGTTGCTGGTAGTCGTTTAGAACAAAAATTTTCATAGGCTTCACTTTTTCTGAACCTTTTTTCGAGGTATTTTTACCCAGCATAAAAACTTGTTAGTAAACTGTCACAAGGCCATTTTCTTTTAGGTAGAGGCCAAGAACAATACTGTGGCAGTCATATAAGTGAAAGTACTTCTCTTATCTTGAAATGACAGATGGGTTTTTAGCTTTTTTGAGTACCTCTTCATCACAGTGCGTAACTAAACTATTATTGCAGTTTGAGATGCAAACGCTTCTCACTTTGTCAATAAGCACAAAAGTGTGATAAATTTGAGCTCAATCCCCTATAAAGGTTGATAAATTTAAACTCAATAAATCCCCTTACGCTGCAAGGTTGTTTTAGCTTAAGGTAGTTCTTATAATGCATGTATTGACTATGATGATATTCTCATTTATCAAGAAAGATTCCCATACTGTCTGTGTACCTGTTTCTCTCTTTCTCTCAGTCTCTCTTGCTTTCTCTCTCTCTCTCTCTCTCTCTCTCTCTCTTTCTCTCTTTCTCTCTTTCTGTGTTCTTTTTCTTATCGGTTCTTTCTTTTCTTTCTTTCTCTTGAGGTACAGTCTTTCTTCTCAAATTGTTTGGATATATTTTTGTGTGTTTGCCTCATAAGTCATTGATGATTCTCTAGACCTATCTTTGTCACACATATAGTTTCTTATTATTGACATGCTTTCCTCCCAATCTTCCAGCCTTTAGCTTCATTGAAACATAATAATTCAAAATTCTGAAAATTCAAGATCAACATACAATACTCTTTCAATAGAATGTGCAATGTTAGATGAGAAAATATTTGAAGAGAAGATGATGATGGGAGTAAACAGAAATACTAATGAAATTAGGTGACTGGTCTTAATTTAGAGACTATGTGGAGCCTCTTTGACTGCTTTACATCAAACTTGAAATTAATTTTCTCTGCCCAAGGAGAGTACACTCAAAAGAATTGAAAAAAATTTTGTTTCAGTTTGACCTCTGATCATTGATTGCTTCAATTGATTCAAGAAACTGCCATGTTCCGTTAATAATCAGCTTATGGGAGTGTTATGGGCTCACGATCTTGATAGCTGACTCTTTTCCTCTTGGATGAAAGATGGGTTTACAGTTTTTTTGTGGGAGGAAATTGCAAAATAAGTGTGCATGATCTACTTAAAAATGTAAAATGTCATGTTTTGTCTATATTTGGAAAGCATGAGGATTGAGAATGCTTCAGATATTGTCACTTCTATCTTTAGATAGCCAAGAGAACTGAGGAAGTGGGCATTGTGATACTGAAATGAAAGTTTAATGGATTTTTCCATACATCAGCATGAAAAGAATATATATTCTGGTCTACATCTTTGGCTAAATAAGAAATTTGAATAGTGTATATTGAATGCCCATTAATATTTACTTTAATTTATTCTGTATGGAAAGTGCAAGTGTACAATAATGAATGATTTACAAAATATGAATAATGATCTGTTACAGAAAGTATTCCTATTTCTCTTCCATTTGTCCCGAGAACTGTTGCTATATCAGGAGTTTGACCTCTTGAAGGCTACTTAAAACAAGCATCTAGATGATGCTGGCTTAATTGGGATGCAAAAGAACCTTAAATATCTTCTGATGCTAGTTTAATTCAGATGCAAACGTACCTTACGCTGCCGCCTTCTTATTCTTCAGATTCTTACCAGAAATTATTAAATATATGGCAAATAGAAGAAAGAATTTTATAATTTCAGAATGCTAATAAATTCCTTGGTATTTTGGTTGATACTTTCAAACAGAAGAAGTTAATTAAAGAAAAGGGGATACACAGGACAAGGCTAGCAAGATACTTTAGATTTAGGTCCATACGTGTCCCTGCAAACAATTGTTCGTGGAATGTGGTTGCCAAAATAACGATGACATGGGTCCTAATGTAAAGAAATGCATCCTAGCATGACTTCATTAGCTTTCTCTTCTCATTGATAGTCTTTTCTTTCCTCGTTCCTTCAGGCTCATCCATGACATCCGTGGCCTTTAGTATATTACAGCTGAAAGAAGAACCTCAATAACTTCATTGTCAGCAAGCTTGATAATTATGAATTACACTTATTTCTTGCATTATATGTTTACAAATTTGAGCATTACCTATACCCTGCATCATTATAAACGATTACTGCAATGATTATATTCCGTTCTTTTAAATAAGATAATCCTGTAAAGAGGGATAATCAATCAAATCAGGCTGTAACTACTTGTTGTAAAGGCTTACTTTTGAATTTAATCCTTGTGTCTGAACCAAACTGACCGCTATTGTTTGATGATCTTCCGTGTGCTCTTTTATTGAGCTCTTTTCTGTCTATACATATATTTTTCTTTACATGAGTTAGTTACGAGATGAGTGGTCACCATGAGGCATTTTCCTTCGATGTCATTGCCTTTATTAGCATAGATTAAGCTATTTTAGACCGACATTATTCTGTAATATGTGGATATTACTACAAGGAGATATGGCTTGACTTAAGGTAATTGTTGATAATATGATTTATTTTACATTGGAGTATATCTGATGAGGATTCTGATGAGAAATATTGGCTGAGGTTCTGATCTGCCGTTAACACCTCATGGGTTTTCTGGGTCAAGAGTTAAAGCATGGTGAGTGCATAGTAGTCAGGCATCCTTTGATGTAATCGTACAAGCAATTTCCATTGACCAACAGTTACATGTACATGCAGTTGAAGAAAGCAGAAGAAAGCTTTCTTTAAATATTTCTATTTAGTTTTAGATAAGTTCAGGGGTTACTCTTGTTTATTTTTATTATTATTATTTTTTGGTTCTTTTTTATTGTTGCTCACCAGCCACCATAAATTCTGAATAAGAATTCAAATAGTCAGCAGCCATTTTTACTAGCTATTGACTTGCAGGTTTGTGTTAGATTTGAACGCTGATTGATTGTAAAAGCAGGGAAGGAATGTTTATACTGTAACTTGAAAAAGATTTGAGATGAATGTACATGAAAAGATGTATGCAGTATCGCAGTACATGCCAAACATGTCATTCATGATTTATAAGCATTTACCCCCATTTCTCTCTCTACTCTTAATTCTTTACATTCATTTTTACGTGTCATAATGCTAGATGGACATGGTGACCTACATGTACTTGTAATTTGTATGACACAATTAAACTTTCCAGAATGAAAGAATTGTTAAACATCGTTGAAACTCTGCATACTTAGCAAAGGTTTCCCCATTTGTAAGTTGCTTTTTTCAAAATGGGTCGCAGCCAATCACACCTTTCAATCATGTTAATGAAGCTAACCTTGAGTGAAATTAAATTTGCTACAAATTAAGCTTCCAACACTATACCAATTAGTTAGTTATTGCTCCAAACTAAGTTCCCTCCTGCTATAGCCTTCATTTCATGTTGCCAATTAATAGCTTAGATCTAAAGTACAATATTATGAATATAGTAGAAGCAAATATGGAAAAGTGGCCACATGTAGATGTAAATGTACATGTACAACTGGCAACCAGTACATGTATTTGAAGAAAATATGTTGTGTTTCTCATTTTTCTAAACCCCTTCTCTTGTCAATTTAGCATATATGTTCAGTACTGAACTGTGATTTATGGTTTTAATCACAAATACATCATAAAAATCATTTTAGGACAGTTAAAAACAATTGTTTTTTGGTGTAGGGAAGTTAGCTCCTTCCTTGAAAGTCATTTTAGTGCTGTGACATTTATTTCCCCAGATGATGTGAATATGCTTAAATAAACTATAATTGCTACAATTTACATCGAGCCCTCTTAACCTGGTTAAAATTAGATACTTCTGAAGCATTCTACAGCACAGTATATATCGAAGAGGCAGGCTGCCTGTATATTGGTACCCCTTAATGAAATGATTCACTTTAGCAGCCAGCCCCGTTCAGCATCTATTTGATTCTAAAATTACTCATCAACAGGTTACCCAATTGAATTTGGATACTGCCTGAATTAGCTAGATGGAACAATAAGAGAATTAACCCATCCCAATCCCTCCCAACACACTAGTGCCCGAATTGACCACTCTAGTTTACATTCTCCTGATAACCAAGGTAACCATTTCTTAATTGATCTGCATCCAGGCCCTATTTTCATTATGTACATCCTTCCGTAAACTGCGCTGACGATTTCCAATAGTGAGCAGGAGGGAAGAGTAGAAAGTCAAGGCCATATTATGTGTTGTTGCAGCTTCTTGTTCATAGGAGCATGCAATATTAAGTAGCTAAACAAGAGTCAATTTGTTTCAGGGAGAGAGGAAGAATATTTCTTTTGATTCCTCATATCATTTTGTCCTCATTTAATTATTCTCAGCAATGTTAGTGAACCATTCTGTTCTTACCTGCAGGGATGCCATTATGTGTGCTTCTGTAGTTAATTGCTCGCTATTCATGGACACACAAATTTTTGTATTTGTTTCAAGTTTATATGTAGTTTTATCCTTCAGTTTCTGGGCCAAGAATATATACCTGGAGAGAAATGTCAGTGTCATTACATAGTAATTAAATGTAGAGAGGAAGGCATGTTATCAAAATTAAGAAAGTGTACACATGACTCACCTTGTACTTACAAAGGTAGACTGCATACAGAAAGGAAATCATTTTGATTGTGGCATATTGTGCCTTTGAGAATTCATTATCCCAGATACAAATTGTATCACAAATATATATCACTCACCATCATAATATATATACTTGTTTTGAATAGGACAAAGAAATCAAAGGGTGGAGATAGAAGGGGCAGAGGAGAAAGAGAGAGATAAAAATCTTTAAGAGATTTTTCTGAAAACAGGAACTTGTGATAAAGAAAACAATTTAAAATATAAATATGAAATATGAATCATACGGAAAACAATTTTTTTCAAAAGTCATCTCCATCACACAAAAAATGCATAGCAGCAATCCATTGAAAATGAATTTGTGATCGACAAAGTGTTTAACGTATTCTAACAAACTTGTAGATTATTATGATACACATTCAGGAAAGGCAGTGGCGTACCCAGGATTTTTTAAAGGGGGTGTTTTTTACTCAAAAATTATCTGACAAGCAAAAAAAAAAAAAGGTTATTAGTATTTGGGGGGTGTCTTTTTACTCAAAAATTATCTGACAAGCAACAAAAAAAAAAAAAATAGGTTATCAGGAATTCTAAAGGGGGGTGTTTTAACTTCAAATAATACCCAAAGGGGGGTGTTTGATCACCCAAAACAGCCCCCTTGGTATGAGGAAAGGTAACACATTTGTAAAATATGTGAAATATAGCTTAAAATCAGCACTGGCAGGAAGTTTAAAGGTGTACTTGAACATCATTAAAATCATTTAAAGATCAGAAGTGAAATTCTATTGTTAGAAATTTATAGCCTATATCATCGTCTTCAGGGAACACCCAACCTAGTAATATTTGATACTCTGTATCACTCGATTTGAAGTTTATTTTGAAGGCATGTATAATAGCTGATTGCATTGAAAACAAATATATGGGAGCGGTGAACAATTTAGCTCTGGAAAACTCCAAAAGGGTTCTGATAAAAACAATAATATGCATACAAATCACTGCAATGAAATCATGCTCATAGCATAATAAATACAAAAGAGCTCCTGCAAACAAAAAAGTATTTTTTACACTGGCTACATGTATATATTTTATTATGTTGGTTGTCAATGTGTTTGTAGATCAAGGAAAAGAAATTACGTGTTGACTTTACATTAACAAAGTGTTTTATTAAAGTGAAGTGAAATACCCCATGACTAATAGATATGATCATTATTCTACAAAATTATATGTCACATACAATATAAGAAATCATAAATTTAAAAAAAAAAAAATTGTCAGTTCTGAAAGTCCTTGACTCTGTTGAAAGTTCAGGCATAATATGAAATTAAAGATTAATAGATGCAGCTAACACCTTACTATTCACCCATCACCAATCTATCACTATTGATTGTCAATGCATTGTTCATTATTTATATCAGTTCACTATTAAAGTAAGGTATTTTTAATACAGGTGCATTCAGGTGAATAGAGATAGTTTTGCATGTATTGGATTTTAGTGGTACTTCAGTCATGTGCAAAAATGCATCACCCTTCTTTTAAAGAGAAGGTTGAGTTCTGGGAAAAGTGAAAAATAATTTGTGAGCTTTCTGATTCATTTTATGTCAGTTTGGAAGTACATCATAGTAGAAATGTCTCCTGAAAAGGATTGCTCTTCAAATCACTTCATATTCAAAATACATATATGATGAGAAATAGCTGAAGTGTTCGGGCCAAACATTCATGCAACATGTGTGTGCATTGCATGTGCTTTTCAGCCAAATTGGGTCAATTTCTTGTCATTTTGATGATTTCAAAACCTCAAAGTATACATCAATTCTTATGCAGACAGGATCTACCTTTCCCAATTGCTTTGAGACAGTTTCTTTCACATTGGAATCGCATGACCAGAACTCAACTTTATCTTTAACCAATGTAGCTTTCATATAGCCTTTATAAGATATGAATGTAACCAAAGAAGATTATTAACTTTTACTTGATGCTACAGGAATTGTAGCAATCTTGTAGCCTTCCACTGCACACATTTTTATTATCATTCAATGTGCAGTGGGTTCTGTCCTGAGTTATCTCTTTCTTGATCAAGGTTACCAAAGTAAAAACCTTGATTGGTTTATTTTTTATGAATTTGAATATGAACAGACAAACAGAAAAATAGAAATTAGTTTTCAATAAACATTTGGTGCTCCTCCTATTTGTAACAGTTTTTCAGCTTCACACCAGCTTTTACTAACATTTACACTAGATTTGCCCTCTAATGGTGCCTCTTTGCCAGTTTATTTTACAAAGCAAAATATGTTAAGACCACATGTTGTCATGGCAGGCACAATACTAGGGTGTCGGTGGAAGCGTTTTTAGGGGCGTCATCCCTCCATGATCGAGCCTGAAGCATCCCACGTCACACTGGGTTGCAACTGGCCGCATTCAATGTCAATTTTCTGCCCGAGGGGAGCTATTGTCTGTGCATTATACTCAGAGAAGCAACATGTGCGCGGTCTTATTAGATATTGAATTTTTCCCCATTTTTTTCTCTCTCTCCATTGAGGGCTAACAATGAATAGTATATTTCATAATAATGATTGGCCAGTGACTGGTGTATATGAGTGGTGTATCTGTGTGTCTGTCTCGGAGTGGTAGCTATAGGAGCTGATGATGAAGGGTGATGAGGAGGAGAGAGTGTATTTTAGGATGGATATAGTGAGGATGTTGCAGGGAAGTGGTGGTTACCGTAGGCGTGCCTGGTGGTGTTTGCTGTCCGGCCAAGTGCAGAGCACGCTCTCTCGTTCTCATCTCTGTCTCCCAGTCAGTCACACAGCATTAACTAGATGAGACGATCTAGAGGTGTAGAATGCCTGCATGTTGTCTGTAAAGCACTATATGCCAAGCTAATAGCCACAGGCAGGTGGCTTTAGCCGGATGAGCATTGCTTACTACTGCTTTTACAATGATGCAAGCTCCTGTGCTGTTTATGGGCATTGAAGGTAAGATCCATATTTCTGTCATTTCAGTGCATTTGATATTGTGTATTGCACTTGCAATGTGCCTCATAGGGTTTCCTAATACTGGCAAGGTGATGAGTGTATTTAAAGTGCAGTGTGAGAGAAGTGTGGGATGGGATCTTTAGGTAATCAGCTTTGTTGATCAACAATAGGAAAACTTTGGAAATAGACACCTCCCCTCCAGCTATGCTTTCAGGTGTTACAATGGGAGCTGAGTTAAGTGTGTCAATTTACCTGCATCTGAATGAGGAGAAATGGGAGGATGCTATCAGCGAAGATCATTTGCATATAACTGGCAAACATACAAGGAGAATATGTCTTCCTCATTGGATTGATTTAGTGAGTTGTAATGTGGAGAAGCTGATGACAAAAGCCTTTGTTGATTTGGCAGCATACCTACAAGTCCTCATTGTTAATGGGACATGGAAGCTGAAAAGAAAGAGCTTGCTAGACTGTTGAGCATCTCCTATTTGGGAATGCTTTCTTCCCAGTTTAAGCTTAAAGGACCACTCAGTATAATCTGATCCCAGGGACAGCTAAATATAATAGTAAAGGAGAGAGGCAGAAGATTGACTGAGCAAGTGAGAGTGGGGGGGGGGGGGGGGGGGAGGGGAAGAGAGCGAGAATTAGAGGAGAGAGGAGAGAATATCGAAATCCATTTAGCTGCTATTACAGTTTGCATGTTGCCATGGAAACACATTGTACAGCATTCGTGTTTTTTTCTACATCTGACTTATCCGGTTATTTTAATTGAATGCTCATACTAATGACAATCTATTACTCCAATTTCCCAAAAATAGATTTAGTGGGTAGACAGTAGAATGTTAATTTCTTCTTTTTTTTTAAATTTTCAATTTGCATGCAAATATCATGGTTGTATAGAAATATGAATAAAAATGTATGTCTGCACCACATATCTATTCCAAATTTGCTCAATGAAACCATTTGAATTCGCAGGGCTAAACATTATTGGTACTCGAAATGGGACATTTCAAAGTCAAATAAAAGGGAGTCGAAGTCAAAAATTTGGAAATTACCCTTATGTCTGATGAGAATGTTTGAGCATATTTTAGCCATGTCTTTCTCTTTCTGTGTTCTACAAATTTGTTGATTTAGTTATCAAGCACCAATTATACAATTTTTATACCAAAAATTTACACTTGGTCCTTCCCCATTTTGGATGATCTGCCATAATTGTTGTCGTAATTCATTAAATAATCATCATAGTCATGAACAAAATTATGCTTGGTCATGATCTGTATGAACTCTGTCATCAAATTCGCCCAATTTTCTGTCAAATATCACAAAAATGCTCATTGCCAATATTCCTGTTTTTCTATCTAACTTAGATCTAACCATGTACCACATTAACACCCTAGTACGTAATCTTTGCCCGAACTGATAATACCTTCACACGTACCATGGGTTCCAGATCTTACACAGTGGTCCTGGGATACCCTTCTAGGAACCATCAGCTCCTCACACAAATGCAAACATACCATATGTACAACCCTGCCCACCACTCTCCCTCTCTCTCTCTCTCCCCAGCAACCAGTCATCCACTTTCACCCCTCCGCTCCATTCTACGCTACTCCGTAGATTGTTGCACTACACAATAGCCTGCTACTGTTATGCTAATGACAGCTACATATTACTCAGTCAATAATAGCTCCAGTTTCCCTCTATTTTCTGTCTGCGAGGCACTTTATAATACACCATTGCTTTCCCATCAATTAGAGGCACAATAGCCCGGTGTGTGCGACTCGTGTTGTGGGCGAAGGATAGAATAGGAAACGGTTTGATCATCTGTCAAGGGGCTCCTTGTTAGAGGCCTGATCTTTCTCTTCTGTAGTGATGGAGAGGAGGATCCCACCATGGGATACAGGCACTTAATTTGTGATGGATTCAGGTAGGGTACTTGTGTTGATTTGATGATTGTGCAAGAGGAGAATGGAATAGATCAAGAGAGTTTCATATGATTGATGCTATTCATGCATACTGTTACTAATCGTTTGTCCCGTGTATGGGAATGTCTAACAATTGTTGCAGCTCTATGTTCACCATGGATAATCACTGACTTGTAGAAATTCTCTCATTTCATTTGACGATACAATTTCAGATTGGCATAAATGATGAGGGGGAGCTCTAACAGGAATGAAAAATAGGTTTACACTTTGCCTGCAATAGATCATGCATTCTAGCAAAAATGTGAAGAATCCATTGTGTGTGATGAGCAAGTCAATTCATGCATTGTAATGAGATTACATATACTTGTAACTCTGTTGTCAGTCCCTAAATATTTATTGTAGTGACATGATATGAATACATGCTCCTGAAAGTATACATTATTTTCTCCTTGCCTTGTAGTACCCAATAGTGGCAACAAAGGAAATGAAACCTTATTTTAGTAAAAAAAAAATAAGAGTACTGGTGAGCCTGATCGGTTAAGAGTAGGCTTTTTGTCCGTCCGTGACATGGAATATTTTATGTATTATAATTTTAGTCAGCGATCATGGCAACCAAATTTTATCAAATTTCAACTCCTTCAGTGATGCTTTTCACAATGAAACATAAAATAGCCATCTTCAATTAAGTACTTATTTTCTACAGGCCTTCAAACTTTCAAAATTTGTCAAATGTCCTTCCGTGACTAACCGATCAGACTATGGTACATTAGTACATGTAATACTTGCTTTAGAATTGGGTCACATTAACATTGCAAGTTTTAAAGCATTAATACATAGTTTTCAAATTTATATGATAGATCAGTGTGTATGTTTAAAGAACAATGATTAAGAAGGAAACATTTGTCTAATAATAAGATTTCTTTCAATGTTTAATAATGCATTATATAGAACTGAGGATAACCGGATTACAAACTGAACACCATAAAAATGGTTTATTGTTTCTATGGACACTTGATATTGCTTCACACTGACATGCAAATTCTACAGTATATTTTACAATATGGCAGATCACTACTAGACTGCTTTGCTCCTTTAAGTGAGGAATCTGCCTTATTCCTCTCATAATCTGGGCTATGAAGCATGCCGTGATGGTAAAGGATGATTTCCAAAATGGAGTCCTGCTCCTTCTCTCATGTTAGGATTGATTAAAGTATCAGTCCAATTGGATTGAGCTCGAGTGATGCCAGGACTGCAGCAAAAATGTAATAAGGAATCATGTATGCGTTGCCCAAGCTCCTAGTCCATGGGCAAACAAGCCAGAGGGAGAGAGAGAGAGAGCGAGAGAGAGAGAGACAGGGACAGGGAGAGGGAGAGAGACAGGGACAGGAGAGGGAGAGAAAGAGGGAGAGAGAAAGAGAAAGCGAAAGAAAATTAGAGTACATGTAAGAGAGATAGAGTCAAAGTGATTGAGAGGGAAAGAGAGGGAGAGGGAAAACAGACAGGGACAGGAGAGGGAGAGAAAGAGGGAGAGAGAAGAGAAAGGGATAGAAAATTAGATAGAGAAAGAGAGATAGAGTCAAAGTGATTGAGAGAGAAAGAGAGAGGGAGAGGGAAAACAGAAATAAATATTGTTATAGAGAAAGAGATATTGAATTAGAGAAATTGAAAGAGAGAAAAAGAGAGACAGGAGTGTGACTTTGCATGACTGTCTTACTACTAGTATACTATATTGTTGTACTTTTGGATTCACACTTCTCATATGTACCAGATCTAAGTTATCTCTTTCATAAAATCAATCCTGCTTGCTTTTTTAGCTGCTGAATTCAGAATTTGTATTTGCTAGAGAAGATATGCATGTGCATTTGTGGATCTATAATTTCATTGCATTACCAAAAATTATATAGAAATAGTAAAGGAACCAATACTGTGTATTCTAATAAACTAGATTATGTTTATGTTCTGTTTAAATATGTAAAGTATTTTTTGTTCTTTGAAATCCATCCTCTAAAATATTTCTTCTGTTATTGGTTAAAATATTGAAATACATTGCTAATAGTTGAGAATACATGTGACATAATGATCAATGAGACTGGTGCATATGTGAATGATATTGAATTCCAATTTTCAATAACCAATTGTCAAATCTCCTTCTAGTTAGAAGTATAATACTGTAAAACCAGACATTTTTGCATGCATGAAACTTTCACAAATTTCACTAGTGGTTAAGATTCATGAAAGTTTCATGTTGCAAAATAATCAAATATCAATTGAAACAAATAAAATTATAGATTTATCAATTTGTGAAAGCTTCTGGTTTTACAGTGTACAATTAGATAAATAATGCTGCATTTACATGTAAGCAAAATACAGGCAATATATCACAGGAATTTACTTGTAGTTGTGTATAGGTTTAGAATGACATGCAAATTTGTAATTTTATTAAGCTGAAAAAACCCCACTCACAATATGAAATTGTTTATTCAACTATAGACTTGTATGATGTCAAATATTTGTATTTGCAAAAGTAAACTTAGATGCACAATAGAATATGCAATCCTGTGGTCACAACAGCAAACAACAGATTGTATACACACAAATTATCTGTGACACTCACACTCTGATTGTGCTTTAGAGACAATTCACTTCTTTCTCTGATAGCAATTGGAATTATTGCAAATTGTTTACAGATTCATTTAATTAAATATTTTGTGTGCATTTTTATACACATAGTACATTATATATATCTGACTTTCACAAGTACTTAGACCTTATGCATTCGAGGAATTTGTTTACAAAATTGTTTATTCTTGTAATGAAATATGTTGTGTGCATTTTGCTATTTATATACACATTGTACATTATATATTGCTTACACATAGTACATTATATCTGACTTTCTCAAGTACTTAGACCTTATGCATTCAAGGAATTTGTATATAAAATTGTTTATTCATGTAGTGAAATATGTTGTGTGCATTTTATACACATAGTACATTATATATTGCTTACACATACTAGAGTATCTGACTTTCACACGTACAGTTTAGACCTTATGCATTCGATGTAGGGTAGGTGAATCCAAACACTAAAAGGTTAAAATCAATTATAGTTACAAAAATACATTTAAATGATACCAAATTATTTCATTATTATTTTGTAATGTAAAAATACACGTTTTTACATTATATCCTAATTTTGTATGGATTTTTTTTTGATATTTCTTTTAAGGCTTGCAACAGTCATTTAAACTATTTGATAGGCCAATCCATGATAATGCCACCATTGCTCCATGTACAGTGTGCTAGGTCATACACACCTCAACATACCAGTGTAATACCTGATGCCACCACACTTTATTTTAAATAAATTCACATATCAAAACAAAACACTTTTTATAAGATCAGAAATCTAGGAAAGTTTACAATCCATCTCTTCAAAAAACTGCACAGTATTCTACATGTATATGGACATGTTTTTTTAATTTAAGAGAATATACACTGGACATTGTATCTGCAGTAGATTCATCGAAAAGATGAATGATGTCTTTATCATGGTGAGTAAGATAGGAAGAGGGGTGGATAATGATTAAAGTCCTTCTACTGTTTTGATAATCCACCAAAAACAAAATAATTCATCAGATGTCTATGATTCTTATTGATGAATATCAAGATGCATTTTGCTGTAAAGATTAGTTTTTCCTTAAGGAGGGAACTGTAAAATCACAGGTGCAAAATCATTGATGTCCCTTGGTTGTGACCTCACTTACCCCATTGTCGTAAAGTCCAGACATATCTTTATACCAAGGAATTGTTTATACATTGGGTTTCAAGTAACAGGCTCTGATAGTTGTCTATATCCAAAAGATGAATAGGATCTTACTCTATTTCCATATTACATGTATTGTGGCTCTTGTCATTGATGCACATTATCAGGGTAAAGCAGTCTCACCACGCAATCAACAGTAGATGTTAACTGAGTCATAATATACTATGAAGATTTGCGACATCACTATGGTGTACTGAAACTCTACACAATCATACAACTTTGACATGTACATATATGTATTGTAGTAGAACAATACAGAATTCTAGAGAGTAAATTAACAGTGAAAGTGAAATGGATTCCTCCAATGCATTTTTAGCACTTATATATGATTGAGCTTTTTCTTTCACAGAAACAGACATTCAAATGTCTGTTTCCTGACATTATTCATGCATTTTTTTCTCTGTTAGAAAATTCTAATATAATATGATTTACTTTTGGATTTTAACCTGTAAAAGTACCTTTAACATCAATGTTATCCTTGATACCTCATAGGAATGTTTCAAAGAAAAATCTGAAAATCAATGTCAGATTTGATATCAAATAATAGTTACATGTATATGTGGTGGCAAGTGACTGCGAATCACTACACCATACCAGAAGCCCTAAAGATCGAACATATCATCCGTCATCTTTACTCTAACCGCTGGTTGCCCACGTGCTTGCGTACGTTCATCATGCCGCTAATGTAAATCAATTTTGACGCAACCCTTGTCCCATTACAATTGCATGCCCCCAGGGTACCATTATGACAGCGGTTATAACCCATGATGAAGAGAGAAGTAGCTTGTGACAATTATTGGCTCTAACAACAAATGGAGTGAGACTAGAAGATGGTGAGAAGATTGACTGCTATGGACTACCTGGGTGTGAGGATGATTAGAGGTGCCATCCCAAAACGATTGCATTTCGAAAAGGTCAACCTATTCCTTTTCTAGAGATTTTGACTTCTTTTGCAAAAGAGAAGAAAGTAAAGAATTGTGGGTTGTGCAGCGAAGAATTCTACACTAAGCTGCATGGTCAATAATTATTGTTTACAATAGAAGGTGTCACTTGTCCAAGAAAATCAATTTTTGTAAAATCTGCAAGAAGAGTCACTTACCGTTTTTAGATATTTTATTTTTCTATTTCTGTCTTTCTCACTCTTCTACTCTCTCTCACTCTCTCTCCCTTTCTCTGTCACTCTCCCTCTCACCCTTTTTCTCTCTGTCTTTTTTTTTTTTTGTAATATGAATATACCAAGTTAAAGGTCATGTCATTTCTATTCAGAATGACTCTTAATATAGTAGGGTTGTGTGACATGATGATGATTCCAAGTAGTGTTTGATGATGTAATCACACATTTATTGGAAAGAGTTGTACTGGGTAGTCAGGAATGAGGATAGCTGTTGATTTGAATACTAGGCTTTTGAAAAGTATGAGGATGCCTTTTTTGCAGCCTTCTAACCTGTATCCTCTTGATTAATATTAGGTACAATAAGAATATTTAGTGGAGAATAATCCTGTATCATACACCAGGTGTAGGCCAAAACTTGATCTACATGGGCATCATGAAAAGGTGCTTCATGGGGTGAACGTGATTATGCTCTCTGTACAACATTGCAGAGTCTGCTGTGTTAACTGCCATGAAATACATAAATGAATAAAGAGATCATGTGGAAGACGGATCGATAGTCCCAGCTTAATTTTACAACACCAGGCGTTCTGGGTGTAGTTACTGCGCGCTATTCATGTGCGGGGCCACACAAAACCTCTGACGACCACTTTGCGGCGATCTGTCTGACATTTCAGACACACACATATAGGAAACCTGAGCCGTGTTTGTGCAGCGATATCCCACATTCATCCATCCCACGACCCCCTTCAGGCCTCAGGGTTCTCATCCAGTGAGTGGGGTGATGATAGAACAGGGAATCCCTTCTGCTAGGGAGAACTAGGGCACCCCTCTCAATTGACATTGGTGAGGAGGGAGGGGGTGATGGTTTTATATACATTTTAAAGAGATGGTTTGGAGAGTATGCATTCAAATAAACCAAATAATTGAACTACATTTTATATTTTAATGTTAAGCTGATTGAAGACAGGACCAATTACTTTTGTGAAATGCACTTGTAGAGGTGTATTAGTAGACTGCTTTGAAAACTTTACTGGAGATAGAAATGTCATGGGCTTGAGCCAAGGGTCAGCGCTTGTGTCGTTTTCAAAGATATTAATCTTTGTTTGCCACTTGATCTCCACCCAGATTTAGCAATATGGGTACCTAATAGGAAGGAGTTCCCTTAATTATTTGATTTTGCAATTGGTAGCCTAAAAATGGGAGTGATAGTGGAGTGCCAGAGTGCTCCTAAATGGCAGATATGTGCTTAGTACTTAATAAATATACAGTTTTTAAGTAACGGCTATTCTACACAAGCGAAATTTTAATTTACCTTTCTTACCTATGGGCAATACCTTGAAACATATTTAGTCTTGTGGTTCATTCAGTTACATAATTGCAACAGGGATGTCTACTCTGAATGACGGAATTCCTTGAAAGATTCTTTGATGAACATTCAGTAAGATAACAAAACATTTTAAGAAGACATAACATGACAAATAAAGTCATGGAATATTGTAAGGTGGGCAGTTGCATCTTTTACTAAAAAAGTAAGAGGGGCCTTTCAATTAAGTCTGCACTGTATAACAATCTACTTGTATCGGAATTGACTTTGGTCAAGTGCCGTCTCAATCCAGACAACAGGATTAGCCAAAGTGTATTGCTTTGTGTTGATTGGATAAAAGAGAGAGATGGAGAGGAAGAGAGAGACCTCCGTGCAGGGCTGACAGGCTATACTTGCACAAGTAAGGCATGTTAAGGGTTTTTCCTACTGTATGCCTACCTGTAAAATGTTGTTGCATTAACTTGAGTGTATTGTATTGGTGTTACAAAATGCATTCAGAGTACAAGAAATCATAGCCTTGTCAGAAATTCTAAATAAAGTTTAATACTATAGTAAAAGTTTAATATATTGATTGTAAAAAGCTAGAAGTCATTTGCAAATATTTGTAACTCATGCACCTGCTTACTGTAAGAAATGTGAGAAATTTGAAGTGTTTACAAATTTTGTGGCCTAATTTTGTATACAGATAATATTCACCCAGACTTTCAAAAGCTTTTCAGTGAATAACTAGATCATCATTAATTTCTGATTTATTGATCAGTATGGAATATCAGTGAAGACTTCCTTAGCTCCAACTTCAAATATGCAATTCTATTTAAGTCCAATTATGCAGAATTAAAAAAGGGAAATTATCCAGTTACATGTTTGTGCTTTTAGTGTAATATCTACTAATAGCACATTCACCTTTCATTCTAGCAACAAATAATCTGGGACTGTGAAAAAAAATCAATCTGGCTGGATTGCTATCATTGCAAAAACTGTTGCCAACTTTCAGTGAAACATGTGTGTTGCAAAATTAAGGTTATAGTTAGAATATTGAAATAACAGAAAATATGAATAAGGAGAGAGAGAGTAAGAGAGTAAAGAATGAAAGAAGAACAAGGTTGTATTCATGCAAAAGATTTTCTCATGAGAAATTTCACACTTTGTGCACCGGGAGTCAAACCTTGCTGCTATGGAAAGGTGTGGAAACCTTTTGTACTTGCATCAATACACTCCGAGGGCAAGCTTGAATAAGGACAGCTGTGAGGCTTTATTTTGATTCTCTCTCTGTTTCTCTTTTGCTGTTTTCCTATTTTCATTTTCAAATTTCTGCACAAGTAAAGGATAATTATGTAAAATCTGGAGAAGAGAGATATGAAGAGTATTACAAGTAAAAACATCAGAAATGTAAGAGAAATTGTAATAGGAACTGTTTTGAGTAAAGGGTTTAGAAAGATCATTAAAGGAAATATCATGCATTTTGTTCAGAGAGAAACAAAGACAGGGAGACAGACAGTAAGATGGGTAGACAGGCAGCCACTTGTGGATCAATACTTCCACACTGTTTTGTTTCAAGTTCAAAATTAGAAATTCTCTTCAACTAGATTATTTTAAAACATTTTTTTTTTTATAGAATCGATTCATATTGTAGCAAGATAGAACAAACATGAAGACTAAATGGATTGAAAAGTGGTTAAAAATATGTTTATAATATACACTTACACACATTCTATTGCTGCTGTCTGTAATTTCTCTCATTTCCAATGGGTAAGATGAACAAATTTTTCTTCTTCTCCAGAATAAAGCATTGAATATATTTATTAGTGTGTGAAATACAGGCACTACTAACAATTAAAAACGCACTGAAGTACTGTTGTATCCCATTTGTATGGTGTTATCTACCTCCTGAAATCAGTGCAGGAGACAGTCTTAAGTGGCCATTATATCATATGCTGCATTGAAAGGTCCCCAAGGTAATACCATTGAATCTAAATGCTGCTTGTGATTTATCAAGAGAGGGCATAAATAGAGATTGAGGATAAACAGTGATGATGTTTGCAGATTCAGATGTCTTTGGGCCTTAGGGGGTAAAAGCATTGCCACCATTTGTTCAAAGTCCTACAGATTTCAATTTATCATAATCATTTTTAAAAGTTAAATTGAAGCTTATGATTCTTATAAAGTGTAAATTATTGAAATGTAATGATTTAGAACAAGCAATATTCATGAAGAATGAAAAAAAATAGCATAAAGAAAATTTATTTCAAGAAATTTAATAATATAAGAGGAAATTAAGGGATTAAATGTGGATTGTTTTATTTTATTTTCGTGTTGTTCTTTATAAGCTAAAAAGAAAATTTATTATAGAGAGAAATTATAATTCTAGCATATCAGTGTTCTCAGTTTATTGGTAGACCTAGTATATACAGTAGTTTAACTTTATAGGTGGGAAGGTTGCCATAAGTAACAATGCAATGTGTATTTTGGTTGTGAACGTATGATGATGTCCAATGATGTAAGTGATGCTTTGGAATTCATTGTTCAGTTTGTGAATTGTATACATTATATACATGTACATATCTTTTCCCATGAATATTTGGTAGCAAAACTACCTGTAGATGTACATGTACATGTAATTCACAATGTAATGCAATGCCTGTTTACATCAGTTGTGAAGTGTGTTTCAATATATACACGTAGAAAGGCAATACTGTGTACACTAGAAGGGCTAAAAGCCTAAGTGGCATTTGAAACAGTGGTTAGGGCATAATTTTGTGCTTGGCTAAGTTTCACAATCAAGTCTTGAAAGCAGTGAAGGATGAGGTAATGCTCATATTCGCAAGAAGACGCTAGCTGCCCTTGAACTAGAAGAGAAACTCTATAAATAGAAGAATATATGTTTGGAAATCTGCTCCAGGATGCACTGAGGAGAATGGGAATGGACATTAATGCACATGTATAAATTGGCAGATTGAACTAGAAGGGAATGTATTCATTGTAGAAAAATATGCCATCATAGTATTTTATTATGTTTTTGCATGTTAATCACAAGCTCAGGTATTCACAGTCAGTTGACTTTATGATTTATCAAGGTTTATTTTAATTAGAATCTAATTTCATATGGGAAGTTTTGAAAAGCAATTTGTCCTTCATGATAAATATTTTTCACCAAAATTACACAACGCATGTATGATAGACAAGAAATTGTTAATACTCAATTCTTCTATGTTTGATCAAATGAGACTGTGTGAGGCATGGGCGGAAATATGTAAAATATTCTTTTCAAGGGGGGAGGGGACATTAAAATAGGTGTCCTCCCCCCCCCCCCTGATGAATAGAATTGTGTAACACACCTCCACCACTGGTGCGCAGTATATTAATATTCATGATTCATAATTCATTAGGAATTATACAAGAAGGACATGATGAGCTTAGTTTTAATTGTCCTGTGCTTCCATGAAATAATGTTTGTTTCATACTTTGTAAACTGAGAGTAAATCGAAGGAGAAACTTTGATTAAATATTCCATGACATCTATTCCCCACTGAACTGTCCTGTTTATGAGCAGAATTGATGTGTACTTCATGAATTACCACATGTTTATGCAGACATTTTTTATTGATCATAACCATGCTGTTGTTTGCAAAAAAAAACCATGATATCTTACACAGTTTGGACAGCAAAGAGATAGTGTTTTTACTATGGTATGGTTAGAAAGAAGACTATCAGAGACAAAAAATCCTTTTATTCCAAATTCAGATTATTCTTTTTAATAGAGTTAGAATTCTTGCTTTTGTTTGAAACAGAAATTCCTTGAATACCAAATTTTGTGGTTCAGTGCATACATGCATAGAATCAAAGAAAAAAATTCATATGATTATTTTGAGTTTGTGAAACTAACAGTGAATGTCACTTTATTGCATATTTTGCTTTCTAGGCTGGTGCGTTCATGGTACCTGGTGTCAAGTTTATTTTTCTTTCAGGATTCTTTTCACGGAATAATAACTAAGTAAATCATGTCACTATGTCAAAATATTGCATGACAGAGTATTCCATATTCCAAGAACATTGGCTATATATCAAGCACTCATCGTCAATTCTCTTTGTACAGAAGCAAAAATAGTCCTACACTACAAATTTGTTGTCATACAGTGAAAAGTCATGTACTTCTCTTTACCTTCAATACACTTTCATTTTGATATGGCATGTTTTGATAAATTTTTGACCTTCCTATAATAATATCACTGTCATTATATGAAACAAGAACACTGTCATATCCCATGCAGGAATGAAGCTATGGTATAACAAGAACCCATTTATTTCTTGCTTTGTGAAACGTAATTCAAATGTTATTGGAGTTGTGCCAAAGGACCACCTGCCTTCATGCATGTGTGGGCACTGCTCATTTTTCTCCATCTTGTATTCAGTAGCTTGTGTTAAGTCCCTGCATTCATACACATTTTGAAAAACAGATGTATGCATGTACCAGGTTGAGTAGAATAATGAAAACTTGAAGTATGATTCCTACTGCGTGTGTACGGTATTCATCAAAAATGTCTGTATGAAAGTATATGCATTTTTCCATTTGTTTTTGTTTAATTTCATGTTCTGACTGCATTGGTCATTTTAAATAGATTATTTGAATTGCCAATCATTCTGCAACTAAATGCAATTTCTTTTAAAATGATATAAAATAGCTATTAGCACACTTCTGACTTCGATCTATTTGCAGTTCTTGCATTCTGGACATACTTTGGCAATTACTACTAGATTTGAAAATTTTCTCCTTTGACATCGAATAGTTGGTAATAAATGCAAGCATGGTTTTAAAATATCCTTCCTTCACAAGTGATTTACTTTTCCTTGTACATGATAATGATGCAACAAAATCAATTATTTTTCCTTATTATGGTCTTAATGTTTCTTCTCTTTTTTTCCTTTTGTATTTCACATTACAGAAGCAAGAGGATATCTATAGGAAGTGGGAGGAGTTTAAGGCCATACAACGAGAAGATAAATACACTTACTTGGAGCAGAAAGTTGAGCTCCAGCGAGAATTGATCCGAGCTTACGACGATCTCTTCCTTGAGAGACGCCTTAAAACTGACAGAAAACTTGAGGAGGTAAGGGAATAATCTAATTTTTTGTGTTTAATCTTCTCTCTCTCAACCTGTCACCTCATAATTTATCTCCATGTACTCAAAAGTACTCCAATCAAAGTAATTATGTGTAACTATACTTTTTAAATGTTCAACCTGCATACACCGTGATGAGCAAAACATCGCTACATGTATACATGTATACAGTGAAACCTATCTATAAAGACCACTCAAGGGAGACAAGAAAAGCGGTCTTTATAAGCAGGTGGTCTTTATGTACAGGTTCCTGTATTACATGTTTCAATGAGAAACACTTTGCAAGGGAAATGGAAATGGCGATCTTTATAGACAGGGGGTCTTTCTATACAGGTTTGACCTTATTACTTTGTACAAAAATGTTATTCATGGCGTATTTACACACATTGCCCACAAGCAGACTATAACTGTACTTGAATTCCAGGATACGTCACATACAGCATCTATCTACCATGAACTATCCAGACATGATGCACTTTTCATGAGGTGCATATCACAGTTACGAGCACCAGTGAAGATGATACATTGGTGTGTATGGCTCCTGTAATTCAGCATGCACACTGTAATGAGGCGGAAAACTATGCCTATAGTTGAAGGTTACATTTCAAGTGTACATAGAGGTATCCATGACCATGATCATACATTAGCATAATGTAATGTTGTTCTGTTGTCAGTAATGATGATGTACTTCAGAGCTTATTTTAATAGTGACCTTCCTTTACTTGAATGTGAGAAGACATTTCATTTTAGAATAATCTGATCTGAATGGCATTGAAGCATCTAATTTCTAATGAGCATGTATGCCCCTACTGTACACCAGGCATCGTAACAGAAAAAAAAAAATGAAGATACGATTCATCATTATGTGCACAAATTTTTGTGTGAAAAATACAATCTAGTCATCCCACCCCCAGAAAAAAGGATAATTAATTGATTAAACAGAATAACGAAGATCGTAGTATTCAAATGTCTCTCATATGAACTCTGTTCATTTCAGTTTTGCTCAGAATGTATTTATCTAATATAGATGATAAATATTATCTGAAATCAGACACCCTACTTAACCTACTGTCAAACCTGAAACTTTCGTGACAAAAATTTTGTGAATTTTTAATGACAGCCAATTTTACAGCAAGAAACTTTCGTGAATCGCAATAAATTTATGTTGTTTCAATTGTGAACTTATCATTACACAGCAATGAAACTTTCACGAATCTTGACCATTCATGAAATTGTGAAATTCGGAAAGTTTCATGCACGTGAAAATTTCTGGTTTTACAGTATTTGAATAGATGCAATAGAATGTCATTAATTGGCTGCCTCTAATATACAGCCATTGGCAATGCATGACTGTAATGTCCTTGTGGGGGGCAACTCATTAAGATTATTATCATTCTCTTTGTGTTGAGCAATTAAATTTACTGATACCCTTTTCATATTAGGGGTAGAAGTGGTCTTAGTCTGGATTTAGCCGTGACTAAGCTATGATAACAAAGCTAATATGAAAGCTATCAGCTTTCAGTAAACCCGCTTTTAGTCAGGACTAAAAGCCGACTTCTCAAACCACTTCTCGAGCAGGGTTAAAGATAAAGTTGAGTTCTGGTCATAAGATTGAATTGTGAAAGAAACTGTCTCAAAGCAATTGGGAAAGGTTGATTATATAGCAAATAAGAATTGGTGTTTACTGTAAGGTTTTGGAATCACCAAAATGATAAGAAATTGACTCAATCCTGCTGAGAGTCACATGCACTGCACACAGAAATGTGTATATGGGACTACACACAAATGTTCGGCCCAAACATTTCATCTGTTTCTTTTCATATTTTGAATGTGACAGCATTTGAAGAGCAATCCTTTTCAGGGGACATAGCTACTATGATAATCTTCCAAACTAACATTAAAACTTAGAATGAGATAGCTCACAAATGATTTTTTACCTTTCCCAGAACTCAAGCTTCCCTTTAAGTCCCGACTAAGCCCTAACTAAGCCCACTCTGGCAGTGAATATGAAATGGTATGATAGCCTTCTACAAGCAGGCAGAAGAATTTCACAAATGTGTGACATCTAAAGAGTCTATGTATGTAATGAGTGTAGAAGACCTCAACATTAGCAGATGGAGAACCTGTATTTGTATGGGCACAATCTTCATCTATTGCCTGGTTGCAACTGGTGGATAGTGTTCTGTTGTAGAGTCAATCTAAGCACCAGTTGAAATCAGAGCTATAGGGGAAGACCCTCATCATGTGATGATTAACATCCCTGTGTCATCTGGAAGAGAGCTGATAATGTCATCCAATGACACCCCTTCTACCAAGTACCAACTATAAATCACTGTTCAAGAAGGCAGGCAGTATTTGAGTTAAGGAACCAGACTTGATAAGCATTCTTGCTATATATTCTAGTTCCTTTTATCCTTAGAACTGATTCCTTTGCTTTGCTTTGTACACCAATTGTTGTGTATTTAATATTTGATAATAAGCTTCAAGTCCAGGGTCATACTTTTTTAAGGCTACACAGAATAAGAGAATAAAAGTTCATTTAAAAAAAACTCATGGAATCTTCAAAAGGGCTCTGAAAAATAAATATTTGATATAAAACCCACCCTGTGAAATATCTCTTTTTTTCAGAAAGTCAGAAGTAATGAGCTAAACAGTAATTTATTTCAATGTGGGCTTTGGAATATTTTTATAGATTCAATATGTCATTTTTCCAAATGAATTATGTGGAAACCTTTTGGAAAATGAATTGTCTTCATGTGCACATATTGAACATGAAGAGCAAATGTTATTTCCCTGTAAAAGAAAACGAATGTAAGAAGCTTGTACATTTGTTATACATCTACATGTGTGTGATCGCTAACTACACCCATGTGAATAGCAATTTGTTGGTTAACTCAAATTTGCTCACAATGTAAATTGCATGCATTGGGTGTGTAAATGGTCTTGGACTTTGTATCAAAATTTGTTTGATTACTGAAAAGCCAAGGTGATATTTATAGAAGACCTTTCTGACTAAACATCATTTATCATATCTTGCTTTTAGGGAGAGATATGTAACATATATGAAACTGCAGTACATTGTACCTTATGGTTAGAAATGACTGGTCTGCAAAGAAAGATGTCCTATTTTTGGAACCAGTTTCATGCTAGTGTTACTAGTACTACAAAAGAAAAAATTATTTTACTACAATATTGTGGGCTCTATACTGTATGAAATGGATATATCCCATTTTTGTTTGCATGATATCATTTTTATTAATGAAAAAAGCTGTCAGGCAGTCAACTCCCAGCACACGATCAAATGTTTGGCTGTGTTACCATGACAATAACGGGCAAGTGTCTATATGCTTCCACGCATGTGTGTGCGCACTGTCAATACAATAACACTTACTGACTGAAGCAGAACTCTCATCCCCTCTCTCTTTCTCTGTATATCCCTTTCTCTGATAGACACTCTCTTCAGCTGTCTTCTCTCCCTTTCCCTCTTCCTCTCACCACTCTCCATTGCATTGCCCCATCTCTCTCTTTCACTCTCCTTGTGCTGTTTCACCTCTCCCCTCTCGCTCCCCCTCTCTCTCTCTCCCTCACCCTCACCCTCTCCCTCTCTCTTCCTCTCCTCTCTCTCTCTCTCTCTCTCTCTCTCTCTCTCTGCCTCTATCTCAATCATTTAGGATTTGATGCATTTTTTAGTGTTGATAGATGACTGGGTAGAGATATGTAGATCCTTAAACCCTCATAGATTAATCATTCATTCATTGGGAGATTCATGCAGTTTTCATTGCTTCTAAAAACCAGGTGATTTTAAGTATGAAGGAATAGTACTATTCTCCAGATAAAAAGCCATTGATAATTAAGTGTATATGTAATAATTATTTGAATGAGTTGATATAAGTGAATCTTGGAAATTATTTCTAGTTTGTAGTAATGGAGTCAAAAGGGCATTTTGTATAAATGTATTTCTGTTACAATTCACAAATACATCTCGACTGATTTCTTAATTGTCCAATATTATGACCTGAAAATCACTTTTTGGCAAAAGCATTCACAAGATATATTTCAGTTGTTTATTCTACTGTTTCCTTCTTTGCAGTGTTTTTCTTTTTCCTATCTTATAATACAGAAAGGTTGCCTTGAAAACACATGTGTTTTTCCATTCAATGTCTTGGTATAGTTAATATTCAAAGTTTGTTTGAATCCAGGGGACACTGATCACAGTTTGGAGGCCAAGCAGAGAATGGTTATCACATCTACTGTTTTCTATTGGTGCATAGAGTCCATGTTGTACTTCTTCTAGCACCATGAGAAAGCAGTATTTGTGAGACACCCCAGTCTTCATTCAACATGCATCTTTCATCGGAAGATCTACAGATATACTCTAGCATTGTAGCATACTATTTCTTCCATTGCAGAGAAGTAACTGTGCTGTAATGTTGTTTTTTTTTTTTAATATAAGTGATTGTTAAAGGGCAATCCAACCTTGGTAATAAGATGATTTGTGTGAAAGCAGAAAACAAGAAAAGTAGGATGGTGAAAGTTTGAAAGAAATCGGACAAGGACTAAGAAAGTTATGGATGTTTGAAAAATGAGATCACTACATCTATGCGAATCTCAAATCGGCAATTTGGTGAGTCGATTGTGACATTTTTGTGGACAACTCTCCCATTTGTCGTACACAAAAATATCATTAATTTGTGGTTTTCTTCGAGACTCTTTTATCCTCAGGGCAGTACTCAAAATATACTGGAGATAGCATATTGTTATAGGTCCTCATGAACAAAAAGATCCTTTTGAGTAATGCATTTTGAAAAAAAGTGACATTTTAGTCATTTTGTGTGTTAGAGCGAATGGGGGAGTTGTCCACAGCTACATCACAGTGACATTACCTATTCGGCCAATTTGAAATTCCCATATGCATAGTGATTACAACTTTCAAAAACTCATATCTTTCTTATTGCTTGTCCGATTCCGTTCAAACTTTCACCAATCTGCTTCTCTGATTTTTCCTCTTTCTTTCAAAGCAACTTGCTATTAAGGTTGGATTTCCCTTTAAAGAAATAATCCTTGCCATGTGCCATCTGAGTTATTTGGGGTTTTTTTTCCTGATCCATGGTTGTTCAAATAATATCATGCATGTGCATGTATGCATAATCTTACAAATTGTTTTTAACAATTTTGTAACCTGAACTATATATTCTTTTCTATTCATGAGTCAACATTCTCCATTATCATTTACCTTCTATTTTTTGCATGCTTGTCCATTTTGTTAAACATAAAGTGGAAAAATGAATCCTGAAGAAAATGAAAGTGTAAGTTGTTCCCTTCCCATATGCATGTACATGTTTCACATTCTCACCTAGTATTTTAGTTTATTTTCCACATTATATTGTCAGATAACAACCATTATCATCACCACAAACAAAACCATACTAGCCATATTACTTGTAACACTACCACCAACCAACACCATCACCTCCATTACCCCTCTACCAAGAAACCCACCCTTATAGCACCACCACCTTCATTATAACCACCACTACCATTACTCTAACCCCAACCCCAGCCCCAACCCCAACCCCAACCACCACGTACACTTAACATTTACCATCACTATTTGCATACCACAATTATCTCAACCACCGTAACCACTATCATCCACTGCCATTCTCAACATCAACACTACAACTACTGTAATCTGTGGTAAGCATTATACCTATCACCAATGAAATCATCAACATCATTGCCATGACCTCAATCAGCATCCTCACAACTTTCTTTCTCCCAACAATATCATGTTTGTGATCAGATTTTAGATTCATTTTCATTACTGTCCCCACATGTCCATCCTTTCACACAACGAGTCAGTTACACACACTGTGTATGTCTTCCACGCCAGCTTATAACTTGAGAGCTACAGGCCTACTAAATCAATAGACTATTGTTTTTTGTTTGTTTTTCAGTCCCTGTTGCTTTTACCATTATTGGTTCTACCACTCTCCCAATCTTACTTTAACTGAACATCTCTCCTATGTTTTAACTTAATTTCTGACTTGTCCCATCATTCTTTCTTACTTTACATGTGTCTCCATTAGCCCCCTCCCCTCCATTTTTTTCTTAACTTGATTATACATATTGTATTGTGAATATAATGAATATAAATCCTTGAATATAATACCTTTTTAAATTCTGCCTCACATTTTGCCCTTGTAGTTGCAGAGTAATGTTAGATGATCAGTTTAACCTGCACATTATAAATCATTTCACATCTAACTTAGTTATGATCTGTTATGCACTTGTGCAGTTTTGCTGTCAGTTTACAAAGATTCGATTAATTTACTTTGATCAATATTGCTTCCTTCACTAATTAAAGTAACATTACACATCTCAGCTGCTCAGGATTTTTTTAAAATTTGTTGTTTTATTTAAGTAGCTAATTCTTTTGATTATCAAAAGAATAGGGTAACCTTGTGATAAACAATATCAGGCTATTGGTTCACATTAAGTGATCATTATTTGGCCACCTGCTTTTGCCAATACTTAGGGAGACTAAATATTGTAAGAGAAAATATAATAAAGAAGAGAGAGAGAGAGAGAGTGACAAAATCATATGAATATGTGTGTAAAGTATTATTCAAAGAGATGTAATTATGAGGGGGTGGGTTGTTGAGCAGCAGAGTGCTTTGATTTTAGTTCATGTTCTCATGAATGTCATCTTGGTTACTGAGGATGATGATCAATCTTCGAGCTGTCAGATTACCTATACTGATTTGTCATGTCATGTTGATAACCTTAGTAAAGCTCTGATAACTCCCAAGCACGCGATCAAGTTTGGATAAAACCACCCACACCACTCCCAAAACATGAATGGGACGACTTTATACTGCAAAAACAGATAACATGTTTCCTGAATGAGTTATGAACAGTGATACTGGTGTCAATAACACGATACCATGTTAGCATGTATTGAGTAGGACGTAGGACGTGTGAGAGAATTTGAGGAAACGTGATACATTTAGAGGCCAGGTATGAAAATAACCTAATCGTTGACACGAGTTGACAAATTGGCATTATTAGATTAAAATAGATATGTCAAAGGAATGTGTGGTTTAGGAAAGAGGGACTCATTGGGGTAGAATTGGCTGAATTTGTCAAATGCCATTTTCCAATTTGTGGGCAATTTGGTTTGCTCAATTGGTGAGGGTTCCCTAAGTGATTGTAGCTGAATAGGTGACCCTGAGAGCGTTGAGTGTACAAATGAATAGTATTGTTTGGACAGAGAGTGAGAGAGAGAGTGAGAGAGAGAGAGAGAGAGAAAGAGAGAGGGGAGAAAAGGAAAGGGGATTGTGGAGTGAGAGAGATAGCTAGTGAAAGGTACAAGAAAATGTTGGGGAGAGAGAGAGAGAAAGAAGGGAAGGAGTGGAAACAAACTGTGTGAAACAGTTAAGACAAAGGATAAAAAGGGGATAATTGAAAAGGAATAATAGAATAGAGAAAGAGAAATCCAAACTACTGACAAAGATAGGAAGGGACATGAAAGAAAAAAAAACATAGAAGGGAAAAGTAAAGTAAGAGTAAGTGAATGTATTTATGGAGTGAAAAGATTGATAGAGCAATAAAGTCATTTTAATGGAAAACTTATGTGCTTGTAAAAAAGAGAACATGGCCCTCAAATGAACAAATGTTTACCAGCTAAATGTATGAAGTATGTAGGAAATATGTTGGAAATTCTAAAGGACATTGAAAAAAAAATTGGTAAATATTTTAACATGTCCCCTCCTTTGTTGCCCTTGACTGTTCATATTTACAGTAGAAATGTCAGACATCATTAATGTGATTTCTGTTTTCTTTTATTTTCCAGGTGAGGAAATCTGAGCTACAAAAGAAGAAGGAAGCAGAAGAAGCTCTCTCACAAATATGCAAGGATGAACTAGGTAAGCATGGACAAAACTCATTTTCTATTACTGTCACTTGCAATCTATTTACTTTTGTGATGAACAAGATATTACAGTGAATTCAAAGTTGCATTATATTCTTAATATATGTGGAAAGGATGAAATATATGAATATATTTCATAAACAAAATTGTTAAGGCATAGATTACTGTATATTACAATGCTGTGACCAGCTCTTCAAAATAGTTACAAACTGTTTTACAATGATGTAACAGGGTTGACGTTCCATATGTTCAGCATGTTTTGTTTAATGACATTTTCAAAGTATTCTCACACAAAGCACATATGAGAGAATAGATTGTCTTCTCAATTTAAACCCCTTGCAATTTATGCATTACTGCTTGTCTTCTCTGTGTGCTCTCTAGATAAAGACAAGGAAGAGCAGTTGAGCAGAAAAGCCCAAGAGAGGGCAGCAGAGAGGAAAAAGCAGAAAGATGAGAAGGAGCATACTGAAGGAGGAGAAGCAAGGAGTGATGGCATTGAAGGAGGGGGTGATGTGGTTGAACCTAGTTCAGGTTTACAACGGGTATTAACTACCAGAAGGCTATCAACAGAGAGAAGGCTGTCAGAGGATAGTGTCTTTGAGCCTCATGATGCATCAGGTGTTCTTATTGAAGAGCCTGAGGATGTCATCCAAGAAGAGGTTAGATTTCAAGCCATTTCTCTCCATTGTCACCATCAAAAGTTGTTTCCACAAGTAGGATTTCTTATTATTTTTGTGATATACACTATGCAAATCAAAATTGAAGGTGCTTAAAAGATAGTTCCAGTGATATTGTTTCTCCACCATTAAATCATGGCTCAAAATGATGAGTTGCCAAGGTGCCACATTGGCACATGAAACATTTGACTGCTTAAAACCTGAAGGGTTTATGATTGACTTTTATAGATCTGTTTTTCTTGGATGTGACAGGAACTGGTGACAGATTCATTATTTTATATGATTTGCAGTGTGCAACAAACATTGATAGTAAAATAAACCTTGTGTGACTGAGAATTATAATTTTGTCTTGTATATTCCTGTATTCTTATAACATTAGAAGATGGAGAACATCTGATGTGATTAGAAATTACTGTACAGTAGTTCACAGTAGTTTTATGCAACAAAAGTACAATTTGTATGCCTTCAATCATTTTCAAAATTAATAAATCTTATGATTATGTAAGTATGCTCCTTCTAATCTCACTTTTTCTTCTATTCCAAACTTCTAATTCTCTAAAGGTGACATTTGATGAACTGCCTCTTCACAAGCAGAGGCTATATAACCTCTTTGGTCAGGATGAGGCAGAGTATTTCCTTCATCCAAGAATTGAACCTGAGCGCAGAAAGGTCATAAGAATTCCCCATGCTGTCAAGCAGCTAGGAGGTAGGGATGCATTCAAATGGGTTTTCATCAAGAATATAAATCCTGTTACTGAATTAGCACTTTGCCTTTTTCTGAAATTCTTACAAGTTTTAGGCAAACATATATGCAGGATTGAAGGCTTGTCATGTATTATAAATCTCTGTAAACAAAGTGCAATAATCAAAAAGCATACACATTCAATGTATTTGTAATAAAATATTCTGTAACTCAGATATAATATAAATTTTGTTCCATTTTCCCTATAAAAATTCAAATACATACATACATATAGATATAAACAAATATGCAAATCAAGAATTGATAAAACAAGATGGCTGGATTGCTCTATTCAGAGCCATTAGTCAAATGAAATGGCTTTCTAGAGTTCCAGTGTAACTGTCATCAATACAGCATTATTGTCGTTTTGGAAATGCAAGATTGTACAATAATTGTAATGGATTTTATCAGAATATTGAACTCTGGAGAAATATTTGTTGGCTTAAGTATTCATAGAAACTTTCTTTTAGAAAAGAAAACAATTTCCCTAGTTCACTACATCATTTTGTATGTCTGTTTCTTCATTACAGGAAGGGTTGGTGCTCATACATTGTGGGATACATTAAGAGACAGGTCACAGGTCAAACTCAAGTATGCTGATGCTCGTATCCCTCTTGAACTGAAAGATGCCTATGGAGCATTTGTAAGAGAGTGCCTGACTAAGAACAAAACAGTTGCAAAGAGGAGTTTCTACAGTGAGACTGAGGTAGGTGTGATAGATACAACCAAGAAGGAATCCCATCCCTTTCGAGACAATTGACCACATTTTGTGGTTTGGCTCAATAACTTTTTATTCAGAGCTCTAAAAAATATACCAGATACATGAGTAGAAAGAGCAAAAATTTCTGCACACACTATGTCTATTTTTGTAGCTTTACCATATTGCGTTTGATGCCTGGAATTTTGAATAGGAGAATAAGTTTTAAAATCCTTACATTGGCAACACATTGAGAGATTCAAAATCCTTATTTTTTATCAAAATTGGCAATTTTTTCAACTTTTCGACAAAATTCCTAACCATGTGTATTATTTTCAAAGACGTTTAGAACCATGAAGCACTAAAAGAAAAATATTATTGTTGCCAATTTGAAGATCAAAATGTGATCAATTTAGCACTTAAATAATTCCTGTCCTGAAAGGGTTAAGAAATGCAATCAGTTTCTAATCTTCTATTCATCGCTGGATGATGTTAGAAGAAGATGAGAAAAGATAAAAAATATCAATCAAGATGGAATTTTATGTTTTAAAAATTGAATTTCAGTGTCCAATTCCTGCGTGGATTAGGTGATATGAGAAGAATATAAGAATATGAGATAAATATAATAGAAAACTTGTAGGTGTAAACAATAGTTGTAGATATGAAACAGTTCAACATTGTGTTCTGCTTGAATGTAGGATATTACTTAGAGTTATAAGATAATATAGTATGAAAACATAAGGAAGATGAACCCTGAATGTTTCCATGTGGTTTACTTTCTCATTTATGTTTGAAATACAAGAATATTATCAATGAATAATAGTTGAGAAATGCAAGATTGTTATGATTATGTAAAATTTTGCATCATATTTTGAAAATTCTGTATCTATCAGGAACTGGAAAGCATTTTGCTTTCAAACAAATAGTGTATTTCATCTTGAACTTTGAATTTTGTTGATCTTATCAGGTACCCGACAATGAGAAGCTCCAAGACAATAGCTACAAGGACAGGGTCAAAGAAACCCAGCGTCGTATGGAGCTCATGTACCGTGCTGCCCTGGCTAATGAAGATAAAACTGGTGTTCTCCTCTACAACAATCCTATGCCAGACTTCAACAACTTTGAAGGATATGAAGGACCTCTCAGATATCTCCCATCCTGGCTTCAAGTGGTACGTAGACAAATATAAGATCACACATCAAGGAAATTAGAAGAAATTTGTGAGCCTCTGCATGGTGATCTGACTCTTGCTGCAGCAAGATTTTGGTTTTTGGTTAAGATTAGGGTTAGGGTTAGGGTTAGGGTTGGGGTTAGGTATGGTGTTGGATCCAGGTTTGAGGGAATTTGATTTGTGTTAGGATTGACTTTAGTTCAGTTGTCAGCAGAGAATGTTTGGTACAACCTGCATTGCCTTATGATGCCACCTTCAAATGCATACCTATATAATACAAGCAAAATTCACTTCATCTAATATATGAACTCATGCATCTTTAACAGAGGAAATCACAACACTTATTAACAGTTCAGTTTGGTTATTTGTTTGGAAAGTATAACTGCTAAAATGACTTACAGCAAAAATAAGAAATATTTGATCACAGACCCTTATATCATTAATAGGCATGTGTTAGATATGAATTTTTAATTTATATCTGTTAAGTGTTCGCTTAATTTTTTTTTTGAAAAATACTTATTATATTCATAATAAAATTAAAGCATCTTCAGTGGGTTAAGGTACTTTTGTCATAGTAACAGTAAAATATTAATTCAGATAATTTCTGAAGAACTTGATAAGAAATATGCCGTGTGTTTCTTACAGGATGATGATAGTGAGGAAGGTACCGAGGGAGGAAAAAGCTATAAGAAGTGGCTTCCAAGCACTTCAGATATGGAGATTGAACCACTACGATTTGAAGACAACTTTGAAAGTTATGATATAGGTAAGAATGCCTTAGATTTGTGTTGAGTAAGAGAATAATGTCAGATCAGTGCCGAGTCGGTGTTTTGTATACTGTATAAGCTGTTTTTTTCGCGTACAGATATTTTCGCGATTTTGGACTAGGTAGGGAAATTCGCGAGGGTTTAATTTCGCGATTTTTGTGATGTTTTTGTTACTATAAATAGCCATATATTGAAGTGGAAATTTTCGCGAGGACCGACTAGCGAAAATCGCGAAAATAAAACCACCGCGAAAATAACCACTTATACAGTATCTTGTTCACATGTGTTAGGTAAAACACCTGTAATACTGAGGATCACTTTTCAAATATCAATAGTCCCAACTCTATCTTTATGATAAATTACTTTTTTTTAAAATATTAACCTGATGGATTTTATTTGTGGAATTTATGTCGTGTGTAAGCTTGGTTGATACCATATTAGCTTTTTAATTGTTTTGATCTGTGGCTTATTACATCTTGCTCATTGTAATACCAATTTTGTTTGCAATCTAATGATGTGTGATTGGTTTTAAAGCATATTCAATAGGAATATTCCATCTTATTCTGAAATACCATGCAGTAGTATTCATAATAATTATAACAATTTGTAGATTGCATGAGTCATAGAAATGCTTACTGCTATCAGGATGTGAAATATTTTGCATCATAATCACTTGGATTCATTTGTGTCCATTTTCAAAATTTGAAAATCACTTGTAGACGAAAAGGAAAGTGGCTTTTGAAAAGAGAAGATAGGGAATTTAATCACAGGAATAGGTAAGGAATAAAATTATGATTTTTTTTTTTTGGTACTGTCAAACCAGATATGGTTCAAGATGCTAACAATCAAGAGGAAAGAGGTAGCACCAATGATGAGCAATTCTTCAACAACGTGGACTATGATGACGGACAGACAGGTGATCGCTCTGTCAGCTCTTTCTCCCTGCCTGACATGGCTCTAGGTGGTGAAGAAGACATGGGTTACCCTCGCCCCCCACCCAACCAGGAACGCCCCAACCAATCATCCGGCACCCATGTACCTCAGGGTTTAGCAGAAGAGGACACTGGTAGTGGTGGGCTTGATCTGGAAGGAGTCAGGAAAGAGAAGAAAAAGAAACTTATTTTTTTGACCGAGAAGGAAGCAACGTGCGAAGGACGCTTCCTGGAGAATCTGGCTGCCAAGGAGAAGAAAGGGGAGATGGTGACAGGAGCCAGTGTAGAGGCTGCAGCATCAGAGACTAAGACACCAAGAGAAGGTCAAAGTTCAAGTAGAAGAGGTGAGAAACTTTCTTTGATTGGTCATTGACAGATCTAGTTATTTGTCACCTCTTGAAGTCTATTGGCCAAAAGATCATGTCAAAGCTCTTTTAGTTTCTTTCTCACAATTCTTACATAGATTTTTATAGTGTATCCCCTTTGCAAATGTTATGATTATATTGTAAGTTTAACATCAAACAATTCTGAATATGTCCAAAAGGTGCATTGCACATTATTGTCGTCATGATTTATGAATATAATAATTAGCTTTTGAATAGTTTAGAGCCAGGTCCCTACTTTTGTAATTTTGTGCTTCTAAGTTGATGATGGGTTTTTTCAATGAAGGTAATCATTCTCCTCTGCTATTTCATTCATTACAGGAAAGCCAAAGATACGTTCCCACACTGCGCCAGCAACCTTCGGAAAAGCAGAAGGCACCACACCTGGTGGCTCCACTCCTAGGGCTTCAGGAACAGGAGGAACAAGACAAAGCCGCAGGTCCAGGAGCAGCAAGGGACCTGAATGGGAACCACTGACCATGACAGCTCTTAATGATCACAAGCCAGCCATTCAGCTTTTTGGAGGAGCTGATTTCGCTCATGGTAGGGAGTTCTTGTGGAAACCAGTTCTATCCACTACCACAGCCACAAAAGGAACATAATGAACATTGAGGGGAGATGAATGGGTGAAAGCTTTTGGTGCTGTTAGTGATGAAGATTTGTTTAGTAGTCATTGAATCATTCGACCATGAATAAAGGAATGTGGAGTAAACACAACTAATTGCATTTTATGACAACCCAACAATTTCATTGGTCTATTTACATGCATCAAAACGGCGTTGTAAAAGAGATAATATAAGTTTCATAGCTCCATAAAAAGGGGAAAGTAGTTTTTATTGTAGTCCTTCCAAATTGTGTTGTTATATTTATTATTAGATGTAAATTGGGACAACATATTAGGACAACCAAAATGAGACACAGTGTAGAGCAATGCATGTTTGGTCTGGCTAACACAAGATGAGCATTGAGTAATATACAGGACAGGATTATCTTGTGAAAAATTTTGTTAAAGCTCATGTACAATATTGGTAGCAAACAGCAAATTTGAAAGAAACATTTTAAATACAGTCTCATGTTGTTCTCCTTGTATCAAAAGAAGTTTGTAAGAGATCATTTGGTATTCCATCTATGATTTCCGGTGAATTTCAGCGTAAATATCTTTAATGAATGCCAGATCACTGCCATACGCTAGGACCTTTCCACCCCGACTGCTTCCCGAACAACAATCTTGGGGCTTCGCACAGAGATAGCATGTGTGTCACTGTGTGTAGTATACTCATCGGTTTTACATGTGTGTGTGTATAGTGTATAGTGCATGCTGCAGTTATTCGGAGTTTACGTGCCTGGTCCAGTATATAAATTATTTTTTGCCTCTCATTTGTTTACTACTAAACTTTAGGAGACGAATCTTCACACTATTTTAGTACTGCTAATATCTTGCTATTTATCAACAGAATCCAAGAAATCTGACGAAAAGTTTTTGAGGGCTTACCAAAACTCTACATTACCTTTAATGTCTGAAAACATGTAATATATACATGATTCTGACAACCATTGGAAACCGGTATACTAATCGCTAACATCAGAGAGTTGAAGAAAAATTGAAGCAAAGTAGGAGTATTTCAAGTATGATCCATTTTGATGCATAAATGAATTGACAATTGGATGCTAAACTTTCTTGTAAATGATGTTGCTTTGAGGCCCTTTATCATTGCATGTTAGAAGATACAAAAGCACATGATTTTATTGATACCTGTTATGTTTCTGAAGCTGAAGACATTCTGTAAAAACAAATGAATTTCATAAAAGGATATTAATTAGTATGACAAAAATCTGTGTCTTTCAATTTTATGTAAATTATACTACTCCGTCCAAGATGTATGATGCTCTTCCAAGTTCAAGAACAGATCAGCATCAAATGTTTTCCATTTGTTAATATTCCAATAATTCTAAAGAACATATGTATATTTTGTAAATATATTTTTAAATAGTTGTACATTTATATATTTTAAATCAACTCACTTATTGTACAGGACAAAATAGATGAAAAGATCAAGAGTGAGATTGAGCAATGCACATATCTGTTACTTGTGTCATGAATGTTATTCTTAGTTTGCAGTGCAGATATTATTACACATGGCTGTATGTCTTAAAGAAATCATTTAAAGATAAAGTTGAGTTCTGGCCATGTCTTTACATTGTGAAAGAAACTGTCTCAAAGCAATTGGGCAAGGTTGATCATGTCTTCATAAGAATGGGTGTATACTGTGAGGTTTTGGAATCATCAAAATGATAAGAAATTGACATAATCTCACTGAAAATCATATGCACAGCACACAGAAATGGGTATATGAGACTGCACATACAGGTGACATGAATGTTTGGCCCGAACACCTCAGCTATTTCATGTCATATTTCAAATATGAGGGCATTTGAGGAGCAATCCTTTTCAGGGAGCAATCCGTTGTGAGAAAGCTCACAAATTATTTTTCACCTTTTTCAGAACTCGACCTTCTATTTAAAGAAGAATGATTCTGTTTATTTGGTAAAAGATAGTCCCACACTCAGCTTTTTATCTCATTCTAGACTCAATTGCTTTTTATTAGAAAAAAAAGCTGATTTAATAATTAAAGGGAAATTCAACCTTTATAACAAGTTGCTTTGAAAGAAAGAGGAAAAATCAGAGAAGCAGATTGGTGAAAGTTTGAACGAAATCGGACAAGCAATAAGAAAGTAATGAATTTTTGAAAGTTGTAATCACTATGCATATGGGAATTTCAAATTGGCCGAATAGGTAATGTCACTGTGATGTAGCTGTGGACAACTCCCCCATTCGCTCTAACACACAAAATGCCTAAAATGTCACCTTTTTTCAAAATGCATTACTCAGTAGGATCTTTTCGTTCATGAGGACCTATAACAATATGCTACATCCAATATATTTTGAGTACTGCCCCGAGGGTAAAAGCTCCTCGAAGAAAACTGCAAATTAATGATATTTTTGTGTACGACAAATGGGAGAGTTGTCCACAGAAATGTCACAATTGACTCACCAAATTGCCAATTTGAGATTCACATAGATGTAGTGATCTCATTTTTCAAACATCCATAACTTTCTTAGTCCTTGTCCGATTTTTTAGTCCTTGTCCGATTTCTTTCAAACTTTCGCCATCCTGTTTTTCTTATTTTTCTGCTCTCACATAAATCATCTTATTATCAAGGTTGGATTGCCCTTTAAGAACAAATCAGTTCCATTTATTTGGCAAAGATAGTATATATTTTGTGGATTTCTTTTTTAACTAATATTTCAGATGTTAACAATCTGTTGACATAAGAATAATATTTTGGTACTGACATCAATGTACATTCTCTTTCAAAAATTTGAATTTGAATGCAGGTTATGGGCAGTTTCCTGTACTGTAGTTTTATAAGCCATATTACAAGAATCTCTGTGTAAGAAAGTTTGTTTTACTTTTTAATGAATTGTTTTCAGTCACATGTAATAATGTCAGTAATATTCACCTTTTCTTATTAATGTATGTGCATTTATCATGATTTTATTCCCCTTTAATTTGTCTTTGTATTTTGTTAAAAGTATACTTATTTAATAAAGTTATTTTGTGTACCTTGCATCAATCCACATTTGATATTTATTTAGTGCTTGCATTTATTAGTACACCTGTAGTCTATAATGGCAAGAGAGTAATGAAGAGAACTGCAGAAAAGAATACAGAACACTAGTAAAGGATATGTATAGAGAGAGAAAGAGAGAGAGAGGGGGTATAGGGAACATGATGGAGAGAAGGGAGATGGAGCAGAAGAAGAGAGGGAGGGAAGAGATGATCAGAAGGGTGAATGAAATAGAGAGAGAGAGGGAGGGAGTGGGTAGAAATGGATAGATAGTTGAAGGGGTGATAGAGAGGAGGAAGAGACAAGACTACAGAGAGAGAGAAAGAGAGAAGGAAAAAAAAAAGAGTCAGTATACACATATTGATTAATTGTAATGTACAAGGGAGATAAACATAAATTAAAGAAAAGGACAGAGATCTAAGTTTGACGTTCTTATCTAAAGCATTAAGAGTACAAATATTTTATGAAATATAACAAATCTTAAAAAGAAGCATTGAGGAACTTCATTTTTACTAAAGTAGCATTACATAGTAAATCAACAAACTCATTTCATGATGAAAATGGTTCTAGTACCACACAGCAAACGTACTCTCTGATGAAAATCTATCATTTATTTTCAACACAAATGAGATTTGATTGATTGGCTGGCTAATTGTTCTTACTAGTGGATGTGAAACCGATTCAAGAACACTACTGCCTTGTAGAGGATACTAGATTAAAGTGGGACAGCCAGCATTTTTTCCATATTAAAAAAATTCTTATCTATACACTGCAAAATCCAGGGTGTTAATTCAACACAAGCTCGGTATCTATATTTGGCTACACCAGATAAGTGTTAAAATAACACCAGTTTCGAATCAAACTGGTTTTGTTTTAACACCAAGTGGTGTTGTTTTAACATTTATCTGGTGTAGCCCAATATCAAACTGGTGTTGTTTTAACACTTATCTGGTGTACCGGTAGCCCAATCCCCCAATATTGATACCGAGATGGTGTTGAATTAATACCTTGGTTTTTGCAGTGTACCAGTCGTATTGTAAGATCGTAATAAATCAACAGTGATCGAAACAACCAACAACGAAAAAATACATCCTTCAGATCCGAAAACGAACATTTTAACTCGGGATCTGAATAAAATAAATTCACTATTTAACATTTGCTTTCATATCGCCTTTGATGTTGCTTGTTACAGCTATACCTACCGATCCAATCGTAGGATAGAGCCCTGCATACAGAATGCCCTCAGTATCAGTTTAATATTCAATTTCAAGAAAATGTACTTAAACATATATTTCCATAGATGCGGCGTATATAATCCATACTCAGTGAGTTCTTTAAGCTCGCGTGAATCATGGACTTGAAAGCTCTCGCTTTCAGAATGAATTTTGGCACAAGATCAAACAAAGCAAAGGTTGTTTCACTGTACATGTATGTTTACTCAGTCAACCATTCATTCGGCTATTATATTTTACACAAAGGCATACAATTTCTAAACATTACTTGCGTTGAATTTAAACTTCCACACGGCAACAAAATTTTCATTTATCTCCTATACAGTTCCACAAATAATCTGCAGGCTTTATTGAAATATTCTACAGGTGTTAGGAGAGCTCAAACTAGAAAATGGCCGACTTGGGTACTTATTATGGCGTTGCAATTGCGGCCAGTTTGATCATAGTTTGGATCATGGTATCCATTTTAGCTTACAATGGTTTGTTTCACCGCGTGATCATAAAGAAGTTGGTGAACCCAGTAGGGAAGCTTCGAGTAGCGTACCTCTACAACACGGGTCCATATCGCAACTGTGGATCTCTTTTCGAGCGCATAAACACAGTGTCGCCTCATGCACGATGCATGGGTATTTATTACGATGACCCAAAGGTGGTAAGTATGGTGGTTGATCCAGTGTCCGAACCCTTTTCAGAAAATCAACGATAGCAAATTAAATATCGTATGAATATCTGTCAAACTTACATAATGAATGTTCAAAGTCCTACAGAAAAAGAAGTTGATGGAATTTTAAAAAGACAACCTAGATTTAATACGATATTCTCTTCCGAGTGAACCCCTTCCCAACGACGCGGCGTTTTGGTCCCTTGAAAAAGGTACTGTATTTCCGAACGTGTGAAACCTATGGGAAAAAGACACAACCTTTGTTTCAATAGTGTGGTTTTCATACGCGTATTAATCCCACGCGTATGAAAACCCATTTTAGGCGCTTAACTTTACACGTACGGTAATACAATCTGTTCGGAATTACAATCCTTGACTATACGCTCAGGAGCACATGGTTCTTCCCAAAATCCGTCTTACGGGTTTCTTTTGTTGGAGGGGGCGTGGGCGATGGACAAGCACCTTGTTTTGAAGTAGGATACGCCTGTTTCCCCTCTCCTTTTCATGACCAGGAGGATAAAGAGAGACGAGGACAGGGAGGAGGGGAAAACAACAAAAGATATAAAGAGAAGCAGAGGTAATTTTGGTTGTGGTATGTGGTCGTAATAACCTCGTACAAAAGATGAGTGGTTTTCAGGAATAAGTTTTATTGTTGGAGCGTAGTAAACGAGAGAGAAAGAATGTGGCGTAGCCAATATTTTTTACAGGGGGAGCAAATTTTGTCAACTCTCAAATTCTGCTTGGAAGGCGACCCGTATTTTTTTCTTGCCAGCCCTCCAAAACTCGCTCGGGGGGGGGGGGGGGGGAGTTGGGGAGGGGGAGGGGGGAGTGGTGACAATTTTTTCTTTCGCCAGCCTTCAAAAGGTCGCTCAGTAGGGGGGGGGGAGGATATCACATGTTTCCCTCCATAATTCTCTGACAAGCAACAAAAACAAATTTGAAAAAAAGGTTTAAGTTCGAAAAGGAAGGTCCGTATTTTTTCTTAGTCTCGCCAGCCCTTCAAAAGTAGCTCGGGGGGGGGGGGGGGTGGCGACAATTTTTTTATCCCCAAGCTTTCAAAAAGTCGCTCAGGGGGTGGTAAAAAAAAAAGGGTCTGTAAAAGGGGGGAAATTTTGTTTTCTGTCAAAAGTTGTCATGGGGCAGTCTGCCCCCCCCCCCCTTGGATACGCTAGTGCGTGTGTTATTATACAAGCAGTAACATAATCAGGGATGCTGCAGCTGACGACACGATGTGAGATCCCCTGCATGGGGTTCATTTTGTGTTATGAAGGTTAATACATGATTAATGTCAAAGAATTTCAAGATAAGCCTCTATCTTTTTATTTCTGTGTGTAAACTTTGATTCTATAATGTGTGCTATAAGAAAAGGTGAATAAAATTTTCTGTGCTCAAATACATGCCTTCTTCATTTTAAACCTGGATGGATCATCTTAAGGTTTATTTCATATTTCATAAAATGGATCATTATCAGAGTAGGAACATCGCCTACTATTTCCAAAATTAGGTCCTGCAGACCTTAAATTTTGCCGATATAATTATTGTAACAGAAAGTCGTACCAGGGAAATGTAACTTACATTTCCCTGGTCGTACACTTTAGAACCAATATTGCAACAAGCAATTTAAACAACCACTATCCTCTCCCCTTTAATATAGATGCCCTCCATCTCCCTTAAAGTTAGCGGCCCTGGATCAAAGATCGCTAATGTTTCTTTTTTTTTTGGGGGGGGGGTTGTCTACTGAAATTTGTAATCAGATTCCCATTCATGACCCCTAACCCCTAACTTAAACTGGAAAGCTCCAGCAAAAACATTATTCCATATGCTGTTTCTATGTGTTATGTATATTGAGCTATTACAATGTTCTACTTTAGAAAAAAAAAAGATTATACGGTACTGTTATGCATTGAGATAGTTAAGGGAAATCCTCCCCCCCCCCCCCATCGAATAGGAAAAAATAAAGCAGAAAGGGATAGATAAAGAAAGGGATAGGGTTTCAAAAGACAATGAGAAGGTGACACGACCCCCACACCCCCTTCTGTCCTTTCACTTCCTGACAAGTAAGTCAGTAAGTTCCCCACCCCTATAGTTTATGTTGCCATTAGGTGCACCCAGGGGCGGCGCTACAGGGGGGCAGAGGGGGCGACCGCCCGGGCCCCTATGATTTTTCAAGTAGTGAAAAAAGAAAAAAAAAGAAGAAAAGGAGGAAGAAAAGGGAAGAAAAGGGAAGAAAGAAGAAAGAGGAGTATTAAAAAGAGAGGTCTTAAACATAACTCTATATTACCCCTGTTATTCAATGGAGAAATAATATGACGTCATCTTTAGGTCGTCTTGCCCCTCCTATCAAAATACCCTGGGTACACCCGACCCAAAAATGAATGAAAAGAGAGAAATGGAGGAAAAGAGGGGTAGAGAGACGGAAATATTTTCTATTCAAGCCAAATAAATTTACTGCGTGATTTCAAAATGCATGTCGCCTTATATACCCATTCCGTATATTCCTCCTCTTTTTCCTCCAGTGAATTCTGCATGATTGTATACGATACTGAATGATGAGTTCATGCATGGTTGGATTGAGTGCGCTCTAATATCAGTTCAGTATTTCATTTTTAACCTGAACAATGATTTGCGTTAAATCTTAAGTCAATAATTACAACCTCTGCTTTAAATCCAAACAACCCCACGAAGACCAGCAGCCGGTGAAGGCATCTCTGGAAAACATTCTTAAGGAGATTAGCCATTGTATAAAGAGTATAGGCTTGAAATCTAATATCCCAGTAGAAACCTCCAGCTCCAGAAGCCTTGTGACAGTATACTGAAGCTTTAATCTCAAAGGATTTAATTTAATTATTCGCCGCACGGCCATGACCAGCCAGAATATATAGAGATAGCCCGGAGCATCACGATAATAGTGCTATAAAAGTAGCCATTATCATTGTTATAATTACCATTACATTATTAAGATTACTATTATCATTATAATTATTATTTTCTCTTTCCATCAGACCCCTGAGAGTGAGTTGCGTTACATGGTGGGTACGATCCTGAGCGAGCACGACGACCCAGTGGACGTCGATCTCCAGAAACGGTGTGAAGATGAAGGTCTTAGGGTGATCGAACTACCTGCCATCGCCGAAGCCATCGGGACCAATTTCCCTTTCCGCTGGATGCTGTCCATCTTTCTTGCTATCTGGAGGGTGTACCCTGCCCTCAATAAGAAGATCAAGGTAAGATGGGGAGAAGACAGTGTGGTGTTGGAAAATGAAGAATTATGAGGGGGGGCAGGGAAGGGGGGGGGGTGCTGGACGAAAACAGATCATGAAAATCCAGTAATGGATTCTTTTAACAACTTGAAGACGCATCCCGCCTCTAGCTCTAGAACTTTTTATAGACTGAGGATGTCAACAACAACAACAACAAGAACAAGAAAAAAAGAACAGAATATGAATGAATGAATGAAAGCTGACGAGCAAAAATACAAAAGGATCTTGAGTTTTCAAAATTTCGGACTGCAATCTTGAAATGGGGGTCCCAAATCATTTTCATAACCGTTCCACTTGTTTTTAATTGCCTTTATCAAACAAGGGATCGTGGTGTTACAAGAAAAATGCGGAGAAGTAAATTAACTTATAGGGTCAGGAAAAAGTGGGTCATGTCCGCATTATTCTGAACAAGAGAAGTAGCGGAGGATAATGACCTCGAATCACTTGTCGACGGAGCATGTGTCGTATCTAGAACCGTACTTATAATAAGATGATTACACAGTCTATAGATTTTACAGGTTTCAGGTGAGTGGGCAGGGAGAAAAGAAAGTTAATTGGGCCAGTCAGGAGATATGGTCATTTGAACAAGTATAAGATAAATCTTCCTAAACTAAGAACAAATGCTATACAATCCGTAAAGGAGTCTTTTTTTTTTAGTGTTAAGTTAGCTACAAGCAAGCGTTATGTTGTGAAATCGTAAGAAGAGTTCATTTATTAATGATTTGTTTTTACCTTTTCTGTTTCCCTTTTCTGTTTCCCTATTTTTCATTATGTAGAAAGAGGGCCTGAATGCACGACCTTGCCTTGAAATCTACGGCGATGGAATGACAAATTTCTACATGCCTCTCCGCAACAATGATGCGTATTATGTACCTGAGGCACTGAAGACCAAATCTACATAAACTTGGTTCAGCTATGAAAATGTACTGTATGGAAGCTATAAACTATACAGACCTACTTTATGTAATCACAAGCGTACATAATTTTCTCCGATGTGGTGTTTCATGGTGGGGTTAGGGGCGTCGGTGGGGGATGGGGTGGAATAGTGTCTCGAAAAATGATGTCAATTAATATGTAACTTCAGTAAATTGAGGGCGTTTGGGGGGTTGGCACTCTCCCCCCCCCCCCTTTTTTTTTAAAGTCATTGCTTGTTTCCTTAAAATCATCATTTGTTTGTGCGAAATTGGCGAAATATGGTGGTCCCACAATCCCCCTTCCCTCATTCAAACTGTTCTAGCAATGTTCCTTCATATAATAGATGGGACCAGGCGGAACCATGTACACTCGCGCTATAATATAGAATTCAGCTAAAACAACAAAAGATAATAATAGATGAAGCTAACCTCCTACACACTCACTGGATCCGCCAATGAAAATTAGTACAGTATTTGCTTGTTCTGAATACGATTTCCACACTTTTTCATGATACAATTGGAAAATCATTGTTTAGAAAAGTAACTATATAGACACTTTTTATTGATCGATTTGAGAAGGAATAATATTTGAATGTAAGATTCTCTACCTAAATATTGTTCCAAGACACTATGTTATAGTCAACAAAGTGTCTTGGAACTATATTTGAATGTGGGATTTTCAAGTAAAATATTGTTCCAAGACACTTTGTTGATCATCTGGCAATTTCGTATTGAATGAACTTATATAATTTCAAAACAAAACTGAAGTAACAGTATTGACCACAACAATAACCACAGCGGCAACTTCTTTCCAATCGCATCGTTTTTACTTTCACTCATTCAGTTGACGTGTACTGCGTTCCGATATTTTCACACACGTCGTATTATTTAGAGGTCGTTTGGGCTAAAAATACGACAATTTTCAAACATTTCAGTCTTAGTTAGTCGGGTTTACATTAATGTAACCCACAATAATGCAGATACTGAAATGATAAAATTTCATACAATTATTTTATTGACAATGAAAGCCCTGCACTTTTAGAAAACATATACATTAGCGTGTAATTCAACTCACGATTGCAGAAAAGAGTGCGAATATTTTTACATTCATAACGTATTCCACAATACGTCATCTCCGACGTATTCAGTGGCGTATCTATAAGAGGGCAGAGGGGGCACGTGCCCTGGGCGGCACTTGAGGGGGCGCAAAAAACGCTAAGAGATAAAGCGAAAGGGGATAAAAGAAAGAAAAATTATGGTCCTTAATTCGCTTATACGCCCCAAATATAAAATGCATAAGAATTAGTGTTTTAAAGATGTTCAAAATGCTAAAGCTCGGTCGCTTTGCAAAATGTATATACTTCTTCAGGATTTTGTAATTGAAATTACGAAATCCTGAAGAAGTATAATATAGGGGGCGTGAAATTACGAAATCCTGAAGAAGTATCCTATATTATAGGATTTAGTTCGTAATTGCTAACATGAGCAAGAGTCTTGTTAAATTTTTCGCCCCAATATAGAATAAAGTGCATAGGTAGCATTTTTCAAAGTTCGAAAAACGTTTATCTTGCTCAATTATCGAATGTGTTTTGGTTTTTTGTTAATTCTGCGCTCCGAATAATAGAATAGCGTTTTCTATAGTGTTCAATATTTTGAAAGAAACTCCAACGCTTGGTTGTTGTGCTCTCTTGCGTCTTTGTTCTAGGGATTAAATGCATAAGAAAGTGCGTCTTTGAGGGGATGAAAATGCAAAATTTTCTACCGCTCGGTCGCTTTGCTCCCTCGCTTGTTTTTCATTAAATTTTGGCTAACATCCCCGGATTAAGTACATAAGGAATCATTTTTACGTACAGTATAGTCCTGTAATTTCTTAATTTAAAGTGGGAAATAGATGGTTTGTATTTTTGAGCTGAATAGTTTAGTTGAAGGGGCGCAATTTTATTGTTAGCCCCGGGCGCCACAATCCCTAGAAACGCCACTGGCCGTATTAATAATAATGTCAGCATATTAATCAATCTAATATACACAGGTATATATAGCGTAATAAAAAAGGCATGTAAATATAAGTATTATGATTTTTTTTATATACATTTGCTTATATGCATAATACTAGCTTATATAGTTAACACATTTTCATGATTAGCCACAATAAAAGCAAGAAGGTTCAAGAATTCTAGTGTGTTTGCTGCAACAAAAAATAATGTATCAATATTTCTAAAAATAGGGGATGGTACATGCATAAAAATGCCTCTAAAGCAATTATGAATCATGTAAAAAGTACACGGCCTAATATGCGTAAAAAATTTGTATCTTGCGATGTGCGTAAAATTGTTCTGTGAATGAATTTTGCAATATTTTGATATTTGATAGTATTTTGTGTGAACGTACGTTCAGAAGTGGTGGTGGAGGTGTATGGTGGTGGGGATGGCGTGATGGTGATGGTGGTGGTGATGGTAGTAGTAGTGATGGTGGTGGTGATTGTGGTGGTGGTAGTAGAGATGGTAGTGGTGGTGGTGGTGGTGGTGGTGGTGGTGGTGGTGGTGGTGGTGATTGTGCGTGGTGATGGTGGATGTGGTGGTGGTGCTGGTGACATTGATCGTGATGTTGATGTGTAGGATGGTATTGATTTTGAGTGAATGTTGAAATACAAATTTTAACTTAAAGCATTGAACTCTTTGAAGGTGCCAACAACATGTATTTACAGAATAAATACTATGCAATAAACATAGTTTACACATCTAAACGATTACACAACCAACCCTAATAATTAAAAACCTCAATCCAGATGGGGGTTGTTTTTTTTTTTTCACTATTATTTTTTTTTTTTTTATATTGGAAGACACAATGAGTATTGACAATTGCATGGCTGTTGAAAAGTGGATTGAAATGAATTTTGCAGAGAAAAGGGTAATTTATAAGTACATGGTAAACAGCCATTATGTGTGTTTTCGCTTAACATTGATCCAGATGACCATAATGTTCCCTACCCTTCACTTAGCTGCACCTCAAACATCGCAGGCCGTGTCTTAATTTCCAACAAATATCGCCTACATCAGTGTCCATTACTGATGTTAAAGTAGGAATTACGAAGTGGGGGAGGGATGGGGAAAAGGCAAGTATGAAGCAAAAAAAAACGAAAACAAAAACAAAAACATAAGGAAGCAAACGAATCTTCCAGGATTCGTTCTTTTATATCAAAATTTTAGTCTTTTTTTTTTCAATGCAAGCGATGTTTGAAGGCTGAAGATGCAACCCGCGATGGAATGCTGCTGCTATAGGTGATGAGCAGTCAACAAAACATATTTATATACACTGATTGTTGCCTTACATTTTTAGGCAATTTTCTATAACCTTCACCAGCGTGGACTTTAGAATTGTAGTCGCCCCTATACCCATCTTAATAATATAAAAAGCATTGGAATAGTATTTTCTTCCACGATTATTTTTTTTTTACTAGAAATAAATAAATATTTATACATGAATAACACTTTTTGATAAATATCGAATGTGATTTATACCAATGTCATGTATATTTTTGTTTAAATCACCAACAACTATGTATATAGCCAAGCAAGAGGCTTTAAAGGAGAATGAAACCCTGGGGAAAAATCAATTCTAATGAAAAGAGAGGAAAGAGAGAAGCAATATTGAAAAAAAAAGTTTCATCAAAATCGGTTACTAAATGAGAAAGTTATAAAAGTTTGAAAAGTCTCAATTTACTTTCTATGGCGATCCTCAAATTGGCAATGTTGCTTCACAGTGACAGGTTTAGTAGTACAACTCTCCATACGTTTAGTACACAAAATTTCATATTTTCCCTATTATCTCTCAAGGTGGAGCTTGTCTCCTTCTTAGCTCAAGATATATTATGGGAAAATGTATTTGACACCACATACGTTGAGTTCACAAAAAGACAAGCAGCATCTTTAGAGATAATGGAGAAATACTAAACCTGCCATTTTGAAGCAATATTGCCAATTTGAGGATCGCCATAGAGAGTAAATTGAGACTTTTCAAACTTTCATAACTTTTTCATTTTAAATTGCTTCTCTCTATCCTCTCTTTTAAAATGGATATTTCCTCAGGGTTTCATTCTCCTTTAATAAGAAAGCGAAATATTATAAAATAAATGGCATTTTGATTGATGGGAACATTATATTTATTCAGGCACGTCAACAAGTGAGTTTGAAACTATATAAGACCGTGATAGATGTATGAAAATAATTCGTTTTCTTGACCTCTGCTTGACTTCTTCTACCATGTCTATCTGATGCTGATGGGTAGTTCCGAGAATGATTGTGACGTCATCCATTCTCCACTTCAGTACCAAAGTCCGTTGAATGGTATTCGGCAATTCCCGCAACGTTTTCGGGTATCGACTTGTCCGTTGAAGTCTTCCGTGCACAGCGCGTTCCAAAAATCACAAAAATCTGATGTAAAAAAAAAAGGGGGGGGGGGGAGGGGGAATGAAGGTGATAAGTTTTAATAACGATTGTATTTATAATAACACATTAATATTGCGTCACCTATCTCGGAAAAATATTCCGAGGCTCATTCTGAAGCCAAGAAGAGGGAGAAGATAAGAATGTAAAAAAAGAAGTTTAGAAAACGAAAGTGAATGAGGTAACGAAAGCAAACTTTTACCAGATAGGAATGTAATTTATTTCAATGTGGGTGGTGTCGTGTTTCAATGGACCAAATTAATGGTTGTGATTACCCTTTTTCGCTACAAGCGGCGTCACACCATAATCGATAGCTTGTATTAAACTGGTAATGAACAATTTATTGGTCAATGTCCAAAAATGTCTTCACAGAACAATATGCTGGTATACTGAAGAGGAAAAAAATAACTACTATATGTAAAAAAGTGCCCAACACAAAGGTAATTATAATAATGTTTAACCAACTTTGAGCAATTTCATGCTCAATTCGGCTAACATTTTGTCCCATTATGTCGAATACAAAATGGTACTGCAAAATGGGCAAAATATTACAAAAGTTGATTGGGAATAATATTATGATAGGTACAAAGTTGCCCAAGTTGGTCGGACACAGTCATAATTGTATTACTTTTTATATAAGAAGGCCGGAAAGGCCGATAGCTTGTTCGAATAAGGTTAATCAAGTTCAGCTAACGTCTCTGTTCTATTACCACATTAACATACAATTTTTTGAGACATCGTCGGAATGTTAGAGTTGGGTATCTTTACAGATCCCTAATGTTTCCCTTGCATGTCTCAAATACTAACCAAAAATAACATGATAATCTAACGATGCATACACTTTTTTTAAAATCTGATCACTTTCTTGCAACTTTTATAACAAAGAAAAGAAGGCGTTTCATTCATATAGTAATACATGTATTATAAGATTTTTAATGTTTCCTAACGTTTTGTAGATGCAATCAGAAAATTCTGTAAGGTTTTGGCAGAATTATGTAATAGTAAAAAAAAAAAGCAATTTCAAGAGAAAAGCAAATGCACGATAAACGTCATATATTATTATTAGAATGGCGTCAGACAGTGGCGGATCCAGGATTTCTTGAGGGAGGGGGCGCAATATTCACAAAATTTTCAGACAAGCAAAAAAAAAAAAAAAAAGGTCCTCAGCATTTTTGGGCCCCTTTTTAACTCGAAAATTTTCTGACAAGCAAAAAAAAAGAAAAAAAAAGGTCCTCAGCATTTTTGGGGCCCCTTTTTGGTCCCAAATAATTAGTTTGAATAATTTGATAGGTTCTCTCGAATGGAAGGAATCATATATATAAAGTTCTAAACATTAATCTGATTCCACGAAACTCACAGAATTGTGAATAGTCATGCAAAGTCTCTATGTCATTCTGGCAATAAAAATCTACCATTAGTAGAGATCTGTATTCAAAGAGCCTAGATCTTAAAGGAGAATGAAACCCTGCATGGGGAAATATCCATTTTAATGAAAATAGGGGACAGAGAGAAGCGATTAAAAAAAAAGTTCCATCAAGGTCGGTTAAGAAATGAAAAGTTATGAAAGTTTGAAAAGTCTCAGTTTACTTTTTACATGGCGATCCTGAAATTGGCAATGTTGCTTCAAAATGGCAGGTTTAGTAGTACAACTCTCAATATGTTTTGTACACAAAATTTCATGCTGCTTGTGTTTTTGTGAACTCAAATTATGTTGTGTCAAATACATTTTCCCATGATATATCTTGAGCTAAGAAGGAGACAAGCTATACCTTGAGAAATAATGGGGAAAATATGAAATTTCGTGTACAAAACATATTGAAAGTTGTTCTACTAAACCTGTCACTTTGAAGCAACATTGCAAATTTGAGGATCGCCATAGAAAGCAAATTGAGACTTTTCAAACTTTCATAACTTTCTCATTTCGTAATCGATTTTTAAGGAACCTTTTTAAAATTGCTTCTCTCTATACTCTCTTTTCATTAAAAATTGATTTTTCCCCCAGGGTTTCATTCTACTTTAATAGGAACATAAGAAGAAGCTCTTTTCACGTAATCTTGAATACAGATCTCCACTCATTGCAAGCTTTACTTTACTCTTCACTCTTTCTTTGTATTGGTTCTCTCTTCGTCCAGTCCCTCTTATTCATATCTACCTGTGCGTGCAAAGACCAGTGGCGGATTTGGGGGGGGGGGCAATTCCGGCCCGTCCCCCCCCCCCTTTGAAAAAAAACTATACATTGTGCCCCCCCCCCCCCACTTTTAGAGCTGATAACCTTTTTTGTTTGTTTTTGTTTTGTTTGTTTGGTTTTTTTTTTGCTTGTCAAAGAATTCTGTACGAAAAGTGGACCCAAAAAATCTGATAACCTTTTTTTTTTTTTTTTTTTTTCTTTTGCTGGTCAGAAAATTTTCCGACATTTGTGTGACATTCTGAGTATATACTTCATTGCTGTCAAGAGGTCCTTACTGACTATTCCTGCACTTTTATATCTGTTAGAGGACTCGAAATTCTCTTACTACGAATAATAGACCATTAATGATTGTATGACCATTGCCCCGCCGTTCTAGCACTAACCGAATTCCTAACTTCAACTCTAGACCCAACACTATAGAGGTGTCGGAATCGAGTGGTCTAAACACTTGACTGGTGATGCGAAGGTCGTGGGTTCGAGCCCCGGCGCGGCACTAATGCCCATTGCAACTCTCCTCTCCACTAAGGTGTAATAAATAATAATTATGTGAATGTTGTGAGCACCAAAATCGTGGTAGCCTGGCTTATATCATAATGGATAAGAACGTTTCATACAGACGTAAATATTATAGATATTAGAATGCATCCCGGATTCCACGTGACCTTTTTCTCCTATAACCCTCAAACTGCAGTACTGAGAGTGCTTTAAAAGGATTGACGAGTTTCCCTTAATCACGTTCCTGAGATACTTTCGCCTCCCTCTTCTGACATTCCCGGATCAGCTCTCTAAGAGTTTCTAATCCTACATCCTAAAAACTTTTATATTTTCAAAGAAGGTTTCCTTTAGCACAGATCTCATGGCGTATTAGAGTACCCTTGGTATACATTGGTCATGCACAATTAAGTACAGCATAAGTCACATAAGCAGATAAGAGGATGGAAAGACGCCCATTTTCATTTTCTACACAATGAACATTTCATTCATGGTTGGTTCGGGCGCAAAGAGGAATAAGGTGTAAAGAGGTAAGTAATTGTCTTCGTAGGCATTGTGATGTCAGAAAATGTAGCATCATTATCTGCAACCATGCTCAGCTGTTTCTCAATTTATCAAAACTTTGCCAAATACAGATATATTTATTATATTATATACGATAGGATTTGTCAATCTATATGAAGGTGTTAGGTGTGCTAATGATACATGAGCATGTAGAACAGAAAATGAGTTTCAGAAAGAATGTTCTCAGAAAAAACAAACGCATAAGCCTGTTTAGTATTGAGGTTCTGTCTGCTTAGGTTCTGTCTCTTTATTAAACTTAATTCAGGGTGATAATGTTGATAAATTAGTATTAGTATTAGTGACAAATGGACCATAGCTTCATAGTTTCATAGCTAGTGTAAAACTCTAATTTTCAAGTCATTTACATTGTTATCATAGTGGTTTTGGAACTTATACAGTGCGTCCCAGAAAAAAACGAAACCCTAAAACAAAGGGTTATTGTGACCACACTATAAGCTCTATGACAATAATTATCTATTTTCCATAAACTAGAAGTTGTATGCTTTTAAATGATACCTTGATGGCATCCATGCGTACCTGCTTTACCAAGCAGCAGCATTTTGAAAATGAGATGTAAAAACTCAGTTGTGCCGGATTTGGGTAAAACCATGAAAACGTTAGGATCACATGCAAAATGACTAAATTGAAATACCAGCATTAAGCGATGTGATACGTGAAATTCCTTTGTGTGATGACATACATTCAATGAGAAATTTATAAAACACCGGTCAATAACCAATTCCCAGTGGCGGCAGGGGCATACGCCTCCAAAATTTCCAATATCAAGAAATACCCCTTTAAAAGATGAAAAAGTGCCCTTCCTGTGATGGAAAAGGTGCCCCTCCTGAGGTGGGAAATTGCCATAGTCTTGATATTTTTTCTGCCTTACTGACCTTTCTACCTTGTATTTTCACTTGATGACAATGGAAAGTGTCACTTACTTTACTTTTATGAGAAATATCACTTTTCTGTCCGCTTTGTTCTTAAAGAAATTTCAGTTCAGAAAAATGCAAAAATTGCTTTTCATATTGACTGCTGGTACCATTTCAATACAAAACATGCCCTTTCTTTACCCCCCAACACTGACCATCCTTTATTCTATGATAAGGGCATTATCCTTACCATCGTAAGTCATGTTGCATTTGTGTCATGACTGCATGTAATCGTAACGTTTTCATGGTTTTTCCCAAATCCGGCACAACTGAGTTTTTACATCTCATTTTCAAAATGCTGCTGCTCGGTAAATCATGTATGCCATCGAGGTATCATTTTTAAAAGCATAATACTCCTAGTCTATGGAAAATAGATAATTATTGTCATGGAGCACATAGTGTGGTCACAATACCCCTTTGTTTTAGGGTTTCGTTTTTTCTGGGACGCTCTGTATACGCCTAGATGCATCTAGAAAAATATCGTCAAATAATAAATGACATTAATCAACATAGGTATTGCATCTTACAGTAATTTAATCCTCGCATCTCTTCACGCCTTTTCTTTACTCGACTTATAGATTAATGTCGTGCTTCGTGTGTTGAATGGCGCCGCAGTGTTCATTGGGGCACATTTATCACTAATCCAATAATCTGATTCGGAAAAGTAGCTTTAAATCTTATGAAAAACTGTACAAAACGCAGTCGTTTGTGGTATGTGCTAAATACCATAACCTTCCAAATCATGTCATACATAACAGACTTACTTAAAAGAATATGTATATCACACGAAGATCCTTGTTGAATTAAAGATTGGATGAATGATTATTGATGGACATTCCAGTTGGCTAATTGACATTTCTTTACACCCCATCATCCTTCACACATTAAAGGTCATAGGTCATGTTGAGGACTGGTCATGTGATTAAATTTTGAGAAAAAAAATTAAGCTGTCGAGAAGTTAATGGGAATGGTTGATTATGTAGTATATGGGAATAAAATTATGTAGTTTTAGATAACCAAAGTGATGATACAGACCAGATCATACTAAAAAACATAAGTGAAATCATGCAGTGAAACAGTGAAAAACACTGCAATTACAGATACACACTTATATGGACAGTGCATGGGAAAGCTCACTTAATAATGTTCACATCTACCAGAACTCAACCCTCTGTTTAAATGTAAGTTGTTGTTATTGTTGTAGTTGTTGTTGTTTTTAAGACAAATGAGACTGCTTACCACAATAATAATAATTGCTGTCACAAGAAGCGCAGGCCAAATGGTTTTATGGATTAGATGGATGGTGTGCTGGACCTGCGCAGAATTCTCTGATTCTGATGGAAAGGGCAAAGAAAACTTCTTGGGTTATTGTTACATCAGTAGTAATCTGCAAAGTATCAAATCACGGCCGAATAACATTACCTTCCTGATTGGACTAGACAAAGTCATGTACAACTGTTTTCCCTTTCCCATTTTTATAGGTACTTTTTTTAAATGTTTCAAGTAATTGAAAGATGAATATGAACGCAAATATTGCGTAATGCATTGACATTTTGAGATGCCCTCTGAAATTTTAATGGAAACAAATAATATCAGTGATCGATTTTGTCTATAAAAATGGATGACAGTCATTGTTCCTTGTTGGTTATCAATGTATTATGTTAATAGATTTAACACACATGTGTATTATTTCTGATCAATACAATAAAGAAGTAATCATTCAATTCAAAGGAAAATATTTCTTCAACCTTTTTAAAAGATTTTTTTGACAAATATTGATGCACGTTTCTAAGCTTCTAAAAAATTCCTTTATGAAATGATACATACATGAAACACGCAGGAACATACATTTTATGAAGAAATATTTATATATATATTTATTTATTCATTCATTCATTTATTTGTTTATAAATGCATTTTTACATAATTATTTATGTACACACATAAACAAACACAATCGTGTCGGCGCAGGTGGGTGCGCCTCATAACTTTTGACGGGTGTATAAGTGTGGGTTGTTTTGTGTTCGTGTTTTTGTTTACGCTCTATACTTACTCGATAAAGATGAATTATTTTCCGATGAGCCTGTTACTTTGTTGTATGTCACATCCTCTGGGCTGTTTAATGCGGTTGTGGTAGCAACCGATGTTACTGCAATAGATGTCGTTGTTTCCAGTGTAGTTTGAACTTGAAAATAATTGAACAGGAAGCAATAAAATGAAAGACATAGAAATAAAAAGCAAGTCAAAAAGATCGTGTTTGAATATGATAGGTATAAACAATTTAAATATTCGTTTCTGAACTTGATATTATCGTTCTTGAAATAGAATGACCAAAAAAGCTTTGATTTCTTTGACGCGTGAAATTGAATGCATCTTTTACATGTAAGACTTTCAAATGGATTAACCCATTTTATTTGGGAAATAGAATGCATAGCAAAGCAAACTGGATGGACCTTTTATGAAATTGATTTTTTTTTTTTTTAATAATAATCGTTCATGAAATTGATGCATGAATAAAATATCTTTTTTAAATGAATAATCAGGAAAACGATACATCGTGCAACAGTATTACTACTACTACCACTACTACTGCCATACTCAGAGGCGTCGATTCGTTCGGCATAGATATAGCAGTGGAGGGTCAAGCATTTTTTGTGAACAATGCTCTGCCCCTCCAATGCTTTGTCCATTTCGAACGAATCGACGCCTCTGCTACTACTCATACTACTACTACTACTACTATTACCATTTTCTTCTACTCTACTATTTATTTTCGGGGAGGAGACCCCCCCCCCCCCCGAAATTGTTAATTTCCTTCCCCAACAATTATGAGAAATCTGACCCAACAAAAAGAAGATGACATTGTTAAAGATCTTATTAATCATTATAGGCCTGGATTTTCCTTCCTGTTTAAAATATTGCAACAACAACAACAAACAAACAAACAAAAAATATATAGGCAAAGCGCAAATGCTAAAAAATGTGAAAACTTCTTGATCTAAGATAACATAACCCCACTTTTCCTGTTCCCAGGAATCTCCACCCCTGCTATTCAACTATACACTTTCTTCTTCCACGCGTACTTCATAATTATTCAAGTGTTGTTCCTATTCAGCATAATAAAGCATTCAGAGTAAACAGGTATTTTTGCCCATACCACGGGTTTAAAAAGAAACCTATCTGGCCTCCTGAACAGATTTGACAAACCCTTTTCAAATAATCCACTTTTCCCTATTTTTATTTGCTTGTGGGAGATTTTTTACAGACAATAATGCCCTCTTGCATAAAAAGTTGCGTTTAATCGCAACTCAAAAATTAAACGCAAGTCCCAAATACTCGATCCTGATTGGTTGAAAATCAAGTTTAATTTTTTGAGTTTCGTTTAAGCGCAACTTTTTATGCAAGAGGGCCCAGGTATTTTTGACTTGACACATACTTAGTATGCCCCAGCCACATGGCGAATCTCCATTGATTAGCCACTATAACAAGTTAATTATGTTCAGAAAAGGGGAGAATTAAGTACTGCCATTCAAAATAGTTCGAATGTTATACTTCTCGATCATACATCTTATTGTCCGTTACCCTCCTTTTTCTTTCTTTTTCATTATTTTTTTTTTTCATTCTGCTTGCTTCCCACACATAACTCTCTTTCAGGATGACGATATAGAACTAATACCGTACCTTATAATGAAGAAATATAAAGTGTCTAGTACCTATAGTAGAAAGTGGTATCACGGTCAACTCTTTTGTGGGATGTTTGTAGCAGAGTCCTGTTGTCTTGTCTGTCGAGCAACAGCCATACAATCCGGAGTCTTCCGATTCGACACGAAGTATTGTCATTGTACAAATGACCTTGTTATCGGCAAAAATCGGGCCAGATCGGACATGTTTCAGGTCTTCCTCAATAATCGTCTCGTTCTTTGTAAAGCTGATCGCGGCACATGAATAGTGGGGGCTCGCTCCCCCAGAAATCAATACCCGGCAGTCTAGCGTTATGTTTGAGTGCTCGGCAATCACCCATCCTTCTCGGCTTCCAATAATGGTGGCTGAGGGAATGGAAAAATTATTGATTTTAAATTGCATTGAAAAGTGTAAAACTATCCTTATATGTTAATTTTTTGATTGATTGATTGATTGTCGAATTTATTTCATTCATCATAAAAACATTTACATAAAATAACATACAATATAGCATACATATAAAGTCAAAATAACATATATTACAAAGATAATCATGAAATATAATATACATCACAAAGGTAATCTGGAGAAAATATAGGGGAAAGAGAGTATTTATGAGAATGAAGAGACAGCTATTATCATTGATGGATCGATCATCTACAATAAGTTTTTCAACATATGTCTTTTTTGAGAATTTTCCCATTGCTTTATTAATCAAGTTCCATGTTTTCTTCATATATCGAACTGCACCTGGAAAGGGTTGCAGCTTTGGAGAAATTTTCAAAATATATTTCTTGATGCTCTGGTAAGGACCGTATCAAAACTGCAACGTTTTCCCACGCCCATCCCAGGTGTAAAACTGATTGTTTTCCCACGCATATAAGGTGTAAAACTGATTATGAGTTTGTCGTATATACCCTCTCTCTCGTAGGTTCATGGTCGTACAAAATAACATGGTACATTTTCATAATGTGTAGCTATCTAATCAATTATGAATGCTTTGTCTAGTTTTATCATCTTGATTTGCAATATAATCTACACATAAGTCTGACAAAATACTAACACGATAAAAACTATTTTCGAAAAATCAACTGAAGGCAATTTCAATAGCCCTGTCTATCACCTTTAGAAATGTGCGAACATTACAATGGTGTATTACGTAATCCGAACCTGATTTCTATGGGCAGTACAATAGGCCTTTGAAATTGCCCTTGAGTTTATTTTTCGAAAGTAGTTTTTATCGTGTTATACATGTATTCCAAGAATTCTACTGATTTTACCGTTTCTGCGACAGTAATTTGATATACTTATACAATACATAGTGCGCATTTGAATTTCGAATGCTCGTGTTTTGGCGTTCACTCTAAAAGTATCGGGTAGAACTTTGCACTAGACGAGGACAATTATGTGTCCGTCCAACTTTAGAGATTGTTAGACATGCCCAACAGCCTCCTTTCGTGTCCTGCGTGCTCTTATACCTACTTGGAATAAACGAGCAGACCCGTGCGTGCGACGCAAGGATTTCCTGTGAAATCCGTCGCAGACCACACACTTCTTGCGTGCATCGCACGGGCTCCATGCGTGCATGGCATGCATACGGAGCAGTGACACGTCGCGCGTCGGTTGCACGTCGGTTGTGCGGTACCTGTACGGGGATGTACGTTCGCCTCAAGAGTTCTTGCAGGTATGAGGGGATATGTCAAGCTACGGTCACAAAGGTTCCTATGAACGATGCATTCGTACGAATTTCACTGTTCGTACGAATTCCGGAGTTCGTAGAGATGGGTGGATGGGGCATAGATTCTTATGGCCTTCTTACGAAGTTCGTACGAACGCCGTTTAATTCGCAAGAACAACTTAAGACCTTCTTGAGAAAGGAAGTAATTTTCGGTTATACCATGGCCCTAGAGTTCGTACGTTTTACCGTAAGAATGCCTTGAGTTATTCTTTCGTCAGACTTACGGCCATCTTACGATTTTTGTCGTACGTGCAACTCACGGCACTCTCAAGTCATTCATAAGAATAGGGCCTATCTTACGAATTTTTGTATATTTTGTCGGGTTGCAAAAAGGCGCTGTCGTGTACTGTCGAAAATTCTTTGACTGTTGAAAGTTTGATACTTTCAAGATGGCAGTAGTGCCAAGGAGACTACAACTGTAGCTGCAGCTGCATCTGCAAGTAGAGGAGGAGGAGGAAGAAGATCGAGGGGTTGTATAGCAGCTGCTTTAGTTCAAAAGAGACAGAAGGAGATGCTTCCTCGTCGAAGACCATGAACACAGTGAGGATTTGAACTTCGCGCGTTTGGCTTTATACCCCCTAAAACTCAAGAGTTGCACAAATTGTGTACCTACGCCTTACGAGCACCTTAGGAACGCCTTACAAACGCCAAGAGTCGTTCGTAAGTTACGAATCTCCGTTCGCAAGGCGTTCTTACGAACGCCGTAAGAGCCCTCTATGAACAACTTAAGGCGTTCTTACGATCATCGTAAGAATTCAAGGCTTCTGGAATTGTCTCTCGACACTACAAAATCTTACGTGGTTCTTACGATGTTCTTAAGACGTTCGTACGGCCGCCTTACGAAGAGGGGTTTCGTACGACGTTGAAAAAAAATCTTGGACAAGACCATCGACCAGGCTGCGAACTTACGAACGATCTACGAATGGTCTACGAACGCAGGTTTCGTACGGCCTTCTTGAGAAGATCTTACAAAATTGTCTAAACATCGTTCGTACAGCGTTCGTAGCAGTTCTTAATGGTATTTGTGACCGAGGCTTTAATGAGGAGGTTGCAAGACGCCCAATAGGAGATGCAGAGAGGAGCACGACTGGTTGTGACCATGACAAAATAAAGACGTACGAATCGCAGGAGTTGGCCCACAGCCGATCGCAGCTGCGGAAACGCACGATCAGTTGTGACCATAGCATTAATAATGATATTGAGTCGTATACGTCATAATACAAAGAATGAATGAACATGTATGTGAGGTAAACCTCATACAACAATTTCTGCTTTCAGTAGGTTCCTCCACAATATGATGACCATCACTGGATTATGTGTGTACTGTAAGGGTATTGAAATTGTATTAATCTTTGTATTAATATGCTGTTCGATTTATAAACCTTTATCTATTAAGATGATTCATGAATTTAAGTTGATCATAGAAAAAAAAAATAATGTAATCAAATCAAATCCAATTAAATCGAATGCAGAGAATCCAAAAATCAAGGAATGTGGAGAATGCGTTTAAAAAGAGCCCCGAGGGACTCCATATAGGAAATCGATTTTGATATATCATTCTGTTGAATCTGTGGTCCGTGTGGCAAACCACTCATTATCATTCCATCAAACACCTCAACTGTATGCGAAATCTGTATTCATTGTCAAAGATCTGTCTTACGTAACTTTTGTAATTATCGGATAAATTGAACTATATAAATTCTTGCCTTATTCCCAGTCGAGTATTAACCTCACATCACTTTTCTTAGAATACAATTTTGAAAGGCTCCTTAAAATGATTCCTTTTAAATTTATATAGATTCTAGATCTTCTGTAGACTTACTTACATAATGAGATTCGTGGCACGTATTACACAGAAGTGTGATTAATATAACACTTTTTAGAAATCTACTCTTAAAACTATGATTTTGATTTGTATAGACTATACAGGGAAACTCATTAATGAATATAAAAGCACGAAACTAGTTTGAAAAACCTATATAATCAAGACATAAACATATGCATGTTATTCTACCCACGTATTTAAAACGTTCAGGGATATGTGAGCATACATATTATTTAAAAAGAGATATGATTTTAGATAAAAAGGAAATGTCTGTCACAGTTCTTGTTTGGGAATATACACGACTAGGAGTGAAAAACGTTTTGAAACAAAATAATATTCCATTTATTTGCTTGAAAGTTAGAAATCGGGATTCCCTTTTTACTTCAGTTTTTGAAACATGAATGCAAGACTTTGAACGAACAATACAAGCCAAATTACTGAAAATGATTATTTTATTTGTTTGTGATTACAGCCCAGATAATTTATAGACAATTTCGGTACCGATCTCGGGACCTTCTAGCCACACTTTACAGACGGTTCATGAGACCGACATTGTCGGCTGTGTGGGCCTTCTGACAACTCTTTTCTTTCATGTAATCTAGAACTTGTCTTCTCTTTTCTGTCTTCATTTGCTTATATATTTGCTTGCTTTTCACTCACTATTTATTCTCTTATTTTTTCTCTGTATTTTCTCCACATGTGTTTCTAACTGACGTTTATTCTTTCATCTCATTTCTATATTTTTGTGTTTTTCTCATTCTGCCTTCTTTTCTCTCTACATTTCTTTGTATATTTTTTGGTGGATATTTTCGTGTTTCCATCTTCCCGTTCTATCTTTGCTGAAATATTTCGTTCTTTTCCTCTTTCTACATATATTTCTCCATGTATCTATTAGATTATCATTATACATACTCTTTCTCTATTCTTGTGCAAGTATTCTTATCTATTTAAAATCTATTTCTATATTCTTCTCTTTCTACAATAACTCATGTATTCCTTTAATTTTTCTGTCACATTCCATTTTTACATTTACTTATCACTGTTTATCGTGTTTTTCTATTTCTAGATTCTATTTCTATATTTCCTTATATTTCTTTAATTTTCATTTCCATCTTATTGGCTACCTTTGCTGTTCTCTTTTTATCTATCCTTATGCAGCTATGTATGTTTTTTGCATTTCCTTCTCTCATTTTCTTTTCCCTATATCTTTTCTCGTGAATTTCCTTCTTTCTTTGTTTTGTCAATCTCCTTTTTATAGCTTTGTGTTTTGGAGTTTGGACTGCCGGTCTCGTAGACCGTCGTTCTCGTGGGCTGTTCATTACTATGATGTCCCCCCAAAAGTCTATTCAAAATGAAAATTGGGAATTTGAGACTTGGTCGCAGAAACGATTAAGATTATGACTGGCTTTTCGTAGAATGTAAGAGGAAAATATTCCTGAAAGTTTAAGAAAATGACTGAGGTTTACAAAGGATGAAAACAAAATCATTTCAAACAAGAATTATATTGGAAACACGATACGAATAACCCTTAAAATCTTATCATCATAACTCAAGAACTCATCTCAAAAGAATTCATTGAGATAGTCGCCACACATACATTCTCTCTATTAAAATTGACTGATTTTTCGGCATATCTGCATGGTGGCCTGTTATTCCAGTTTAACTTGTCAGCACACAAGCATGCAACAGAAGAAAGCTGGCTACGCTAATATTTCAAGTTAACTCAACCTCCCGTAATAAGTGTAGAATATTGATCTGTAATTATTTAAAGAATCAGAGAATAAAGTCCAAATAATATAAACCACTAATCACGCTGATAACGACTTACCCCCTGCCGAATGAACCTGTATAAAATCCTGAGACAGAAGAACGATGACGATGACAAAGGTCACTCCTAACACTTTTCCTCCCGATGACATTTCCAAGTGAAGTAGAGAAAACTATAAAAATAATATTACATGAACATGAAATCCTAACAGGATAGCTTAAGATAAATGGACAGGTTGATTTTATTCGAGCACCATAATATCCGGTATCCGATCAATGCTAGACAAAGTCTTCTTCTGCTAAGCGAAAGCAGGATGAACCTAACGTGCAGATTGTTCATGCTTGAATGAGTACAACAATCCCCATTCGCTCCCTGTACTCGGGCAAATCACATCGATTTCTCAAAAAGAATGCTCGACCCTTGAACAACTCTTTTGTTGACTCAGTAACATATAGGATCATCTTAGAATTAGTTACCTGTAGTGCAAAATATAGTTTATTCAAGGACGCTCTGATGATAATAGTCATTTACATGGGTACACTATTCAAATTTTTAAAATACACGTTGTGAAATCGGTCCGAAAGGCAGGAGCCTGGGAAAGATTTTGTTACTGGGGGTGCTGTGAGCGAAAAAAAAAAGGTCCTTAGCGCTTTAGGGTCTCTTTTTAACTCCAAATATCTCCGACAAGCAACAACAACAACAAAAAAAAAAAAAAAAAAAAGGGTCCTCATTTTAGGGTCTCGTTTTAACTCCAAAAATCTGACAAGCAAAAAAAAAAAAAGAAAGAAAAAAAAAAAGGGGGTCCTCAGCGTTTTGGGGTCTCAGCACCCCCTACAGCACCCCCAGCATCCTCAGCCTTCTAGGGGGTGCTGCAGCACCCCCAGCACCCCCGGCTCTCAGGGGCCTGCCGAAAGGTGATGGGAAAACAACATTTTATGGGAATGGGCGACATTAATAGAGACTCGGTTGAAAATACTCCTCTAGTTAATAGATTAATATCCACCGGCGTCGACCTATCGTCTTGACAGGAGGGGATACCAGGAAACGTAGCGACCAAACAGGCATAATAGGGTACCCCCTTCTATATTACGACACCCCTGTAATAATATTCACTATTTATTTTGTGTGGGGGTGTATGGGTGGGTGTGCGTGTGTGCATGTGTTCTGCGAGGAAGCGCCCCACTGATATCTCTGATTTTAGGATTTTAGGATTATCCCCAACTTCTTCCTACCACGACGTTACGAAGAGAATTCGTATGTCTTCAGTTGATGCCCACATTAAATGGAGTTGATCATCGGTGTGTAGACCGGTATTATCCTGCATTGTCCCTCCGTTCTATATATAAAGGTTTAACGAGGTGTTTCTTTCTCCCTTTCTTTCTTTCTTCTTACTAAAATGATGGCTGGAGACAGATTTACTTGTTGACTCTTGTTGTAGCCTCCACTGCATTCTCTGCAAGACACTTCCAGTATTTAATGATGCGTAGCAGGAATGGATACCCCTTTAGCGCATTTATTGTGTTCTGTTGGCGATGAGCTGGAATTATCTGTGGTAAAAAAAAGTCATATAGATTTTATTTTGACAGTGCACTAAGCTTTTGTCAATTTTGAAGGAACGGGACATCCCATGTAGACCGGCAGCCATTGAGGCGTCTCTTGCACCCTCAATGGAAATGTTGTCAGAAAGACAGCGAGTCTGGCGACATGTCGGTCTCGTCAGACTGAAGAACGTCGGGAGGCGTTGTGTACTATACGATCGAATGCCATCCGATTTGGGAAGTAAATCGCAATAGCATTAAGATCTACCTGATTCAAGTTCTGAATAATAATATATATATTAAACATAGGGTTTTAGTGCGCTGTCAGCCTTATACCCGGAATACGGGCCAAATCAGTTTCAAATCGTAGACAATCGTATAGGAGTACTCTGACGTCACTACAACTCGGAGAAGATTTGGCAATTCCTCCGACTAGAAAGGTGGCAATAGGTCGTATTTTCGATTTTACTATCTATCAGACTATTCAGAACCTCACTCAAAATGTTATATTATTTTAAAAGTTTACATCACATGCTATTACATTTTCTTCCGAAATCGGATCGCAGACCGATCGTAGTGTGCGGTGGGCTTAAGACGCGCGGCGAGCAGCATATCTATATGTATATCGAACTTGACAATTTTCTTCAGCTCATATAGGCCTACATAGCATACTCTTTTTTTTTTTTTTTTAATGAATTTTAATTACATTTTCACTTCACTGGAATCAGGTCTGTGATCACTTGTTTATACAAGAATGAATATTGATATGTTTAAGAGTATTCCCTACAAAGGAAATACGAATAAATTTTCATTCATTCTATATTTTCATTATTAACTTATACTTCCCAGAGGGAGTCAAGTCAGTTAATTTTATGTGCCCTCTCCTTGAGGGTTCTGGAGCTTATATCTTTAAGTTTCTCTGAAGGAAGGGTCTAGTTGCATGGCTTTACACTTCATTTTGTTGATATGGTTGTCCCAGCTAATGATGATATGCTTTTTCTCGTTATTCTTATTACATTGATTTTCCATTACTAGACGTATATATTTTGTATTAAAACGTTTTCTTACCGACCATGTCAAAATTTATATAGTATATTTTAAATATTGCGATTTCCTTGCCGTTCTATTTGCCTTCTGAAACGATAAAAACACGGAATATTCTCCTCTTTCTTCTCTTCCCTTTCTTGAGATTTAATTGCTATAGGTCTTAGTTTTTACTTTGCAGTAACCAGGGATCTAGTTACACTTCCCTGCAGTAACCATGTCGTGAACCTCGGCGTATTTGAATCGGACAAGGGGACAACTCCCTTGACAATTTTCCAACAATGAAAAGAATAAATTATATATACTTACTTTTAATTCAGTAAGGAAAATAATTTACATTCTATAATCACTCGACACTTTAAGAAATCAAATTTCGGACATAAAGTTGCTCAATTTCTTTTTAAATTTTTAAAACTGGCTCTACCAATAAATAAACCCTATAAATAAAATACATGTCGTAGTAGTAATGATGATGATGATAATAATAATAATAATAATAATAATAATAATAATATTAATAACACGATAAAAACTACTTTTGAAAAATAAACTCAAGGGCAATTTCAAAGGCCTATTGTACTGCCCATAGAAATCAGGTTCGGATTACGTAATACTCCATATTTCTAAAGTTGATAGACAGGGCTATTGAAATTGTCTTGAGTTTATTTTTCGAAAGTAGTTTTTATCGTGTTTAATATAAATTATGCAAATGATAAAAATAAAATAATGTAAAATCATTCAAATCTGAAATATCCTCAAACATATTGATGCATGGAAATTGAAAATTCTCTCAGTCAATCAAAATAATGTCTCTAAAATTCACTTAGCTCGTTTGGAAATAGTTAGGCCTGCAATAATATACTGCATCGAAAATTATCTTTATACATCATAATTTGTAAACTTAGAAGAGATGGGATGAGGGAGTGTCACTCTGGGATGGATTTTCAAATTTTTAACTAATCTAGCTTCTCAATTTTTCATTCCCTGCCCTCCATCCTATTTGCAAAAAACAAAAACAAAAAACAAAAACAAAAAACAAACAAACAAACAAACAAACAAACAAACAAACAGACAAATAGACGTCCGCTACACACATGCACCCCAACGTGAAACAAGGCCACGAAAAAAAAAAAGAGATGATCTCCTTGCTGAAATACCTGCATGGATCGGCATAAGCTTGGATGCCCCCCCCCCCCCCTCGGGATTTTATGTCCTTCTTGCTCTCAGCAGATGTAAAAGGTAATTTCAAGTATCTCATTATCTGTCAGGGAGGTCACTGGCTTCATTAACAATTCTTCTCTCTTCAGAATGTCAGATTTTATTAGGTAAATTCAGAAGTATTGTCGAGTAATAAGATTATCTTTCTTTTGGAACATCAGTCCTTACTTCTCCAAGATCTGTCACCCCAAAATAAAATCCTCTACATCGAAGAGTGTGATAATCCTCGAACAAGGAAAATGTTCAAAGATTTCCCTATTTTCAAAAAGTTATCCATCATCCATTATCAGATGATGTGTATAGCACGTCCTTTAGATAAGCTGTGGTAAATGTAATGAATCGATCAAAACATGTCATACTTATCTTGTTTAATGCACATGGTGCAGGGGCGTTCACTATGGCATAGTGACGGGCAGGGGCGGATCCAGGATTTTGTAAAAGAGGGGGCACAGAGCCGGAAAAGTACATTCATACTTTTCAAAGTGCTTTATTTATGTATCGGTTCTACTTCCTTAAACTTCCGAGAAATTTTGGTTATATGTTTTGCTTAAACTCAGCAATACATATAAGTATATTTTTAGGGGCGTTACTTTCAAGCCTTGGGCTTATGACTAACCCCTCCCATGCGATGGCTGTTTCATTATTTTGTTTAATATATTATTTTGTATTGGATGCATGGAAAAATAAAAATTAATCAATCAAGAATGCCGAAATATCTGCTTGAGGTTCATGGCAGCCAACGGCAAAGTGAAGAGTGCAAGACAACCACTTGTCACCTACAGTAGTATTGACACTACGCCCTCTAATATTTTGCCTCTATAATTTCTTTAGCCACCAGCTTGCCGCCCCTAACCCCTTTTAATTAGCTCTTGCAAAATGCCCATGCCCTCCCCCGATTACTACCTACAGAAATATAGTTTCACCCTTTTGCGTAGGGCATCAATTTTCATATAACTCTGATCATGACCCAACTTATCAATGAAAACACTGAAAAAAAATCCTAAAAAACATTCAGGAGAAAATACAGTTGAGCATTCATCCGCTCGCAATGCATTCTTGTGAGGCGGAGCAAAGTTAATAGGATAAAACTTGATTAAAGAAATTCATATAAAATCGAGTATCTGTCCTCTGTAAATTTAAAGAAGGCATATGATGTTTGATAGTCATAATGTTTTCGATTTTACCCCTCGGCTGAAGTGAGCTTGTCTTTGTGTTCTTTTAAAGAGTTTATCTCAGTGTATTTCCACTATTTCAGCCTGCGATTCAGCGCGAGTTATGTTTAGCCGCGTTTCAGCCTTCATAACTTTTGTTATCGCCAGGAAAATGCCCAAATAAGGCACCTCATTCAGGAGATTCCATATTTTGTCTCTACTCTGAACATTATTACAAATTCCACCCCAACGTGCTCAAAATATGATTTTTTTTTTATTACTGTCGATTTAACACTTGAGCGAATGGGGACAAGAATTACTTATGTGAGCCTTAAGTATTCTGTAGTGTTGGCTCGCAGACCCTTATTGGTAATTCACATATCATTTGGCAGAAAACAATTCTCTGGTTCATAACAGTTCAACCACACCAGCATAATTTCTATGTAATCGATAGGCTAATGTACAGAAGAGTATAATGTAAGACATATATTCATTATAAAATATGACGGGTTAAACAAAATGGCATACTAGTGAAAGTCTATACTGATTTTTATTTAAGTAAGGGGGGCATGGAAACAAGCATTTTCAAACCTCCCAATAATCATTATGAAAAGTGTCTTCTCAATTAAAGGTGGGGGCTACGGCATGCAGCCCCAGCCCCCCCCCCCCCCCTTTTGGTTTCGTTCCACGGCCCTTGTACAGGAATGACGTTAGGGAATTAGAGCGCATTATGGATAGAGGAGAAAGATACAAGAATTAACATTTTAACATCTATTTTTTAACTAATTTTACTACGTTATGAAATAATAGGGGAACTGTTCAGGCCCGTCGGATGGAATTTTAAAGTGGTACGGTTTCAGTGGGGGTATGGGGGTGAAACCCCAAGCGGGGTTCGAAGGAACAGAACCCGTCGTGTGGGTGTAAGGGAACATTTTGAATGGAGGGGGGGGGGGGGTGTGACACCCAAATTTGCCGACAATAATGCTACACCCTAACCCTCCCCCTAATAATAAGAAAAGAAAATTACAGATTTAGAGATCTTGATCATACAGGGCCATTTTTCGGAAGGAGGGGGCTGACGCCTTTTGCCCGAATATCAACTTTTCAATTTTAAAATGTTTGCGAGCGAGCGAAGCGAACGAGCACATTTCAAAAATAAACTTTTCGTAGAGAAAATGTACAGAAGTTACATACAAAAGTTACATAGTTATCTCGGAACATCGCTGCCCAAATATGTGGATATTCTTTCTCCTCGCTGCCCGAATATGAAGTGCTGGTTGCCCGAATATCGGAACTTTGAAAATCCTCGGGGGAGGGGGGCTGCAGCCTATTGCCAAAGGGGATGCCTTTTGCCCCACTATCAACTTTTCATTTTCTAAATTTTTGCGAACGAGCGAGCGTAGAGAAAATGTACAGAAGTTACATAATTATCTTGAAACCTCGCTGCCCAAATATGTGGATATTCTGGCACCTCACTTTGCTGCCCGAATATGAAATGGTGGTTGCCCGAATATCGGAACTTTGCCGAAGGCAGAAGCCCTTTTCCCGAATATCAACTTTTCAATTTCTAAATTTTGGTGAGCGTGCGAATGAGCGAGCATTTTTTTTTTTTTTGAAGTTTTCGTAGTGAAAATGTACAGAAGTTACATTCAGAAATTACATAATTATCTGGGAACCTTGCTGCCCAAATAATTATGTGGATATTCTTTCTCCTCGCTTCCCGAATATGAAGGGGTGGTTGCCCGAATATCGGAACTTTGCCGAAGGGGGACGCCTTTTGCCCGAATATCTACTTTTCAGTTTCTTAATTTTTACGAGCGAGCGAACGAGCGAGCAATTTATTTTGTAAGTTTTCGTAGTGAAAATGTACAGAAGTTACATTCAGAAGTTACATTATTATCTGGGAATCTCGCACCTCATTTTGCTGCCCGAATATGAAGTGGTGGTTGCCCGAATATCGGAACTTTGAAAATCCTCGGGGGAGGGGGGCTGCAGCCATAGGCGCCGGAAGTAGGGGCAGGGGGCGGTCGCCCCTCCCCCAAACGAAAAAGTGGGGGCAAAATGCATTTTCGCCCCCCAAAAAAGCCCCCCCCCCCCATTAAAAAAAAAAATCAGTAGTAAAGGAGTAGAATTGGAGGGGGAACCAAAAAGAAAATAAACAAAAATAAATATTCTGAGAGGTGTGTACGTGCGTCTGTATTGTTGTGAGAGGATGGGAAAGCGTCTGTGTTTTTTTTTAGGGGTGAGAAGACATAAGCCCTTGAAAGGTGAGCCCCCTTGAATGTTCCCCCCCCCCCCCCCCCCAATCCCAAACTGCTTCCGGCGCGCCTGGCTGCAGCCTATTACCGAAGGGGGACGCCTTTTGCCCAAATATTAACTTTCCAGCGAAGCGAGCGAGCAAAAAAATTGTCATATTTGTCCTTCTTTTTCTTTCTTCCCCTTTTCCTTTCCTTCTTTATCACTTTCTTGAAGATATTATTGTTAAGATTTGCGATTGGATGAACAAGTTTTGCGGCATATATACTTTTTTTAAACGTTTTTTACGTTAGGGGAAAAAGGCAAAGTCACTTCGATGTTCGTGTTCTTCCATTCAGCTGCATGGTGATAAGCCTACGATCAGCCTATGATCATGACATGTATCACCCTCCCACCTCCTCTCTTCTTTTCTCTTCTCTTTTCTTCTCCCCCCCCCCCCTCTCTCTGTCTCTCTCTCTCTCTCTCTCTCCTTTTCTCTTCTCTTTTCTTCTCCCTCTCCATCTCTCTCTTTTTTTCTTTTTCCTTTTTTTAGGCTGAAAAGTGGTACGGTCAAATCCGTACCAAACGTAGCGGCTCCGACGGGTCTGGAGCTGTTATATAATTGAAGAATCTTCTGGAAGGAAGATATTTTCCAGTTGTAGTAGAAGGTAGAAAATTCTAATTAAGGGTTAAGATTGTATATAAGCTGGGAGCTTTCACAGAAATTTCAGAATTTATACCCTGACTACATCGTGGAGCATATATTGCGTAAATTCTCAGTTACCACCATCTGATATTGATGATATTGATATCAACCTGTGGAGATCGTCTTGAACCTGATCTTGGACTTAATCTTGGACATCATTCTTGACATCTTATTGGACATCGTGTTCGACATCATTACGACATCACAGTCCACATCGTTATTGACATCGTGGTCGACATCATTATCAACATCGTCACCGACATCGTCTTCGACATCGACATCGACATCGACATCGATGACTTCCTGAATTATCGTGGACATTCTTCAGCTGAATCATCTGGAATCTTCTTTTACCAGTTGGACACCATACCATTTGGATTAGCTATTTGGATTTATTACTGTGGATTACTCTACACTTCAAGAACATTCTGGACTCATACCTTGCATTCATATTCTGTGGATTACGAGTTTCCCAGCTGAGAAATTGTCTTTGCTAAATTAAGTACATAGACCCTAAATGTAATATCTGTAATTTGTTTTATATATATGTCATAATGAATTTTTTGGCGTAACTATTTTAATCAAACCATAAATCATCTAAAGTTAATATCTTTTGTTCGGTTCTTATCTTTTGAGGATTTTGGATCGTAACAGAACATAAAACAAATCTCCTTCTCCTTCTCCTTCTCCTTCTCCTTCTCCTCCTCCTCCTCCTTTCTTCTTCTTCTTCGATCTTCTTCTTCTTCTTCTTCTTCTTCTTCTTCTTCTTCTTCTTCTTCTTCTTCTTCTTCTTTTTCTTCTTCTTCTTCTTCTTCTTCTTCTTCTTCTTCTTCTTCTTCTTCTTCTTCTTCTTCTTCTTCTTCTTCTTCTTCTTCTTCTTCTTCTTCTTCTTCTTCTTCTTCTTCTTCTTCTTCTTCTTCTTCTTCTTCTTCTTCTTCTTCTTCTTCTTCTTCTTCTTCTTCTTCTTCTTCTTCTTCTTCTTCTTCTTCTTCTTCTTCTTCTTCTTCTACTACTACTATAGTCAAGGATTGTATTTCCGAACAGATTGTATTACCGAACGTGTACAGTTAAGCGCCAAAAATGGGTTTTCATACGCGTGGGATTAACGCGTATGAAAACCACACTATTGAAACAAAGGTTGTGTCTTTTTCCCATAGGTTTCACACGTTCGGAAATACAGTACCTTTTTCAAGGGACCAAAACGCCGCGTCGTTGGGAAGGGGTTCACTCGGAAGGGAATATCGTATTAAATCTACGTTGTCTTTTTAAAATTCCATCAACTTCTTTTTCTGTAGGACTTTGAGCATTCATTATGTAAGTTTGACAGATATTTGTTTGATATTTTATTTGCTATCGTTGATTTTCTGAAAAGTGTTCAGACACTGGATCCACCACCATACCACTACTAGGCCTACTTTGTAACACTATATAACAGGCCGAGGCATATTGCATACGGTCTGAGAAATATACTAGTACCGGTATTGAAAATTGTAACCGCGAAAAGTACTGAACCGGTCGGTCATGTACGGATAGCGGTACCGGATAGTGGTTTATTTCGTAAACAATAGACTATAGGACTCCCTTCGACACATCCGAGGTCGAGACACTTTTCTTGTTCCAAATTTTGAAGCTACAACGTTTGATCTAGGAATATTATCATGGATCCTCTCCTTCTTGTAATTATTGCACTTTTCATAGCTTTAATACTAACCATCGGTTTGCTGCTTGTGTACACGGGCATCTTTCAGGATGTGGATGTAAACACTGGTCGACCTCCCATTGCCAATGTACGTGTGGCATACAAGTTTGCACGGGGACCAAACAGCGAAAGTGGACCAATGTTCTCGGAGGTTGTCAGTCTAGCTCCAGATCTGCGCAGCATCGGTGTTTACTATGATGATCCACAGAAGGTATTGACTGTTAGATATAAAGATCTTGATAGACCCCTACAAGGTTTAAGTAGTAGTAGTACTACTTCACCGTAGCATGGTAGGGTGGTTTTGATTTTTGCATGCATTGCACTTTACAGGCATTTGAGGAAAATGAAACTTGAGAAGTTAGACTAATTTTTCTCCTATTCTTCAATGTTCAATTCTTTCACATTGACTCAACTCAGTTTACTCCAATTCTTCAATTCTTGTTTTAAAATTGAAGATTAGGAGAAAAATTAGTATAGATCTAACTTCTTAACATTAAACTTAAAGTAACATGTATGATTTATATTGTAAAAAAAATCAAAGAAAAACAGCTTTTTTTTAGCTGAAAGCAAGTTTTTATTCTCCTTGGCAAGCAATGACCTTGGTTAAATAAATAACTACAAAATACAAAATATACAAAATACAAAGAAGAGGAAAAATAAAGCGACATCATCATCCCTACAAAAAAAAGTACAATGCAGTGATCAGTAAGGTCTAGATAATTATGGTTATGGGGTGTTTAAACTTTCCACAAACTTTGATTTCAGCTAGTTTTCTAATCTGAAGTTCCGGGGGGGGGGGGGGTAGCCTGGATTGGCTCTTTGAAGAGTAAAAAAAAAAAAGCTGACGCTACTCTTCAAGAGTAGCGTCAGCTTTTTTTTTTTTACTCTTCAAAGAGCCGATCCAGGCTAGGGGGGGGGGCACTCAGATTTTTTTCAGACGGGGGTGTGCCGCAGCCGTCCTCAAAACGGTGGTCTAAGGAACAGACTAGAAGCGAAAAGCACGGTCTTTGGAACGGTGGATCCATCAAATCTATCAAATGACACCAGAATATCTCACAATATTTTACGCTTGAGTGAGCAAATGTCAATTTTGTGAAAGGATGCAATATCCAGTCTTGACAAGAATTGATATTGGCTCTGGCTGGTATCAGCCTAGCTGAGAGTCACGTAAAGGCTTAGAATTTTCCATAAATGCTGATCAATAAAAGACAATTTATGAAATAACAGGCTTTGTTCTTTGTATCCTTACACATCCCATCAATGTATTATGCTTGAGTGAGCAATTGACTACTTTGCTGAGTGTTTCAAAATGTCACTTTTGGTGAGTATTTTAATTACATCTGGCTTGCTCACTCAACCATAAAATTTTGATGGGATATATGAGGACATACATTGAGAAAAATCTGTTCTTACATAAATCATCTTTTAATGATCAGAATGTTAAATTTCTGAGTCTTTTTATGACTCTCAACTTGGCTGATACCAGCCAGAACAAAAACAAACATTTGTCAAGAGTGGATTTTGCACCATTTCACAAAAGTGGCTTTTGCTCACTCAAGCATAAAATATTATTGGATATTTTGGTGTCATTTGATAGAAAAGACCCTAAGCTAACCACAGGTATGAAATTTTCCTGAAAATATTTTAAAATATTTAATTAGGGAGACTTTTTTAAACCGTCAGTTTTTAACGGTTCTCAACTTTGTTGATACCAGCCCGAACAAATACCAATTCTTGTCAAGTCTGAATTTTGCACCATTTCACAAAAGTGGTTTTAGATCACTAAAGCCTAATAGCTAGTCAGATTTTTTTGGTGTTATTGCATAGGAGGGACCCTAAGCTATCTACAAGAATTATAAACATTTATTGAAAATATTCAGAAATATTCATTTGGGAGAGTTTTTCCAACTGTTAACTGTTTGGGGGGGGGGGGACGCACTGTATAGTCATTTAATTTTTCTTCCCAATCTTTGCATAGGTCGAGTCCTGCAACCAGCGTTATATAGTTGGCACTATTCTCAGTGAGGGAACCGCTGAAGTAGACAAAGAGGTAGAAGCTCGACTGGTTGAGAAAGAGTTCAAGCTAACTAACTTCCCAGCAGTAGACCATGCCGTAATCAGTTCATTTCCATATATCTGGACCCTGTCCAGTTATATTGCAACTGCAAAAGTATGGCCCAGATTAGGAGAATACATAGAGGTAATTACTTTTCTAATTTTTGAATATTTTTAGATTATAGCAAAATTTCCAAATTGTAAAGTTGTATATGAAATCACAAATGAAATTATGATACTGTAGCACTCACATATATTTGAGGTTATTGTAGATAACCCCGCACTCGCGTACCTTCATATGTAAATTTTTCAAATTGTAAAGTGTATAAAATCACAAATGAAATTATTATACTGTAGCACTGAAATATATATGCAAGGTTATTGTAGATAATTAACCCTGCAACCCGTACATGTACCTTTTGTATCTCGATGAATTGCCTACCATAGGCAGTGTGTGATCTCTAGCACATACATGTATGTGTGCTGGAAAGGAGCAAGATCGCCGGCCAAAAACAGCCTGAAAATTACACTTCATCAAGATGATAAAGATCCTACTGAAGAATCTGGAATGGAATCAGATATTCTATTATCCTAAAATGTAGGAGGAAGTATTTTCTCATATTTTTGCTGATTATAATGGTGTTTTTACCTCTTCAACTAAGAGGTCGTGACTGCCATCGAAATTGACACGGCCCCACATAGTGATGGTTCCATGAGTGATACTGTAACTAATTAAAAGATTCCATTGATTTTTTTTTTTTTTTTTCGTTATTGAAAATTATTTCAAAGGAGATGTGGTAGCTATGTTAATTCAATTTTGTTTCTTCTCCAACACTTCTAGGAACGTAAGCTATGTGCTCATCCAGCTATTGAAGTCTACTCTGGAGATGAGATCCAGTACATGCTACCTCTGTCCAAGCAAGAGGATTTTTATGTAGAAGAAGCAAAAAAGGCCAAAGAGGAGATAGCGAAGACCTTGCTAGAAGGCAGTGAAACAGAAGAGAATGAAACCGCCCTACCAGATGATAGTATGATGACGTCTGAGGGCAGTGATGCGAGCAGTGGAAGCCAAAGCTCCTTTGAAGAATTATCCCTAAAAGAAGGTGAAATGGAAGAAGAATCAAATGCTGCTGCAAATGAAATGTAAATGTTGTTCGTAACTTCGTACTCATAGGAAGATAGATATTACAAATAGTACAAAGCTAAAGATTGATGTCATTGTTTCGTTTCTCAAGTAATTGCAAAATGTATAACCTACATCTGTTTGAGTGTGTTGGAAAGTAGTTTGTAAAAAATGAAATGGAAGTATTTTATACTTAGAGATTGTTCTCCAAGCTACGGATAGAAATACATTATTTCTGTAGCCGAGATGCGACATTATACAATTTGGTAAGTGCAGTATACTGTGGGCCATTGTCCTAAAAGCCTGACCAAGTGGTCTATATATACTATATTTTATGCAATGATTTATTAACAGCAAGATTGATACTGATGAAATCATAACTTTGTGATATACTAGTTTGAGCATTTGAAAAGGTGTGGCAGTTTGATTGTTCACAAAAGATGTTTATTGTGATGCATTCTTATCTAATAAGTTCTTTCTTATGCAGTGTGTTTAACTTGTCATACATTTTGGCTGGTGTGAAGAATCTTCTTTTTTTTTTTCCAAAAGGGGTTGTATTTTGGAAGAAGGTAGTAAGAAAGAACTGTATCCTTATGTATGCTCCAATTTCTCTTCTGAATTTTAAATCATCACAAAATGATATGATAAGTGTTGGTAAAGACCACGCTACAAAATTTGTAAGTTCCTAAATATTTCCATTTTACGTCAGGATGGTGAACAGAGAATGATTTTGAAATTTCAGTACCCATTTCACATTGACTTTTTAAGTGCGGAGGGTTTTCTTTCTCTCTTTCTTTTCTTTTTTTTCTTCTTTCTTTTGCTTGGGGGGGGGGGGGGAGGGTACAGTAGCTTTATCATATATTTAGCTGTATGATGGTAAATTAACATATTGTTGTTCAGTAAATATATATTCTCAAGATGCTAAATCAAAATAGATCTGTATTAATTTATACGCAATATTCTTTTGTGATGAGAACATTGCTTTTCCAGCTATATGTTATCTCCATACATATTCCATAACCCAACCAAGAGCCCAAACCAAGTTGCAGTAAACCAAATCCTTGCAAAAGTGACTTAATCTCTAAAATACTGACATGTTTGGAGAGCAATTTAGGAATTGGCTAGCTTATAAATTTAACTTAGATGAATATTGCATACAAATTCCACTCAGTCTTTTTCACAGTTGCCTGAACTTGCTTGAAATATGAACTTCTGTATTTTTTATCTAGTTTTGACATATATCTAAACATCTATTATTACATTTGTATGTGTTTGTTTGATGTTGACACTGTCATATTCAATGATTTCTACCATGTTTCGTTTCAATTTCTGCTCAGTTGTAATCTAGTTGGTTTTGACATCTACCTCTTTGTCTATTTTGTTTTGTTTTTGTTTTGTTTTGTTTTTTTTTGTTGATAAATTGATAAATTGCATCACATTGTAACATGTAACATTGTCACCATTCCTGTACATGTTTATTTATGTCTATTCACTATTCATTTTTAATTTATAATTTCTTAGTTATTATCAATTTTACAAGTGCTCTAATCAGTGGCATAGATACGAACACACTTCCTATTGTTAGTGGGGGGGGGGGGATGATAAATAGATCATCCCACCCACTAACAATGGATAATTATGCATGTCTACGCCCGTGGCTCCAATTAAAATCTTTCATTCAACGGGAAGTCGGACATTTGATTGGAATTTACTTTAAGATGTTCGGAAAAAATTAAAGAAAAGAGTTAATCACAGATACACAATTACACAGACCAAAAAAAATGTCTGTTTGGGAGTTGATTAGGAAATGCAAGATCTCAGAGAAGCAAAACACTTATGTAGATATATCATGTCTGGTGATAAAGCCTGCAAGGTCATTAGCTCCTTGTGTTGAGCACTAGTGTTTGTTTTGATTCAGAAGGCTGAAACATGGAAAATTACAGTGCTTTTAGAACTAGATGAATCTTTGTACCTGCAGTTTGTTTAATACATTGACTATTTGAGGTACTCTCTTTTTATGTGTGTGCAAATAAGCAAAAATAACATAAAATTCTGTTTTGGAATAGGGCACATTATTGGATTTCTACAATCTAAATGCATTAGAGCTAATTTCTGATTGAATATTGCCAAAATAATACATGGTTTTGCAAAGTACCATTTTGCAAATAATCAATATTGCCCATATGCAACAAAGTTAAGTTCCTGTGGTACCCTCTTCAAACTGATTGTACAGGTAGATTATGTGCTTCCAAATTCTTTATTAAGATGTAGCAACATGTCCGTACTGTTTCATATCACAAATCTTTTTTTCTGCTCTTTAAATTAACAGTAATAGTTATCATATGACTAGTATAAATTTTATATATATTGAATGCAGTATTAGTGTTCGTCAAAGAAAGTGAAAACATATCTGTATTGTTACATTTGAATATTGAAATGAAATGACAAAATTGGACATTACTTGGTTTATACCACTGTCTCAAGAAAGACAAGGTATGGAGATGCAACTGTGCAATGGTTTACAGCAGTGGTCATGTGACCAGAAAGTACTGTGGAACCTCATAAAAAAATCCTTGGGGCCAAGGGAAATCAGTGTGTTCTCACCATTATTCTCACCATTATCCAAATCTTGTTTACCTTAACCCTTTCATGACAAAAAATATTTAAGGGCTAAATTGATCATATTTTATTCTTCAAATTGGCAACAATAATATTTTTCTTTTAGTTCTACATGATTCTAATAAGGTGTAAGGTCTTTGAAAAAAATATACATGCTTAGAATTTTGAGAAAAGTTGAGAAAATTGCCAATTTTGTTTAAAAAACAATGATTTTTAAACTCTCAATGTGTTGCCAATTTAAGGATTTTAAATCTTATTCTCGCTTTCAAAATTCCTGGCATCAAATGCAATATGGTCATACAACTAAAATGGACATAGTGTGTGCAGAAATTTTTGCTTTTTCTACTCATGCATCTTGTATATTTTTTTAGAGCTCTGAATCATAAGTTATTGAGCCAAACCACAAAATGTGGTCCATTGTCTCGAAAGGGTGTTTACCTTAAAGAAGTGGGAGTAGAAGTATTATCTTGCCATCAGGAAAGATAATTTTATCAGTGTTTTGTCATGTGTGTTTTTTTGCTATTTATTATTTTGTCTTTGTTTTTTGTTTTTGTTTTGTTCTGTGATTTTGTTTTAAATGAGAGTCCGCTGTGCTGGTTAAAGACTGAATCGGAGCATTAATGCCAAAGGACAAGGAATCAATGCTCAATAACTAGTCCCTCAGATAGGACCTAAAACTGAAGGTCCCCCTTTTGGTCACCTTCAACGTATGTACATGTACCTTACTAGCATCGTATGTGATAGCAACACTTCACCTAATCTTGCAATGTGTGCATTATGATATTCTATGTATGTTCCATTATCTTGTTGTGGTACAGTGTGAATAGTATACTTGTAAGTGCTAATGCCTTTGAATACATGTCTGTACACTACAAAGTGCTAATGCCTTTGAATACATGTCTGTACACTACAAAGTGCTAATGCCTTTGAGTACATGTCTGTACACTACAAAGTGCTAATGCCTTTGAATACATGTCTGTACACTACAAAGTGCTAATGCCTTTGAGTACATGTCTGTACACTACAAAGTGCTAATGCCTTTGAATACATGTCTGTACACTACAAAGTGCTAATGCCTTTGAGTACATGTCTGTACACTACAAAGTGCTAATGCCTTTGAATACATGTCTGTACACTACAAAGTGCTAATGCCTTTGAATACATGTCTGTACACTACAAAGTGCTAATGCCTTTGAGTACATGTCTGTACACTACAAAGTGCTAATGCCTTTGAATACATGTCTGTACACTACAAAGTGCTAATGCCTTTGAGTACATGTCTGTACACTACAAAGTGCTAATGCCTTTGAATACATGTCTGTACACTACAAAGTGCTAATGCCTTTGAATACATGTCTGTACACTACAAAGTGCTAATGCCTTTGAATACATGTCTGTACACTACAAAGTGCTAATGCCTTTGAATACATGTCTGTACACTACAAAATTATGAGCAATTTCAGAGGAGGTGGAATGATTTCAGAGTTGATACTACACATTATTTTTGCCATCCTTATTCTCAGAAATATATCAAAATATCTACAAATAAAATGATTCAGTACTTTGATTTTTTTTTTGCAGAGTTTTAGATAACTAAAGTACAATTGAGTTGATATGTTTCTGTACTTGTTTGCATGTATAAACAGTACATATGTATATGGGGTGTAAAAGTCTATTCCATTTAAAATAATGTCAAATAGTGTTGAGTGGCTTTAATATTTGATTTAAGTTTTGTCATTGTCTAAAATTCAAATTTGATTTGTGTATGAAAAACAAACAATTCATTTTATGTGTACCCATGTAAATCTGAAAGCTGTATATATTTTGTTAAAGTGGATGAGAGGGTGCAATAAAGTGCATATGCAGAGTTGCAAATTATGAAAGGATTTCAAGTTTTTCTCAAGAGATACATGGATAAGAAGAAATGTCTACATTGCTTGATGCCCAATGTCTGTGTGTACCTGTGTAACTGCCAGATTCAAATGGAATACTGCATAAACAAAAAAGCCAGTCCATGGTATTTAGTCCCATACATCACCAGTTAATTTTTTTTTTTTAAATTGATAGCCCTACTATAACTTGGGTGAGATGAAATATCAAGGAAAATGATTTTTAACATTCCATGTGACTGAACAAATACCTGGGACTTTTCATTATTCAGTCTTTACTAAAGTAATTCATTTTTGAAAAAAATGAAAATATATTTAAAAGATCAAAATTTCATCTTTCATGTGAAAATCCTTAACTTTATGAAAACTGAATGAGGGCACAATCATAAGCGTGGTTTGTTTTGCACATATCAATCTTTCCTTGTAATTTATATTTTTCTTGACTAAATCTGGATGACATTTTGGCATATGTTTAGAATACAAAGAATATTATAATAAAAAACACCTATTATCACAAGAGCAAAAATACTTTAATAGTCAAAGGTTCGCAGACACAAGGCTCCACATCTGAAGGGTATACATAATTATGTGAAGTAAAGTAACTAAAGTTACTTAGTAAATCAGACATCATAAACAACTGTACAGATGCATTGAAAGAAAGAAATAGCTTGGTCTGATCGCTAACAATTCATTTATGAAATGAATTGTGCATAGTGATTTAGACTACTTGTGTACTAATAGTATCAATGCTTTGTTTTCTGCTTGAGTTGCAACCTTTCCCCCTCTATCCCCCAAATACAGTGGAGACTCGCTATAACGTTTTATCAGAGCTCTTTATAACTAGTTTCCCCAAAGTGGAAACTCGCTATGACAAGGACCTTGGGACCATGAAAATTACCTTGATATATCAGGAATCTTGTTTTATCAGAGCTCTTTATAACTAGTTTCCACTTTATGCCCTTCCATTCTTCAGGGGAAATATGAATAAGTGAAGAAAGGTTGTCAAAATGTAATCATAATCTGAATCTTTTAAGCATTCTAACAATTTCATGGAAAAGTAAATTTAAAGCATGTGGCATTATTTTTAGGACCAAATAGGACAATGGCTTAAAATTTTTAGTTGCCTTATCAAATACAATGTAGGTTATATTGACATTAGTAGGTTCATTTTTGTACTCTCTGTCCTTTAACTTTCACTTTGTTTTTGTCACTGAATTTCGGAAAGGAAAGTTAGCTTTGAAAATTGAACAGTGCATAAGTGACAGCACTTAGTGTATATGGGGGAAAAATGTTCATATTTGTTGATGTTAGCCTTGGTACGGCATTTTGAAGTTCAGAAGTGAAATAAAATGAAAAAGACAAATCATTCTCGACTTCTTGTCTAGTTTTATTTTAATTTCATGAAAAACATGCCAGCGATTTCACTCTCTAACATGGGACATACTTCAGCAAGTACAAATATACACATTCAAAGTACATTAATCAAAATTTATTTACTCGGTCAAGGTTGGGGATATCACTGAAATATTTTTGTTTCTTGGGTGGTTACACTGTTCATGACTAGAATGACAATTTACTCATATAATGAAATTCAGATTAGGGTTTTCAGTTACATGTATCTGAAAACACCAACCGATTTTTTAATGATATACATCTAACCCTAAATTCCCAATTAGCTTTTGTTTCCAAGATTCAATCTTATATACAGGAATTAATGATTTGCAGGCTCAAATATGTTTCTATTCCTTTTACATTTATGGAACATACAAAATGTATGATTTTTCCAAAAAAGGGGGGTTTTTTGGTTTGTTTTTTGTTTTTTTTTAGAATGGATATTCAACTCTCCCTGTATTCCAAAAATGTAAAAATGAAGGAATCAGAATCTAATATTTGTCCATGTTTCTTTTAACACTGGTGCAAATGTTTAGAAGAGATGACTTTAGATTGAAGACCTGAAGTAATACCAATCTTTTCCTGCATCATGATACATGCTCAAAAAAAAAAAAAGAAGAGTGGATAATTATCTCCGGAACACTTATAGCATCATGTTAACTACTGTAGATATTGGTACACACTTTCTACTGCATTGATATATTATTTTCAAGAGCACACAATCACTGCTTCAAAAGCATTTACGGTATAAGTAAAATCTAAACATATGCATGCCCTACATAGTACATACCTGTGGAAATATCTACAAAAACATCTGCTATACATTGGAATTCACTTGATTTGACACTGAGTGATACTTCCATAGATTAAAACTGCACATAATCTGAAATAATATACTGCTTAGAGACATCTCATTCAATCTCTAAGACAAGAATTAACATTTGGGAGTTTGGTAATGTCTCTGCAATCTCAATATTGTATATCATTCATATATGCGATGCAATGAGTCAGCATCTGAAACATATTTTGGGAACAGCAGCTATGTTACAAAACTTGTGATACATGTAGTTAGTGTTAAATTGATGAAAAATTGGTATAAAAAGATGGGGAAGATGACTGAGTGCAGTGTAAATTGTATTTACGACTTTATTGTGAGCAGAAATGAATACAACAGCATAATGAAACACAAAATTGTACAATACAGTCCTTGCATCAAAGAAAAAAAAAAATTACAACTCACTTTGTATGAAGAGAACCTGCACATCAAAGAAGTGGACATTATCAGAATAGCATATTGAGTGTTTGTTATTCCCTGTACGTAAATGTCGTTGTTCATTATTAGTCCTTTATAGTTAGTCAATATATCTTGAAAGTAATAAAACATCAGTGGCATTAAATAAAATCTGCATCAAAGGAAGCCAAGATGTCCAGATCTTTACACAATATTTTTTCTTCATTTCATCATGTAGATAAAGTTTGTACAACCCTTGCTAAGATTTCATGATGGCTACCTGATAACACATTTGTAACTCTTTCCCACATATAGTAAATATAACATATTAACAAAAAAGAAAAAAAAGTATTCTGGACATGCAACACTGGGCCCTTTAATCCATCAAAAATGTTTTTCAAATGTGAAACAATTGCTTTATTTGAGTCTAGTTAGCCATGGATGTCAATGACAATATATTTTCAGCTGACTGAAATCTATCAAAATTACAGATATTCTGGCCCGAATTCACAAAGGTGGCAATAGATTTGTACAATGGTTTATGCAGATTTTGTGGTATAAGTGCGCTTGATTTTGCACGTACACTTGGAAAGATCCAATAATGAACGCGCGTGATTAGCAAAGCGCGCAAATTTCACGCTAGTTGCCATGGTTTAGACCATGGTTTATGTAAATTAATTGAAATAAACTGCGTAAATTTACATAAACCATAGTCTAAACCATGGCAACTACCGTAAAATTTGCGCACTTTGCTAATCACGCGCGTTCATTATTGGATCTTTCCAAGTGTACGCGCGAAATCAAGCGCACTTATACCACAAAATCTGCATAAACCATGGTACAAATCTATTACCACCTTTGTGAATTCAGGTCTCTATGTTTCAAATCAGGCATTACAATGTCCTGTGTGTTGATGCTCTCTCATGAGAAATACTGGCCATGATAGCGAGCTGCTTCAGTCATTGGAGGTCCCATGGGAGGGGGTGGAGGCCCCATTTCTGGTCTAGGACCTGGTGGAGCCTGTGGGGGTGGCATAGAGGGGACCTGGTTAACCATGGTTGGCACTTGAGATGGGGGTGGTGGGGGAGGCATATTAGATTGTGGAGGAGGGGGCATACTGGAAGTAGGAGGAGGACCAACTGGCCAACCCGGTCGTGGTATGGGTACACCAGGGGCAGGGAATGGTGGATTTGCCACAGGGATGGGTGTGTTCGATTGGAAAGAAGGTCGTGGGGCATTGTCATAATGTGGCGGGTTCATGGGAGGTGGTGGGACACCTCCCTGACTGTACGCTGGGGCTTGTGGATGCATAATGTGCATCACTTGGTGTCCACTGATCGGTGGCCCTGTGTACGAACAAGACACAGGGGGTGGATGGGAGATAGGTGGATGGGAGATAGGCACATGGGGAACAGTTGAAGGAGGAAGATGTTGAGGGTAGGGCACATGTTGTGGTGGAGGGGGTGGAGGAGGGCCTTGATGTTGCTGCTGGACTGGGACTATTGGAGCCTGCGATGGGTAGGATGACCCAACAACCTGAGATGACTGCTGGTAGTCTTTGCTACTGTCATGCAGAGGGACAGTGATGAGGTTTGACTTCCTGACTGGTACATTGACATGGTATTCCTCAGGTCCACTTTGGCTGCTTGCCCCCTCAGATGGGCGTGGCTCATACTGCATCTGCTCTGGCATGATATGAGAAGTCTGTGAAGGAGCGGGGCCAGGGTACCCATCCTGGTGGGATGAAACATACGACTGGTGACTTCGTGGGTCACCCCTGGATTCAGATCTTGGATCAGTCATTCTGGACATTGTGCTGTGACCCTGGTCTTTCCCACTTGAAGTGGTGGATGATACAACCTGACAGGAAGGTTTGGGAGTATGGCGATGGTTGATGTGAGCCAAGAGATCCCGATGTGAGAGATAAGTTCTACGGCATCCTGTGTGGCAATGCTTCGGTGCCCCGAAGGCGCAAAGAAATATACTACCCAAAGGAGACTGCTCTATCCGCTGAACAGGTTCTTCACATCTGGGTTTTTTTGTTGTTTTAATGGGAGGATACAAATGATATTCTTTAAAATCGTGTGGTAACACCACTTTAAAGCATTATGTAAAATTAACAAAGAATAGAAACATGAAGTATACAAGGTTTCTTATCCTAAAGACTTATTTTCAATAGAATATAAATCTAAATCATATTCTGAACTTAAAGGGACCGAAAAGTCGCCAATCGTGGTGTTTTGGAGCTTGGCCTGGCTCGGGTAATATTCAGGAATCTCCGTTCATCTTCGGCAAACCAGCACGCAATTGCAGTGATACGCATTCGACCGAAGAAAGACGAACTGAACAACCCAACTGACAAACTACCCCACCCTCGACGGCAATTTTGTTCGCTGCTCCAAGATTGTTGTTATGCACGGCCTTGCAATAGGGGCAAGCGAATGAAATAGAACGTACATGGACATCAAGCTGTGGCTCCCTTTACGAGAGTGGTGAAAGTATCTGACATTTTGATAAAATCTTACATTTGAACAGAACTCTTAGATTACTTTTGAAAAATGAACAATTCTTTATAATATTGGCAACACTTAGAACATATGACAGCACTACTGCGTACAGGAGCAAATGATAAGATTAACTCAAAGAATACTCACCTTAAACAACTCTTGTCAGTGGCCTTGGCACAATCAAAGCAAAACACATGTTTGCATGGGATCTATAGGAATCAAGGCAGGGAAAATGTGCTATATTTAGCAGCATTTGGCTAATTGCTGATATATGGCTGAAAATGGATTAAAAGTACCTTGAATTCTAGTCAAACAGTATTTTTTACGGCCTCCCGATGTACAGACATTGTATATACTCAAGGCATAGTCAAACCTATCATTTTCAAATTTTTCACCCAAGGTTAACTTGCAATAAAATTAGCATGAAGATACAGAAAAACTGATCACATCTGGCCCCCGTTTCATAAAACTTGTTATCAATAACAAGATACGATAATAACAAGATACGATAGTTGTTATAGGCTACTGAAATCCTTGCATCTGATTGGCTGAGAGCAAATTTGTCATAGAAATGTGGCAGTTGTTACTGTTTTGTTACTGTTTTATGAAACGGGACCTTGTAGTGCAAGTATTTGATCTCAGAAAATATGACAGCATTTTGCTTTAATTCTTTCTCATGAAAATGATCCCAAAATCTTTTTGAGAAATTATGTGTCACAGTCCATCCATCTATAAACACATAAGTCATGACCCTTTTCTACTTTCAAATTGTAAAATGTTATCAACAGAAAATATGATACACAAAATGCATGTGTACTCATACAGCTAGCAGCATTCTGCCATAACACAGAATTTTACTACTTCACGAAGTGTGTAAATTATTGAGGAAAAAAAGTTATTTCCATTACAATTAGATTGTACATTCTAAATTCATACAGCTCCTTGAAAATAGCAAGAGGTAACTGTAAAATATGTATCCTACAAAACAAGCACATTGACTCTCTTTTCCAATTTAATAGATTAGATTGTGATTCCCTGCTACTATACAGTATGTATTCTTTTAGATTGCATCTTACCATTCTCCCATATGACATGATAGGAAAGCTGCATTTCTCACAGTTGTGAATCTTGGGATCGGGATCCTTTCTGCCTACCAGGTTCATCTGAATATTGGTCAATAAGAACCAAAGGGGTACAGAAAAAAATCCCTTGTCAGTAAAAGTGTTAAAAATTACCAAAATCTTGCTCTTAGAAAAAAAGAAATAAGAGGGAAGGCTTACTTGGAATGTTTAATTTACAAAACTAATCACAGCATACAAACAGACTTTCTTAAAATATGATATTTCTTTAAATGAAGAAATATAAGTAAAATTGTTCATCAATATGAATTAGTCTATTGTGAACCCGACCTGGCCACTTGCTCTAACTAACCCTATGTACAAGTTTAGTTAGTACATGTGCACATAAATAGATCTGTTCAACTAACCCCACATCTAACTAACCCCTTCCTCATGATAACAGGGCTCTAAGTTAGCAGTTGACTGTGTGCCATTAACCATGTAACATCCTCAAGAACCTAAAAGTCCAGCCTCTGCTACCTGTATGGCAACTATAAAATCTCATTATTACTTGTTTAATGTGAATTTGTGGAGTTCACTATATGTAACCACTGAGAATTGAAATTTGCAACCTAAACAATCATCTAGGTTGCCCTGCTTGCAACCCACATAAAAAAGTTAAGCGAGAGCCCTGGATAAAGTTTTGAATTATCACATGTAAAGAAGCCTACCTTGTAGTCCCAATTTAGTGGAGTGTTGTGATGCATGGCAAACCTTTGAGAATACATTTCACTATGAGAGTCCATAACTACTCGCAGAGAGACTTCAGATCAGCATTTCAAACATGAAATTTTTGTCCTTTTATGCAGTCCTCTCCAACAGATGTTGAAAAGTTCCCCTTCACAGCAGCCCTGGAATGTATCAAAGAATATTTTTGAGCACTAAACCAGTAAGCGTAACCCTAAATAACAACATTAAACTTACAGTTGATTGCAGGTATCATACTGGGGGTCGTTTCATCAAGTCAACTCCATGACAGTCATAACTCTTGTCAGCGATTTACGGAAATGTCATGGACCAGACAAACTGTTTCACGAAGACATGATAAACGACGACTCAATGATATCGATACTCATCAGCTAAAAAACAGTCTATATCACAGTCCATCGGATTTATTGTCAATTACCCAAACAGATGTTGAGGCTCAGTTTTCCCCAAACTGTTATAAAATGTCAGAAATGGCAGCAAAAATTAATACTGATGATACACATATCCCATTTACAAGAAAAGATGTGTTACTTATAGCATCTTAGAATTTATAAAATTGAGAAAACTCAAGGATGCTTTTGCGACGTATGAATCTAGATTTGTAACTTGTAAGAGGATACTATATTTTTTAGGCAATGAGTATTGATATCACTGAGTTGTTTATTTTTTCTTCATGAAAGTTTGTAAGGTCCATGACTTTCCATAGATCGCTGACAAGAGTTATGACTGTCAGGAGTCGATTTGATGAAACAACCCCCAGTTCTCTCTCTCTGTCTCATCTCATTTTTTGGAAAGACTTCCATTCGTACCCCCTAATTATTATTATTATCTTTGAGTATGTCTTACTTCTAAAAACAGATATAAATAGGGCCAACAAATTTTGTAATTTTCACTTATGAAGCATGAATTTCTTTTTTCAAAAAGATTTTGGTCTGAGTTTTAGATTAATTTTAGTTTACTGAACTGGCTCAACTATTCTAAGTCAAACTAGTACGGATTCAACTTCACACTCACAGATTGAGGATTTTCCTCTAGTCTATAAATAGATCTATTCAACATTATAAGTTATAAGTCTATGTAACAAATTAGAGAGTAAAAATATGATACACATTGACTCATAGGCCCTTGCCTATGTGAGACTGTGTCCAACATTCACTGTTGCAGCAGTCATAAACAGACAACAGAATTGCACTAAGCAAGATTAAATTTTCTTAAATTTGCTAGATTACCTGATTCAGGGACTCTTCAACTCTTACGGTGCCCCAAATTTGTGGATTCAGAGTTGAAAGTGAAATTTTAAATAATTATTTTCCTCTCATGTATGACTATCCTGACTCACTTATACATGTACAAGCTTATCTGAAGATACCTTGTACTCCAGACTAGCTTTTGTGGGTGAATAGGCTTCCATAGCTTTTGTGTGTATCAGCAGGCCTTTTTCCAGGGTAGATCATTCATACATGAGAGGAAAATAATTATTTAAAATTTCACTTTCAATTCTGAATCCCCTAATTTGTGGCACAGTAAGAGTTGAAGAGTCCATGAATCAGGTAACTAGTAAATTTAAGAAAATTAAATCTTGCTTAGAGCAATTTTGTTGTCTGTTTTTGACTGCTGCAACAGTGAATGTTGGACAGTCCCACATAGGCAAGGGCCCATGAGTGATCCTGACTATGAATGAACTAATTTTTGCTAGACTGGAAAAGGGCCTGCTGATACACACAAAAGCTATTGAACTTTGAAGCCTATTCACCAGTAAAAGCTATTATGCAGTACAAGGTTATCTTCAGATAAGCTTGTACATGTATAAGTGCACATTGACATGTCATGATGAACTCGGCTAGTAGCAATTGCCACTTGTTATAGTACATACAAGCTTATCTGAAGATAACCTTGTACTCCAGACTAGCTTTTATGAGTGAATAGGCTTCAATAGCTTTTGTTAGGGTGTCTGGAGGATTTTTCTATCTCAGGAACTACACATTCAAATGATTTGAGATTTTCAGATCTCGTTGAAAATACTGTAAAAAATACATGTACCAAACTTCATGTCAATCCATGCATTTATTATTCAGTAATGCTTGAATGAATTATTGGAAATTTTCAGCTTAAAGATTCCCATAGACATGTACAAATGAATGGCACAAAACATGCTGCTGAAACACTAGTGCGAACACACAGAGTGTGAGCAGTTTGTGTGTAATTTTGCATTGGGCCCTGTGGAGCGGTAGGGGGAGGGTATTTTCAAATTGATATAGCAACATGATCTCATATTAGTTTCTCAAAAATTTCTACAGAATCAAATTTGGAACATTTCAAATTACTTAAGTTCTGATGGACAAGTTTATAGCTCAAGAACTTGCCGAGATGTCACTTTAAACATATTCCTTTTCAGTTTTTCTTAATGAAGAGATTAAGCATGTAACTTGTCCTTAACACCAAAATATAGGAAATACAGGTAACTCTGCCTAAGGCGAATCTCTTGGGACCACAGAAATCTGTTTGACTTAGGCGAAATTCGACTTAGAAGAGGTAAAAAACACATGTTTTGCTCATTCTGTTCTGAAAAATTGCTTCGACTAAGGCGATTATTCGACTTCTGGAAGGTCGACTTATGCAGAGTTACTGTATAATTTCCTATCATATGATACCAAATTTATTTCAAACTGCCAATGGGATCATACTTTTTAGTTTGAAATAACATATACGTTGAAAAGCTGCGTGCCATTTCTTGTGCTGATTCAGCATAAAAACAGCTGACAGATTTGGCCAACCTTCAGACACCCTACTTTTGTGTGTATCAGCAGGCCTTTTTCCAGGGTAGATCATTCATACAGCCTTTACAGGAGAGGAAAATAATTATTTGAATTTTCACTTTCAATTCAGAATCCCCTAATTTGTGGCACAGTAAGAGTAGGGTGTCTGGAGGATTTTTCTATCTCAGAAACTACACATTCAAATTACTGGAGATTTTCAGATCTTGTTGAAAATACTGTGAAAAATACATGTACCAAACTTTATGTCAGTCCATGCATTTATTATTCAGTAATGCTCGAATGAATTATTGGAAATTTTCAGCTTAAAGATTCCTATAGACATGTACAAATGAAATGGCACAAAAACATGCTGCTGAAACACTAGACTGCACACACAGAGTGTGAGTAGTTTGTGTGTAACTTTGCATAGGGCCCTGTGGAGCGGTAGGGGAGGGTATTTTCAAATTAATATAGCAACATGATCTCATATTAGTTTCTCAAAAATTCTTACAGAATCAAATTTGGAACATTCCAAATTACTTAAGTTCTGATGGACAAGTTTATACTTATAGCTCAAGGACTTGCTGAGATGTCACTTTAATTTTAAACATATTCCTTTTCAGTTTTTCTTAATGAAGGGATTAAGCATAAAACTTGTCCTTATCACCAAAAGATAGGAAATATAATTTCCTAACATATGATACCAAATTTATTTCAAACTGCCAATGGGATCATATTTTTAGTTAGTTTGAAATAAGTCTACGTTGAAAAACTGCGTGCCATTTTTTGTTCTGATTCAGCATAAAAACAGCTGACAGATTTGGCCAACCTTCAGACACCCTAGGGCTAGTCTGGAGTACAAGGTTATCTTCAGATAAGCTTGTACATGTATAAGTGGCAAGGGCCCATGAGTGTGCAATTGCACTCACACTTATGCGAGGTTATTTTGGCTAGTTGCGCTGATTACAGCTTACCTGAAATTCAGTATGTGGGCACTGATTTTAATATGACGTTGTTTTCTTCTGAATTATTTCCAGCTCCAAGCCCAATTTAATAAACAGTTAAAGTATTTGAATTGTATGTTAGCTGCAATGTAAAAAAAAATCAATAAATTGTAATTTAAATTGATAAAAAGACATTAAAATTAGGTCTAGGTTTACATACCTTTCAAACATGTCGTGGCTAATTGTACACCAGTCCGGAACCTGAAGTTAGCCCAAGCGCTCCTCGAGTCAATCTAGACACGTTGCCAATTTGAGGAAGCCCATAAAACTAAATGGTGCAGTTGTAAGTGGGCGCGGCGCTAGTTGGATCATTCAAGAGGACGCAGGAGGATACAGCGTACAAGCATGTTTAGGGGGAAATGCTTTGGAGATGGGTAATTAAAACAAAATCTTTCTTTACAGGTTAAATCAAATTAAATCAAATTATACAAGTACAAATTAGTGTGGGTCCAGCCTATTGTCCTGCCATTTAGAGTGCTAGCTCTTGCATCGGGGGGGGGGGGGGCACTCACGTATATTGGTGGTACGGGGACGTGCCGCTTTGATGACCCCCTTTTTCAGACCCCGATTTCCGTTCTCTAGATACTCAGTTCCGCTCAGGAGCCGCTCAGCCCCGCTCTGAAGACCCCCGTTATGAAACATATCCGTTCGCATGCGGCCGGGAGCGTGGCGGAGGCAGTGGTCGCTCGACCTGGTCTCGCGCCCTAGGCCCTTTCGTCGCGCGAGCCTTGAAAACTGCTCCAGCTAGCTAGCTCCTAGCGCTACAAGACCCTATTTTCACTCTGCCGGTTAGTTTTGTAGTTCCCTAGACCCTGTTTTTCACTCTGCCCAATAGATCATAGTTCCCAAGACCCCGTATTTTACACCTTGAAGTCAGTTCCTTAGACCCCCTTTTCGGGGATTCGTGAGGCACACCCCCGTCAAAATATAATTCGAGTGCCCCCCCCCCCCCCGGGGGGTAAAATGACTAAGGAGGCCGCATAATTAACCAATACTATTTTTTGGGGGGCGGGGGCCGGGGGGGGGGGGTAAAATGATTAAGGAGGCCGCATAATTAACCAATACTATTTTGTTCAATCGTGTAAATGAATGGTAAACGCCAGCAAGCGAGGTCCTACGCGTATTTTATCTCTGTGTGAGAAATGTGAATCTTCTTACGTCTGACGGCATAAAAAGATAATGAATTTAAAATTGAAAAACAAAACTGTTGATAATAATCTGCAGTTTACCGAGTCATATTTGAAAGAGAAGTAAGAGGTGGGAGGGGTCCTATCATAATTATTCTCTTTCACTACTCCCCCCCCCCCCTCTTTCTCTCTCTCTTTCCGTCCTTTTCTTTCCCTTTTTTTTTCTCTCATGATCGCCTGACTATTGGAGAGGGGCATTCCTCTGGAGCGGCTACGCCACTTGATAGGGTTCTACACACAAAAATAGTCCCTAGACCCATGCCATAATGGAAACAGAAGAGCAGTTTGATAATGAGAAAAGGGCAAAGTAAATATGAACACATCGCAGTATTGGATGTATGACTGATACAATATAACCAAAAAAAAAGGGGGGAATAAATTTAGTAAATACAGATGGAACTATGAATACAACATTTCTTTTTATTTAAATAGATATTCCTTCAGTTCCTGTATAGGTAAATACTTAAATGTACATTAATTTTGTTTAGATTAGGTAATACAGAATAAGAATATCAGCACATGATAGGCTTTATTCTACACAAAGTTAAGTTCTTAGAATCGCTATTTTGACTGTGTTAGAGCGAAAATTCCAATTTAACAAAGTTAGTCAGTCAGGTTCATGTTGTACACCAGTCCAGTACAAAGCACGGTATAACACATACCAGCTCCAATATATCCCGATAGGGGTATTCTAATCAGAAGAATACCATGAGAATATTTTG